>VWYI01027243.1:0-22630 GCA_013399455.1 Anthoscopus minutus
AAAAATAATAAAAAAACCAAACCAAACAACACTTGAACTGAATAGCACTGAAGGCTGGCTGAGTTTTATTTGTCCATCTGAAACAGCCCAGTAAAACAATGCCAGATGGTCATGTTATTTCACTCCTAAATTGAATTTCAGATTTGAATCAGATAAATACCTATTACATAGTTTGCCTTTGAAGCATAGTCTGTTGTCTTGGAGACCTAAACAATATCAATATTTCCTTTCAGCACATAAGAAATTATTTAGAACCAGTATGCTTGACATGTTGAAAGATCACAGATAGGTACCTTGCGACTCAGGGAAGATGCTGTATAAATGTATTGCATTGTTACTGCACTGAAGAGACTGTTTAAATTCGCCATTACTTCTAGGTCAAAACCACCACATTTTGAGACACAGATCTTATATTTCAAGTGAAAGAGTAAAATCTTGATTCTTCATTACATAAATTTCTTCAGATACTGCACTATGTTGCTTTGAGGGAGACTATTCCTTTCTCATTCCATAAATCTACAAAACAATACATTCTGCTATAAGTAATGCTTATCAAAATATGTGGCTACATTAGCCACATCTGCTTCTCTCTTTACTTTTCTTAAGGACTGAGTATAAGATACTGATGCTGTGTAAGTGTCCTTTCAGAGGCTGAAGAAGTGATGCTGGTGTAATGGAAAGCGATTGTTAGAGAGAACAGCATCTGCAAGTGAATATTGTGTTTAACCCTGAGAAGAAGTGATTGCTTCTCAGTGTGTCCTTTAGGAACAAAATGCCCCATGAACACCTCAACTCTTTTCTGTTCATTCATTGTTTTTGAAAAGAAAACCCAAAAAACAAACACCATACAATTTGATCAAAAAAGATCCTGAGATTTAATATTGCCTTTGCCTAAGAGGGAACACTATGATGGAAGGCTGACAGATTTTCTTGTTCCTCATACCATATTATCACTATGGTATTTTAAACACCAAATTCAGTTAGGTAGCGCTGTATACCTTGAAGCCACTCCATGTCAGTTTTCCCAGAAGAGAGTAATTCCCATATTTCCAGTAACAGCAGGTTAATTGTCTACATTTGGTGTCATTTTCTTAGGAATATAATTGACTTTTAGAACAGTTCAACCTGAACAAATCATAGGCTAGGCTGGGAGTTTATTATTTTTTTTAAATTATTTTTGAAACGAATCCATGCCTTCATATTTCACCCTAACATTGATCTCAAACTACAAGGATTCTGGAAAACAAAAACTGAACATATGAAAAAAAGAAAACGTAGATTTGTTAATTTTCCCACATTTCTCCTTATTCCCATAAAGCCACTTGAAAAATGGCAGATGTGTGCCAGAGCTTTTTATTTGCCTACAAACATTTTGAATTTGGCAGTGCTGGTCATAGAGATTGTTGTAAAGAAAAAAAAAAAAGAATCAGCTGATAAGGAAGGATGTCTTCTGAATCAAATTTATTGAAGACAGTTGAGATGTTTAAGCATAAGTCTCAGTTTTGTAACACCTAGCAGCAGCTGAATGGGATATCAAACCTTCCAGAAGAGAGGAAAAAGCTTGACTAGGAGTACAGCTTTTAAAAAAATATAGTCTGAGTAGGGGACAGGTGAGCTTGTAGGTGTGCTAGATTTTATTTATTCTCTCTAAACATATAAAGATTTGACATGATAGTATTCAGCAGCACTTGCCAATATAATGAGTGCAAGTAATGTAAAGCATATTTTTCCAATTTCTGCATATATAATGTAATACACTTTGAGGTATCTTCTAAGTGTCATGTCTCCTAACTGAACTGCCTAGAACTTGAAGAAGAATGAAATGTGTGACAGATTCAGAATTTATACAGTTTTCTTTTTAAATGAGATGCTTATACTGTTTATCAATGAGCTGAGAAAAATCACATTCAAGGATGGAAAGAATAAAGAGATTGTCCATGCTGTCTTAGTCCTGATACTCTGCTGAACACAGACTGAGAATTGCCAATTAAGCTTAATTGTGATAAATTATGTTCTCTTTATTAAGGATAATGGGGGACTACTGTCTAACAGGTAATAACCCTAAACCACTCTTCTAATTGTGGTTAAAACCTCAGGTTAGATTTAAATGACCATAGATGTGACATGCCAGTGCTCCATGTACTAGACCATTACTACAGTATTCTCATTTATATACACAATTAATTTTAGCACAGTGTTAGACATTATTTGCCATAAGTATGGCTGACTAGACTTTCTACTACACTGTGAGTTTTCATTTGAGTTTTCATTTTAACTCTCTTTTCATTTGAACTCTACCTATTTGAAATCTGTGTTAAGAAAGATGGAGAGAGGAAATGCCTTTGCATCTCTGCATAATATCCTCCTTTTCTTGCCTTAAAACGTCCCCTGTAGCAAACAGCATTCTGAAATATGCAAGAAGTTTGAAAACATCCAAGTGTAAATTCCCTCCATATGAGAGAAATACCTAGCCAAGAGAGACCAATCATTCCAGGGCTGATCAAAGCATACACATGGCAAAAAAATGCCTTAACTCCTAACTGGAAAAATAATTTCCTTTAGGCAAACATATACATTAAGTGTATCTGTAAAATTATTCCTTGGAAATATTTCCCAATTTTCAACCAAAGCCAGTGTTTTTAAAAGCCGTCTTTCTAGTCTTTCATTGTGAAGATGAAACATTCCTCTATGAATTTTAGAAAATAGATAGTTTATGTGAAAATTATCCATTGAGAGAAAAATGATACTACAATAAACAGTTGTATTCAGTAGCTCAAAAAAGATGTCACCAGCATTTTAATATGCAGGAACTAAATTTCAGAAACCTTTTCTTCAAAATTTTCCCCCAAAGCATTAACTGATTTTCCCCAAATCAAGAAGCAACAAATGGTAAAAAGAATAGAGTTTTGTTCCCCAACATCTTTAGGTTGCATATGTGTTAATGAAAAGAATTTGTCTACGTAAAGGAAGATACATACTATAAATTGTGGAGAACTCTAAATCTAAGTGTTCTAATTTTGAACATACTTGGATCATATTTCAATAATTATACATGTGGAGAGGGATCTTGAAAAATCCCAATAAAACTAGTACACTGAACAATTCAGGTTGCATTGTGGTTATCATGATTTTAAGTGTTTCTCATTGACAGTTTTTCTGACAAGTATTTTAGAGGCCTTCTCAGTTGCTTCCCAGCTGGGCTACATCTATCTTTCATGCATCATTATGACCTCCTTAATTGTGCTCCTAAGTGGTAGATTTCCAACCCTTAAGCAATTTGGAACACATACACCTGAAGTTCTCAAACACCATCAGGCCATTTAAGAATTACAGTGATTTTGCAAAAAAGTGCAAGAAGATTAAATTTAAAAAACTCTTTTGCGATAAATAACTTTAAATTATGCAAAAGGCTGTATAAAAATCTGGAAATTAGAAAATTATCAAATAAATAGTATAAATAATTTTATTTTCTATAACAATCTGTTCTATAAAAACAACTTTTAATTATTTCTTCATCCTGCTATGCATTCCACATTCTGTTCTCATTTGTTAACAAACCTCCGATGTTTTCTCCAAAGCATTTTGCATCACAAAACCTGTGTTATATCTGTATTAATATATCTCTCAGCTTATTTTACCATCCAGATGAATATTTTCTGATAAAACTTTTTATCCTAAATATGCACCAGAATATTCAGCATTTGAAGTACTGGAGTCAGTGACATACAATAAATTGATACTTCTATTACTCCTTTAATATTTGTGTGATTATTCTATAAGTCTATGCATGCATTGAGTGTGGAATATGATTAGGATTGAGAGAGGAGTTTATCAAAGATTCATATAGTTTTGCTGATAGATTTTTTTTCCTTTTGTTTACTCCAAATTTGAAAGGTATTTTCAGTTAACTAAAATTCAGTTTCAGGTTTCAGTGCTTAAGAGTCTGGAACAGTGCATAATAAGATTCTGACTTTTCTCTTCTGATATGGATAGCATGATTTAATGATTCAGATCCTTTTTTCTGTGACCTATTTTAGGAGAAATTCCAGTCTCTTAAGCTCAGGGGATGTTTTTGAGTTTGTGATTCAAAACTAAGTTTAAAGAACAGGAACTTAGTACTGGTGGTTTAGAATGAGTCAAGTACAAGCAGACGCTGTCACAGCTTTAAATTTACTTTCTACTGATGTTTATAATTTCTGACTTACAGAGCAATGGCACACTAATATTTATCACCTGCTTGTATTTTAGAAAAAAGGATTCATGTGTTACCTTTTTCCTTTCAGTTTCTCTCTAAAAGGCACTGCATTTGTTAAAAGACTGGGGCTTCTTAATTACCCACAATACAGCAACCATTGCCTAAAATTGGATTCATGGTACCAGATGAGCTCAGGCGCTTGTGAAGACCTATCCTCTCTACAGCAGTCCTAAGAAAGGAGAGCTTCATCAGAGAAGCAAGGAGACGAAATTACCTGATGGAAAAGAATTAGGATGAGAGAGCCAGAGTCTTTTCTGTAGGACCAAGTGAATGACCAAGAGGCAATGGACCTGAATGGCAATGCTCAACAATGGAAAGTGACAGATTCTGCACCTGGGAAGGACTAACCCTGGATGTACAGACAGACTGGGGAGTGAGATGCTGGGGAGCAGTGCCACAGAAAGGGACCTGGGGGTCCTGGGTGATGTGTCAGCAGGGTCCTGGTAACCAGGAGAACCAGCTGTGTCCTGGGTGCATCAGGGACAGCATCATCCCAGACATCCTGCTACAGCTGACCCTGCCTAAATGGGGAAGGCGAGTGTGGTCTTAGGGATGTGTAGACTAGATGATTTCCAGAGTTCCCTCTGAACTTCATCTCTTCTGAGATGCTACTGTGATTCTATGAGTTGAAGTCTCCCTGTTCTAAAAACGAGCATGATCCAGATTCTGATTTCAAGGGCACTGAAGTAAATCTCAGAAGTCTGATGCCTTTCCCTAAAGTCAAATCAAAACAGGGAAATAGGTTTCTCAGAACAAGATTCACAGACCC
Organism: Anthoscopus minutus; assembly: GCA_013399455.1. Lineage (NCBI taxonomy): Eukaryota > Metazoa > Chordata > Aves > Passeriformes > Paridae > Anthoscopus > Anthoscopus minutus. The sequence goes on from VWYI01027243.1 coordinate 5,025, forward strand.
ATACAAGCTTGGGCATTCATGGAGATCTTAATTTCCAGTTGGGAAATCAAAACAATTTTCTCCCATAAAGAAAGGAACAAAATTAATTATTCCTTCCCACTGGGAAAAAAGTAACATGAATCAAGGAAATAAAAAAGGACAAGCTTCATTTGAGCTTCTGTTTGATTCTTGTGTGGGAAAAAAAATAACTCTTAGGTCTCCTCTGAGCAGACAAGCCTGTTTTATACCACTGTTGAAGTAGTCTAAGTACTGGGATTAAAATTCGCAACATTTCAGTCAATCACCTGCTATATGAGTCAGAGAACAGTAAGCTGAGCAACCAGACCACCTACACTGATAGCTTAAATCACATTTAAAGGAAAAAGTGTAAACCTTCATAATTTAACACAGTCCAATAACATGCACTTCACTGAGGTATGTTTTTTCTTATATAAGGGGCGGAGCAAGATACACATGATAAAAAGATAAGTAAAATCTGACATTACAATGAAGATTTAATACTCACTTTTTTCCACTGCCAGTGTAATCAGAGAAATAAAGTTCCAACTACTACAAGCCAAGCATATTAAGGAAGCAGAGTGTATCTTCCCAAAAAGCACTGCATTAATTGTCTTGTCAAGTATTAGTAATCAAGTTTTATCCCTTAATGAGGAAAGTGCCATGAATTAAAAAAGTGAAATGTCTAGAATAATAATCTTAAGGTTAAAGAAAATGAATGAATGACTTACCATAAAAGATATACACAATTTTTTTTAAAGTATGATGATTTGAGATAGAAAAAAAAAAGCTAGAGAAACTAGTAAAGGTAGTAAAGCATAGTAAAGTCACCATGAAAATAAAAATACAAAAGCAAAAGACATCTGACAAAGAAATGGCAATAGTATAATGACACAAATTATCTGCTGCAAACTCAGCAGCTAAATATCAGTAGAAAGTGCACAGAATTAACTCAGTGTAAGAGTGTAATTCCAATTTACTCATTTCTTCACAGTGTACGACAATAAAGTCTAAAGAGAAAATAAAGTGATCATCAAAAGCTCAGTGAAAGGTGGAGGAACTTCACAAAATTCCATAACACAGTCAGAAATACACAAAGGCAATTAAAAATATACCAAGATTTTGGAAACATTTTATGCTACAAATTTACTCATTTGCTATGATAAAAGTGTTCCATGAGATTATTGGCAGACTTAGGCAAGCTTCCTTTAGATAGAAATAAAAATATCTTTCTTTTCAGTTGATTTGAAATGCAGCTGACATTTTCTACTGTAAATCATTAACACAAAATTTAAAAGTTAAATTAAGAAACAAAATTTTCAACTGAACAAAAATGATTCTTAGTGTTCCTTTTTTATGTCCAGTGAAACAAACTATTAATAATGTAGTATTTATGAAAGCAGTGAAAATCTGTGTCCTTCATAGCTCTGGTAAGATACACGATGCATAGCAAGCTTTCTAAGAAAGAAAAGACAACTGCTAAAGAACTCACATCCTCTTTAATAAAGACCAAAAGGGGTTAGTGTTTTTGTTTTTGTTTTTTCTATTTTAGTAGCTAAGAGCTACAAGCCAGAATAATTATGAGTGTTTCAGGTAAGACCTTCAATAGACCTGATAGTTTATATTAATATGGCCAAGCACGTGCAGAGCCACTCTGGTACTGTTGAAATCAGAGTGATTAAGACAGCCTATAAATAATTTTCAAAAGAGCAGTTTGGTTAGGGTTAAAGACTTATTTCTAGATACAAGTGGGAAGGAAATCAGTCATGGATAATGACAGTCATAAATACCAACCAGTCAGTGAATAATTAAAAGATGTGTCTGGAGACTGTCATTTTGTGGAACAAGGGGGACCCTCAATCCCTCATTCATTTTTAAATGTATATTTTGGACAAATCAAAATAATGGTGTATAACGTGCATTAATGATTTCTAGCTATATCTGTAGGTTTAGGCAGACAAAGAATTCTTGCATGTCAGTGAATTTTCCAGCTTGTTGGAACTGGATTGTTACAAATTCTATGTGACAATCAAATCATTAGTTCTTGTTGCCAACAGAAGTGACAGATTTCATTTTACAAAAGAAGTTTGACATGAATTTTGTCTCTTGTCAGAATTTTCTCAACATCTTGCAAAAGGGAGCTGGATGCAAATTCACCAAATGAAACGTTCGCCCCTGGCAAACATCAATTTGAAGAAACCAAGATATTTCATACAAAACTGCCAATTTCTACTAAGACTTTTGAAGATAAAGAAGGAGAAAATGCTCCTCAGATGCCTATGGGCATCTGACACTCTTGGTCCCCGGGTTCTGAATCATAGGGCCATACCTTCAATCTCTTAAGTCTAAATGATCAAGAATACAATGGCATATAACAGGTTATGCTTGAAGGACAAAGAGTATTATTACTTTAAAAGAGAATACTACTGCCAAATCACTTTCTAGTATGGCTGGAGGTTTAGGGTTGACTCTCCCAGGAGAGAAGGAAAATCTGAAATATCCCCCATGGCATTTGACTGCCATATCACCCTGTAACCCCAGTGCCACTGTGCTAAATGAAGAACCAATGCTCCTGTGGACTGGGTCTCTGCCTGACCCAGTGAGAACTGCTCAAGGCAGCATATGCTTCACATCAGCAAATGACATCAAAGCTGTCGTGACATATTGCCATCCCTCTAGTACATCATCAGTATTACAGCAGTTTTCCTCCTCGCTTCTCCCCTTGATGGTATCTGGATCATGCTCTGAGAAGCCTACTCACAGGAATTCTGTAGGACTGTCAGGCATTTCACATCTTTCCCCCAAAGATGTGCATTGAGTCAACCCAAAAGTTTGAATGAGCAGAAGTTCTTGTGGACAAGAAAGCAGAAGACGTGGTGGAGCCATGCAACTGGGACGATGAGCCAGTTCCACAGGGTACTGTGGGCTATGAGTTTGGAGAGGGGGAGGGAGGCAATGCTGTTACATCTGCACCTGTTATACCTGCATCTCTAAAACTAGCTAAAGCAAACTCACAGCTGGAATTGTCCCTTGCCTCCTGTTTTATTTCATCTCCAGAAATATGTTAGCCTAAGCAGCAAATGTAACTGAGAGATATGAACTCCACTTTGGGTGCTGACTCTTATTCAATAGGCTTTGTAGCGTATATGATATTGCAATGCTCAAGTGAATTACACTTCCCAGACAGGTATTTCATAATGGTTTGCACCATCCAGTTATTGCCAGAACTGTGTCTGAGGAGTGGTGTATATGAACAACTTGATCTCATATCATATTAATTCAATTAATGGAGCCCTGTGTAATTGCCTTAGTTTGTTTATCAGGTGATATGGAAAAGACTTAACAAAAGTTATCCTTTCTCTGGAATTTTCTCTGTCATAAGCCTAATGGCAGCCTTACAGAAATTATCCATGTCAAGACATGCCTTTGCTTTTAATTTGTTGTTAATTGTGGCCTCATTTTTTTTTTATATTTTTTAAATTATGGATTAAAAGAAAGTAACTTTCATGGCTTCTTTTAAGAGAATAAACAGTATTATTAGATAGTTAACATTCAAAGCTTCTGCTGGTGCCAGGATGGTATATTCTAAAGACTTCCTCAACTTTATTGTAAACACTTCAGTCTTTCCTCACTGTTGATTCTATTCTAATTATTGAACACTGCTGGAAAATCTGGATTATTAAGGCTCAAATAAATAAACAGCATGCCTACTATGGTTCTCATGCAGCTGGACCATGTATCAGGTCCAATTTTCTTCTTTATACATTATCCATTATGATTTTACTTCAAGAAATGGAGAAGTTGTCATGTTACACCTTGAATTGCTGTACAGAAACAGCACTCTATTACTGGAAAACAGAGAATATAATAAAGTAATCTGGCCAGTCATTCAACTACTAGAAAGTAAATTATTTGATCCCTGAGCAAGATACACAATTTCTCACCCTGTAAAGGGCTTTTGTGTTAGTCTATGTGAGAAAAGTGGAGTGATGCAATTTGGTGACAGATTCACCTATCACTAGCTGTACAATGGCAGAGATTGAAAATGGCTCAGCAACTGCACTCTTACAAGATCAGTTTTACAGCAGAATTTATATAATTAATCCATGAATAATTGTGACAGCAATTAATACCTTCCAGTAAGTTCTTATCTTTTTTCCCCAGGCTCTCAACCTATAACAGCTCTTAAAGTTTTACTAGAAAATAAAATGGAGATAATGTCATATAATCATGCACAGACTCACTTGAAATACTGTAACTGAGATATTCACAAGATACTTTCTTTTTCCTGAAGATAACTTTAATATGTAATATTTCTACAGAAGGATATGTAATATTTGTACAGAAGGGCTGATTCAAGTACAGAAGTCAGGGCATTGTTGCACTGAATTCAAATCCTTAGCTTCTATACAGACTTTGGTTAAAACCCCACCTGTTTGGGTTTTTTTGTCCTTGAGAGTACAAAATCACAGGCAAAGGATAGGACTCTCATTCAAAAAAAAAAACTAGAACATGTAAAAAAAAACTAGAACAAGTTCCCACCAGAAATCGTGGGAAGGCACGCAGGCAGGCAATGTGGACATGCCCATGTGATATTCTTCAGCTATACATTCATCCTGCCTGATTATCTCAGTTCTGGTTTTCTTCTGCTGTTAGTCTTGCCAGCTTTCATAGCAGTTCTGTGACACAAATATCTTTATAATGACTAAAAGTGAAAATTCATTTTGTCTTGCATTGCAGACCTGGAATCTCATTTGAGATCCAGAATCTCAAAAAGGATACACAGTTCATTTGGGAAATACGACAAAAAGGTGTACCATCAGAGCTTTATAAAGAATATTTCAAAACATTCCTCAAATTCAAATGCTGATTCAGAACATTTCAGAACAATGTGTCTTATAGTCAGTTATAGCTAGGCAAGATGGGAAAATGCTTTCCTAGAACTCTCAGTCAAGATGGACATCTCTTTCACAAAGTGGAAAACAGGATAAAATTAGACAAAATCTTGGCTCAAATGAGAAAATTGTGCCACCTCAGATTTTGGAAGTCTTCATAACCCTATGATTTGTAGTTCATGCTTCATAGCTGAGGCTACAAGAAACAAATAAATTTGAAATTTGAATGAATTTCAAAGGGAAATCACTCCTGAACAATAACCTCATCTCCAGTTATAATTAACGATTCTTCCTGGAATATCTGCTATCTGAGAAACCTGACATGTATGATTTTCTCTTTCCATTTCCCCTTCTCTTTCCATCTTTCTTCTTCCTGTTTTTTCCATTTTTGCCTTCTTTCCTCATCCACTTCTCCACTTCCTTACCCGGCCTTTCTGCCACGATATTCCCACACAATACAGGATGTTCAAGAATGTGAAACATCATCTGATAGTCTGAAAAAAAGCAGTTCTTCCAGTTCATGCTCCATGCTTCAGTCACTGCAGAGAGCAGGAAATAGTTGCAGTAAGATAATACTCATGGAGTATAAAGTTATGTGAACTTTAAAAGACAAAAAGTGATGGAGGGATCCCTATTAGTTCCTTCTCCTTGCATAGAGAATTTTAGGGCTCTGCCATAGGATCAGTATCTCCTGTGTTCTGTTAAATGAAAAACCAGGAGTGGAAAAACGTGGTGATAGGTTTGTTAGGATTTCTCAAGACTAGATTAATGTGTAGTTTCCTATGTTCTTAAGAGTTTAAGGGGACTGATGAGTCATATGAAACATAGGGAGTCATGATGACATGATTGTAACTGTCCTGTGCTTTCCTTACTCTGTCTACATAGAGTTTGATCCATTTATGACACACTTTGCTTCTCAGCCCTCTCCAGCTCCAGAAGAGAGGAATACAAATCAGAAATTGTTTGTATTTATTATTCCTAGATGAAAAATGGTCTATGAAATGACAAATCCATTAATCTGATCTGACTTTGAATTTATTTTTTATTCTATTTTCAAAAGTGTATTTACTGAGATTCTCAAAGATTAAGAGAAAAAGATTAAAGATAGAACTGGTACACAGCTTTCATTCAATTAAGCAAATGAAAGCAGAGCAGCATTTGAAAAAAGAAATGGTACCTATTAGTAATGACAGGAATGGCTCAAGCACATGGGAAAATAACCTCGGCAAAACAAAACAGTTAGCAGTATTGGTTTAAAAATTCAGGTAAGAAACCATAATTTTAATATTAGCAGTATTTGTCTTATCTGTACATTTCCATAAACATATAAAGGTTTAATGTTATTCTAAATCTTCATAGCAAGATAAAAAGAAATCAATAAAGCCTGTCATCATTAACTCTTTTGGTACTAGATTAGTCATACCTGAAATGCCTGTCTAGCCTTGGTCTTCTAAGGTTGTAAAATGAAACACCATCTCAGGTAGAGCCAATACATAATGAAAGATATATTTGATAATAGTTTGAATTATTTTTTTTCTTTAACTTTTATTTTCAGTGGGCATAGGATGTAAGTAGTATCTGTAACAGAAAAAGTATTTTAAAATTTTTTGCCTAAGCTATGGACACAAACAAAGACTCGGAGTCAGTCTCATTTCTACAAATAAATAAGGGCCAGAGATATAGTTCTGTTGACTGATACAGGTGCAGTAGTGTTTGATTCACAACATAGACTTGCACATGGAACCAGGTGAACAAGACGTGTCAGTGAGAGTGAGAACATCACAGCCTTGTTTCTAACTGTCATATTAAATTCTTCTTTGGGAGTTCATCTCTACCTTAAAAAGCAGCCTGGCAATAACACCTGTAAGTTTTGGGCACCACACCATAAAGAAGACATTAAACTATTAGAAAGTATCCAAAGGAGAGTCATGAGGATGGGGAAGCCATATAATGAGCAGCTGAGGTCACTTGGTCTGTTCAGCCTGGCAAAGAGGAGATTGAGGGGAAACCACCTTGTTGTCTTCAACTTCTTTGTGAGGAGAAGAGGAGGGGCAGACCCTGATCTCTGTGATGAGCAGTGACAGGACCAGAGGGAATGGCCTGTTGTTGTGTCAGGGGTGGTTAGGTTTGTATATCAGAAAAAGGTTCTTCGCCTGGAGGATGGCTGGGAATTGGAAAAGACTTCCCTGGGAAGTGGTCACAGCACCAAGCCTGAGAGAGTTCAAAAAGTGTTCGGGCAATGTTCTCAGGCACATGGTGTGACTCTTGGAGATGGTGCTGTGCAGAGCCAAGAGCTGGATTCAATAATACTGATCAGTCCTTTCCAACTCAGGATATTCTATAATTCTATAACTCTATCTCACGCTTGAAGCACAACAGTCCAGCCTAAGAGAATGATTAATGCTGACATCTAGGGATCAAAACCATTATTAATAATAATGATTAAAGAAAAGTTAAATATTTTAGCATGAATCAGTAAAGCAAATCTGGATTTCTTTTAAGAAATTTGGCTCTGCAAACATCCTCAAAAAAATGCAGGTAGCATACATAGTAGCTTTTTCTACAGACAAGAATAATTTCCAGGAAAGTTCTGTGCAAGGGAAACCTGGGATCATACAGAAGTAATTTATGCTGATCTATGTTTACATGAGCACATACAGAGCAAGTACTTCAGCTTTGACCTGAATATTTTTCTTCCTGGAATTGGAACATAGATATTTCTAACAATCTGTAATTGTGGTAGATGAAAGTCCTCTTTCCTCTGGGCATGCACAGGTGGTTCTGAGGCTGTGTTTGTATTGCAATCTTGTGAGACAGATAGTGACAAATGCATTGTATACAAAATCCCAGCAGACTGAGGATTCTTTTGTTTTTTCAGCAAGGGCTATAAATAAGGCTTGTGGCACAAAACAGACTGCTGAATGAAACAAATGCACACTCACAAAATAAATCACAAAAACCTTATAAGTTTACAAATGGACATTTTCAACTGGATCCAAACAGAGAGATGAAGGGCTTTTTTATACAAATGAAAGAACAGCTATACTACTTTCTACAGGCAATTATGGGAAGAAGCTACTATCAAATATTCATGGTAGCCTCTTGTCTACACAAGTCTGGTTGATGGAGTAATAGTGTTGGCTCACCTGGCACAAAAACTCAGCCATTTTCTCTTTCCCTATCCAGTAAATCTGTGGCTGTCAGTGATAGGAGCTGATGGGAAATGATAGCCTTATTGAGCTGCCTCATGAACTGTAACTCATTTGTTCTGAAGACCCAGACTGACAGCCTCTGCATTTCTCCCTTCCAGTGAAATGGAGTATAAATCACTTTATCATTTTTCCTCATGACAGTTTATCAGAATTCTGGAGTTTTATATGAAGTCATAGAGGCTGGTGGTAGAAATAAGACTTACAATCGATCTTGTTGTTGGAGGGCACTGCATCTTCCAAGGTTTAACAATCACATGAAAAATTGCAATTTGACTTGCACTAACCAGACATATGCATACACACACACACACAATTGACATGCTACAGAAAGGGAAAACTAATCAGGCTCATTTCTACTGAGCAAATAATCTAAGCTGATGACTCATGTGAACTTAAAATTTACAGCGACTTTCAGTTCTTAGTAAGTTAATTTCTTATTTTGACTTGTAAGTCTCCTAATAGATTCCCAAACCAACAAAATAATACAATCCTTCCCAACACAATAATACTTCACTGGTAAAGAAACTTTCTCTTCTTGTTTGCTTTCATTCTTAGTAAGTTACAAAATAGAATAATAGGATGGGTATACTAAAGATAAATGTAGATTGTTCCTTTAGCCTAGAAACATTTTTTAGGAATTTCAATTTAGAATAAATGAATGATGGTCACCATGGATCAGAATTACATAATGTCAAAGATATTAGTTAGCACATTGATGATTTATCTTCTTTCAAAAATCCTCTGTGAGTTGATACACACCATTGTCCTGGGGTGACCCAAACCAAGACAACTATGTAAATATTATTAATTAATTCTAGTACTAAAAATCTCGCTGTGCTTAAGTAAATAGCATATCTATTAAAAAGGTAAAAGGTATCAAGCTCAAGCTAGTCCCACAGACTCTCTAAATGAAGCAACAGAAGACAAAGACACTTAGGAACATATATAAGAAAGTAAAATACGACTTACGACTTTGGTCATTGTAACTGCAAGGAAACTTAGGGATTTGATGCCCAAAGGAACAAAAATCATAATCATAAAGAATCTCTAGGAACACAAGTAATTATTTGGAGTCAAATAATTTTGTTTGATTACATTAAACTAAAACTTGTTTCCTTGCGCCTCTGGAAGTAGAGCACAGCTGATGACCTAAGCTGACATAATTGAAGTTTGGGCTGTAGGATGAGTAAATCCCTCCGACTAATTATTCTTAGCTTTAGAAGTAATACATAAAATTCTATTTTCTTGGCCCATGTGGATAGGTATTTAAGAATGTAAACTGTTCAATAAAAGTGACAGGACAGGAGGTAATAATTTCTACAGGTGGGTGATATAATGAGCTATGTGATCTAATATGTTTCCTGTTCACTGCATTTATATTGTCAAAATGAGTCTCTTCCTACTTGCCAACTACACATACTGCAGAAAAATTCACAGCAAACCACATGTTATATGAAATAATGAAATAAAGTCACCACAGTAAAGGACACAGCTGAAAACTAAAACAATTTTGTCATTAATGATTAGGCCACAGTGTAATGCATTCCTAAGCTGAGCTTAAAACTGGTTCAACAAGAGCAAAAACCTCATGCAACACTAACCCATTCCTCTTAAAAGGCATGTTAATACCAGTAAGTTGCAAGGGAAAAGGTATTTGAATTTCATGGACTTGTCAAGTTAGTGGCTGGACCCCAATGATCTTAGGGGTCTTTTCTGACCAAAATGATTCTCTGATTTTATGACACTTGTAACACAGCAGGCAACCAACATGTGCCTTAATTATTATAAATGGTTGAATATTGACAACAGCTGCCTGTTTTCTACTCCCTTAGCACTGACTACTGTCATTCTTGACACTCACTTGTGCAGCAGAAACCTCCCCCACTTTTCTTTATTAAACTCCAGTGAATGTTATTTCATTTGCTTTTGTACCAGGTTGCATCTATCATTAGACAATGGACACTTACTTGCCCCATTAACTCTACTAATGACATGGAATTTTGCACAGCTGATGGAACAGTAAGGTAGAAAAAATGTGCTCACAGTATTCAAAAATATCTGAGATGAATCTGAATTAAATGTAAAAATAAAGTATGAGGGTCCCTGGGAGATCAAGATTAGGACCATAAGTAGAACATCATGAAATGTTTCAAAAGTTTCTCATTAAATCTAAGGCCAAAGGCATTGAGAAGGCAATTTATATCCATGACATGAAGCTAAACCAAGAGTGAGTGATATTTAAATGCAATTGGTTCCTCAATGGTGTACTTGTAGGAGAAGAAGAGTAGATATGAAATTGTTGAGTGTTTGGGAGGTTTGTTTGTTTTAGTTTGGAAGGGTTGTTTGTTTTATGTTGTGAAAATCAAAACACAGGGAACCCTCATGGTCAAATGCTTTAATTTTCTCATCCTACTATTGAAATGCAAATTCTCAAAGTAATCCTGATAGAAATTCTCCTCTTAGATAAATTAATTTCTAAAGTCCACAGCCTCATGCAGACTTCACTGAAACAACTTCAGAAAATCAGCAGAACAAATAATTATAAGAAATAATATTGTGGGGCATAAAAACAGACTTAAAAACTAAAATGGATTTTCTTTTCTGTTCATAAAGATCCAGGCTATCCATAGAAAATACTTTGCAAATGCAAATTTAATGCATTTACGTAGGTGTATCTTTAAAAAAAAAGATTTTGTAAGGCTCTTATGAAAAATTATTAGTTTTGAATTCTGTTTCTGTCTTTAACTTCTGAAAATATGCTGACATTGAACATTACCCTTAGGTTAAAAAAAGTCAAGAAAGTAAATGTTCAGAAAACACATTGCTCTGCAAATGTCATAAGGCTATTGCTGTTTTCATGTGGAGAGTTTTAAAGGCTGTTGAGATGAAAAGGAATTATAGCCAAGTCACTTAAGTGTCATGAATTTTCCACTGTGCTTCAGGCATGTTTTTTGTGAGCTTGTGTGTCTTGCTAATAGCTTGACCTTCATGGATTATTAAGATGAAATTTTATGCAATGAAAATGCTGATAAATTTGAGCTAAACAGCATACTTTGAAATGACTATGTTTAAATATGCTAATTGCAGCAGTTTTGCAAAGCAAAATGTTATCATAATTGCAGAGAGGATTGAGATGTTGGCTATCACACAATGGTATGCAAGCAAGCCTGTCTTAGCATTTTTATGGGAGTGTTTTCTTCCTTTGGGTAGCTTATATTCTTTTCTGCATTTATTTATGGATTGGACAATACACAGGAGAAACAACAAACATCTTTCTTCAGATATTTGTCTGCTCCCACCCTAAAATGAGTCAGAAAGATAACATTTCTTAGCATATTAATCATACTGGTATTCTTTTCATCTACATTGCAGACAGAAATATGTATTTTATAAGCAAAGCTTCACTGCTGCTGAAATGATAGCCCTGAAACACAAAAAAGCTACTGAAAAAAAGGAGGCAGGTAAATGGTATCAAGGCAGAATCATTTTTGCTGCTGTAGATGAATTGCAGGTGTTGCATGAGGGTCGTGGGTCGTGATCAATGAAAAGGATTGTAACATTTCTGAGACAAAGCACTGCAATTCAACTGTATGAGAAAGGCATTCTGATATGGCGGAAGACAAGATTCACAAAATGACTTCTGTGAAAGAAAAAATAGATCTTTCAAAAAAAAGAATAATCAAGAGAGATTTTGGAAATATTAAAAGACTGCAAAGCAAACACTGTCAAAAAACATAGGAATTTCTGGAGTTCAAAAAAACAGAGGAGGCAGATGGTACAAATCCTTGAATTTATGTATATGCAATTTGGACAGTAACATTTCACTTGCAGCATGTTTTATTTCTTCAATTTTGTTAATTCACTTCTTTTTTTGTTGCATTTTATCTTTGCTACAGAATCCAAGAATCCATATTTGAGGGACACCAAACAAGAAGCATGTTTAAACAACCGATTCTGGCATTGCCTAAAAAGGTGTTCTCTTATGATTTGCAAAATTGATTAGATTTTTTTCTACCTCTTTTTCTGTATTTGATAGTATAATGATTAGAATATTTAAAAGGAATACGAAATCCCCTTGACCTGTTTTAGACTCTCCCATCACTCAGATAGACTCTTATCAGCTATAATGTGTGTTGAAACACAAGTGTCTCAGCCTTGACAGCTGAAATTTCATGTAGATCTAACAGCAACACCTCCTTGTAAGTTCATAGTTGGCAACTATTTCAGTTGGGAGATATTCCAGTTTGTAAAATGATAAGTTATTCACAGAGTCAGAAAGTGCTACGACCCTGTGATTAGGCTTCCCATATTATCCCAGGGTGTATCTATTCTTATCTCTCCTCTGCCTTTTGAGTGGAATCACTCCTGTGGGCTTCACTGTTGGTTCAGTTGTCTCAGAGGGAATATATAAGGGTGGTTTTTTTCCCTGATAGTGAGATTTGTATCTCTCCCATAACTCTTTGAGGTCTGAAGCCTTTGATTTAATACATTTTATATGTATAGATGCATACATACGTAGATATACGTTCTTCCCATATTTTCTGAAGGGTATGAAACTGTCCCCCAAAGTTGCTTTGGTTTTTTATTCTCGTTTAGTAGGACTGTGTCTTTCGTTGGTGTGATTTTTTTTCCTCCTATAATCAATGGCTGACCATACAATGAGTTACAGTGTTCTTATACATCCCTCTGCTGTGTACACAAACTTGAGATATTAGGGCTTTCATGTGTCCAAAACTGAGATTTATTATCCATGCAATGCAAATATAGTTCCATATCTAGTCCTGGATTCTAGCTCACTTAACCTAAATATATCCATCAAAAATTAAGTTTCCTTGGAAGCAGATCTAAACAAAATATGGTTTATTTGCTTGTGGATGTTTGTAATGATGGGAATGCCTCACCACCTGTGTCCCTTCAGGTTGTGATCTCATCAGATCTCGTAAGGTAAGTAGATTCTGGCCTGCATAATAATTGGTTGGGACCTTTCCAAAGAAAATCCCAGGTGCTAGGGAAAGTGGCACTGATGATTCAATATTTGGCACTCTTCCCTCTGTTGAGTAGCAGACCACTGTCCCAGCATAATATTGAGAAATTGGCATAGTATTGAGAATTTGGTAACTCAGTGTGCCAGCTTCCAGAGGGGAGAATGCAATCAGTGCAGACAAGACTTGCAGTTAGAGAATATCTAGGGTATTTCTTGCAATATGAGCAGACAAAATAGAATTTTTGGACATAAACCAAAGACTTGCTTGTGCAGATCTGCAAAGCTGCTAAACTGACTGGGAGGATTTGGTAGATTTTATAGCACTAAATGAATAACATTAACACACAAACTTCCATGAAATATTTGGGGACAGTTTGTGAAAACTACTCTGGACTACTGTTGGCATTAATTCCTAGTTACTATTGCTAGCATTCTTCTAGAAAGATAGGCCAGAGTTTTAAGATGCAGTGTAATTGGATTATTAGGCATTTTAAATATGTTATTTAGAAAAAAGGAACAGTTCCCTTCAGATCAAGGAGTAGCCAGGGAGGCTGAAATGCCTGATTTGTCTTCCTGTTTTGTTAATACTGTGCCTGTGGCAAACCATTTGCAAAGACTGGACTGCCTTATCAGGATGCAGTTTGTGGAAGTATTTTCAATCTATTAATGTGATGTTTCAGTGAGCATCTTTGCATGCATTGGTTTCTGATATACAATGAGCTTTAATTAATAGTTACTATATTGCTTGCAGATAAAAGTTTATGGTGGAAAAAGAAGTTGTCCTTACCATGGCTAAGCACTATTCATACTCTTCTTATCAAAGGGCTGACTATTCTGTAAGAACACTTGGTTTATAAAGGCAGCCTTCATGGGGACATTGCTATTACTTTATGCAGAGACCGGAAAAAACACAGAATCAGATTGGAAAAATACTCCAAGATTATCAAGCCCAAACTTTGACTGACTGTGGAGTTCACCCACCCAGGGTAAACAATGTCTTTGAGTCCTCAGGGATTCCACCCCTCCACCTTGGGGAAGGTGTGCCCAAGAATGGTAAAACTCCACCCTTCCCCTATAAATCCCCCACTCTGCCCCTGCTCAGGTTTTTTTCTGCCTGTGGGCTAAGCTGAGTGTGTTCCTATTGGTGTCACCCCAAATAAATGGATCCCTGGACTTAAACCAGCAAGAACCCGTCTCGTTGTGTCTCATGACAGCCTCCAGACCTCCCTGGACCTGATCCTGATCCTGCTGCCACAGAACCCCACAAATGGTGGAGAATGCGGGCACCAGTGAAGGCACCAAGAAAACAGCATGGCCGGCTCCAGCAACACCCCATAAGTCCCCACTGAGGGCTTCACAGCCAGCAAGACCCCACCTTGAAAAGGAGGACTCTGGAGTACCTGGCAGGAGGGGCAGGCTAAGATTGCCTCAGAAGTGTGGGGAAAAGGGGCTTATGGGGCAATCCAGACCAGGTGATGAACTTAACACCTGCCATCACCCAACAAGACATATTATGGACGGTTTCATTTTCTTTTTCTATACAGGAAAGAGTTTTATGGATGATAAAGACAGTCTTGTCCCTTTCCCTAACTGCTTTTTGGTTTCTATGAAGCTCTCCTTCTTTTTTGGAATATACCTCCCTTTATCTTTCCCTATCCTTTGCTCCTAAAGGCAGAACAGAGGGTGAAAAATGCAAAGATGGCTCGGAGCTGCTTACATCTCTCCGTCACCCATATGCTCTTCTGCCTTTCCATTCCCCGTTTCCCTAAAAGCAACACAAGAGACGGAGAACGTCCAAAGAGATGCGGGTCTGCTGCTGTCTGCCCGCCGTCCTGTGTCCTCCTTCACCCATTGTCTTTCCATATTCCCCGTTCCCTGCCCAGGAAAACCCATCCTGGACCCCCTTCACCTCCTCAAAATGGCACTGACCACGTTTTTTGTGATCCCTCTTTGGTGCCTTTCCCCTTCTCTTCTAGCCCGAAACCTTCCCCCAGTAACTCCTCCTGCGATTCCACCCTTTCTCCAGCTGTTCCAGCTCAGAGGAGTGTTCCAGCTCAGTGCTTTTTCACCATGAGTCAGAGCCCGGCTGGGGAATTTGAAACAGTTACAAGCAGGCACCAGCTGAGATGAGGCATCAGTATGGAAGCTGAAGCTGGACACTGAGGACTGAGCCCTTCATTAGGAAAAAAATTAAGGACTGCCCTTCATAACAAAGAGATCAAAGAACCGCATCCTTCCTAAAGAAGAAAATCAAAAACTGGAAGCGACTAAACTAAAAAACCTTTTAGTTTTTAATTTACCCATCCATTGTCCGAGTTCTAAGTGCTTGTTTCTAGTTTTATTTGCTTTCGGCTTGTTTGCTTAATGTGTGTTATCATTGGCTACTAGTGTTTTTAATGCCTCACAAGGCAAGATGAGTGCTTGGTTGAGGGGTTCTCTATTATGTATGTTTTAAAAGCATTCTAAGCTCCTAAACAAAAATTAATAAAAACAGGACAGTTGTGGAGTTCCCCTGCCCAAGAGAAACAATGGCATTGAGTCCCTTGGGACCCTGCCCCTCTGCCTTGGGAGAGGTGCGCCCAGGAATGGTAAAATTCCACCATTCCCCTATAAATCCCCCACTCTGGCCTTCTTTAGGTCTTTTTCTGCCTATGGGTTAAGCTGAGTGTGTTCCTGTATTGGTGTTGCCCCAAATAAGTGGATCCCTGGACTTAAACAAGCAGAAACCCATCTTGTTGTGTCTCATGCCGGTCTCCAGACCTTCCTGAACTTGATCCTAATGCTGCAGAATACAACAGCTGATAAAACCACCATGCCAACCAAACCACAACACCATGTTCAGTTGTTTCTTGGGAATTGTGACTCCACCACCTCCCTTGGTCAGCGTGTTCCAATGTCAAGTGTTTAATATGCAAATTCATATTAAATCCATATCCAGTGCTGAAAGTGTAACAAATAAGTTCTGTCACAAACAGAAATAACATGTTTCTGCTGTAGACCACAAAGCGCACTTTGTGCACTTTAATGTAACCGTAGTCCTGATGTAAAAGTTATGTATAACCATTTAATCACATTCTGTGTAGAATTATCTTCACAAAAGGACAATAAATTAGGACTTCCCTTTCCAAATGCCTGAATACTAGTCTTCATATTTCAATAACATGAATTGCAATATGGTAGGGCTGACCATTTTTTTTTCTGGATATACACAAACCTACATGGAATGGAAAATTTTGAATGTTCTTGTGGATTATAATGTATCCTGGATTTAATATTTAGTGAACCATTTACTTGATAGCAGCACAGTGAGCACAACTCTTAAGGACAGACTGAAAATGAAAAGCTGATCCATAGAAAAGACAAGTATTTAAGACATGATTATCATTAGCCTCATAAGTTCACCACTTCTCTGGATTTCATTTTCTTAAGAGAAAATGTATTATAGAAAAAAATGTCCAGGGTGAAGAAAAGGAAACATAATTTTAGCCTTTCTATACTTTTTGATTATTTTGCTGAGTATGCTTTAAGCCATGCAACTAACATCTACCCCATGTGCTTCTCTAATCACCTTGACATAAGGAAGAAGAAAATGAGAGATAAGTTTCAAAGGAGTATAATTTTTTGGCAGTATTATTGCTGTTATATTTGAAAATTATTGTTGTATGTGCACTTCCTCAAAATAGATGTTGCTCTGTATTTATATTAAGAAAGAACAAAGTGAGACATACCATCATAGGAAGAGTTGCTGAGGTTTGTGACTGTTCTTCAAAACACTCATTCTAATCCTTTCATTTTTTCTAGTTAAAAAAATAAATATTTTCTCTCTTAGAAAAATAAATCAAAATTAAGGTTTGTGAGCTTATTAAAATCAAAGAAAAAAAGGCAGAGGAAAAAAATTGTTTCCTTGGTACCAAAACTACGTGGAACTGCAAGATTTTCAAGTCATTAAGCTGCATATGCATCATGGAATTTAACATTTGAGCAATTACATCTCAAAAGCTGAAAAAAGGCAAGATACCCTGTAAAAGAGGAGTCCTGTCCTGACATGACTGTCTTTTCTCTTTACCCCTGCTTTTCACTGAAGATAAAAAATTTTAGGCAGCTGAAGTTCTTCTCTCTATCCTACACAAGACTCAGTAAAAGTAGCAAGTCTCCCTCTACCCCTGTTAATTTTCTTCAGAAACTGGATCCCAGATGAGTGCAGGAATAAAGATCTCTCATTGAAAATGAGCACTGAGTGTGTTTCTCCTGCTTTCCTTTCATCTCCTCCCCTTTCTACCTCCCAAAAATGAAAATTTGGTCTGTGACACAAAACCATAATGAAACCTGATAAACCACATTCCATCAGCTAGAAACTGAACCCAAACAATAAAATGTGGGAATGAATAAAGTAAAAAAATTCCTTAAATTTGTATCAGTGAAAAAACTGCCTATTCATCTACTATTTCTTCAACTATTTGCAATCTGCCTTATTTTATTTTATTTTATTTTATTTTATTTTATTTTATTTTATTTTAT
>VWYI01027244.1:0-10436 GCA_013399455.1 Anthoscopus minutus
ATTGCTCACCCCTGAGCAGGGGAATTGCTGGCACAGCAGCCTGGGGCCCCTGGGAATAGGATCTGAAGGGCAAGGAGCTCTGTGCTGAGATACTCCAGCCTGCTGGAGGACTGCAGTGTCAAACAGCCTTCAAGGGATTCCTGGGAGCTTCCAAGAGCCCTTCCCAGTGATCACTGCTCATGTCAATGAAGCAGTTTAGCAGCAATGTCCTCCTCAAACTGCTGAAGGACCCAGCAATTCTGCAGTTCAGAGGCTCCTGAATTACAGATCCTGGCCAGGTGATGGAGGACTTTACAGTGAAATCCCTCTGGCACACAGCCCCTGGAGGGCCTGGCAAAGACTCTGTGGTTCAGGTGGGGCAGGGGAGCCTCCTGCAGCAGCACTGTCCCTCGAGGGACAGGGACACCCAGGAGGGTGGCACCTGGAGCTGGACGGCTGATAATGCAAGATGTCTTTAAGGAGATAGAGCTGGGTTTAGACCTTGCTTATCCCCCAGGAATATCCCAAGTGTTCTGAAAAGGAGTCTCTACTCTCCCTCCTGTACTCAGTGCACACTGGCAGGAGCTTCTGAAATGTTCACTGAAAGCGAGACTTGAGTCTCCAGTCTGCTGTCCCTGCACAGCTGATGAGCTGGGTGTGGTATCATGAGAAAGAGCGTTATCTGAAATATTCTTCCTCTTTTTTATGGACCTACAGCTTACAAAGTACAGTTTGCTGGCTTCTGGGGGTTTTTCACAAACCATACACAGACAGGGTTATAACTCAGGGCTGGTTATAACCCTGTCTGGGGAGAGAAGAGCCATGCCAAAAGAAGGCCAAAAATCATTTACAGCAGAAACCTTCCCTTGCCAGTGACAGCTGAAAGAAAACAGCCAGGCTGGAGCAAAGTATCAGATTTGGCTCCTTGGACATCTGCTAAGCTTTGTACATGGGCACAGTTAATTCTGAGCATGAAACTGGATAGGAGAGAATCAGCCTGGGACTGTAACTGGGGAGGAAAAGCAGTAAGGGCTCCACTGGAGGCTGAAGCTGGGCTCTGTGCAGGCAGCTCGTGCTGACAGCAGCTGGATTTGCAGCTGGATGTGCTGCCCTGCAGGGCCAGGCCATGGCACAACCCCAGGAATCAGCACCGTGTGGGATCAGGGAGCTGCAGAACAGTTCCTAAGAAGGGGGGTCTGGAATGATTCCTTGTGCCACAGAGCATCTGACCGGGTTACTCCAGCTCCAGGGGCTGTGATTCAGCACCACAGCCCATTAGGAGCTCACTAATTAGGCCATGGGATGGGAGAGGCTGCTCTGGGTGAGATCCCAGCTCCGACTGCTGGTGAAGCCAGGGCAGCAGGCACAGCTGGCACCTGCCCCACGCTTGGACTTGCTCACACACTCAGGTTTGCATCCCTCCACAGCACACAGGCACTCCTAGGAGCTGCATTTCAGAGCTGGACTTGTTCTGTTTCAGAGCTGGACTTCTAATTTCAAGATTACACCTAAGGAGACCAAAAGAAAAGGGCAGAAGTTGCACATGGATGAAGCCTTTTTGTCAGTAAAGTAATTTTCCCGGTACTAAGCTGCCAGCCACAGGAAAAGGGCTGCAACTCCTCCATCCTTGAGCAGCTCAGCTGTACCTGAGCGGGATAAAAAGTCCTGCAGAGCTCGGGTGATGATGCTTGTCAGGAGCTGCTCGGACAGCCGCGGTGACAAATGCCCTGCAGCGTCCCCCTGCCAGACGGGATAATGGGAACAACTCCCCACCCCCGGCCTGATGTCACCCTCTGCCCTCCACCTGCGAGCTCAAGGGAGCAGCAGAGGTTTTTCTGGAATAAATCCACCCCTGCAGACAGCTCCAGGTGTGGGGGTGAGTCCATGGCACCGTCTCAGCATGAGGGAAATTTATCCCATTCCTTCCACATTTCCCCTTCACTCCTGGCAACAAAGCCCCACAACAGCCCGGGCTGCTGGGGAGCAGCTTTAACCCAAAGTGAATCTGCAAGAGAGAGCAAATTGTGCTGCCAGTGAGTCCCTGCAGGCTGGGCTTCACCAGAACGGGGCTTTGGCAGCAGTGAGAGTGACCCTGCCCCTCTCCCCAGCCTGGGAGGCACATCTGGAGTGACCCTGCCCCTCTGCTCAGCACATCTGGAGTGACCCTGCCCCTCTGCTCAGCACATCTGGAGTGACCCTGTCCCTCTGCTCAGCACATCTGGAGTGACCCTGCCCCTCTCCCCAGCCTGGGTGGCACATCTGGAGTGACCCTGCCCCTCTGCTCAGCACATCTGGAGTGACCCTGCCCCTCTGCTCAGCCGGTGATGCACATCTGGAGGGATCTTGTCCCTCTGACCAGCCCCATGAGGCACATCTGGAGTGACCCTGCCCCTCTGCTCAGCCTGTGATGAATATCTGGAGTGACCCTGCCCTTCTCCCCAGCCTGGGAGGCACATCTGGAGTGACCCTGCCTCTCTTCTCAGCCTGTGATGAACATCTGGAGGGATCCTGTCCCTCTGACCAGCCCCATGAGGCACATCTGGAGTGCTATTTCCAGCTCTGGGCTCCTCAGGACATGAAGCACTCTTCTATTTGTTTTTGTTTTGGTTTTTTTTTAGTTTTGAGTTAGGGGAATGGACTAATACTGACTTAAAAAAACACTGAATAAAACAAGGATTCCAGAGCCAATATTTCCCAGGTAGAATTCCCTTTCCCACTGGCTCCTGCACTCCTCCTGCCCTTTTCCAGGTTGCTCTCCACATTAGCTCAAATGGACAAACCCAGCTCGTATGAATTTCTCACATCCCAGCCCTGTAACTAAAGACAGAGCTCAAGGGTTTGTTCACATTTAGGAAGATCCAAACTCTAGAAAGCTGCATGAAAATATCTATAGAAGCTCCACACTCTTCCATTTAACAGGGAATAGCCACTTGTATTTTACCACAAGCACCATGCCACGAGTCTGCCATTTAATGGGATGAGTTAATTCAGAACATCAGCAAACATCCCCCTTCACCTTCCTGGAGACACTCACAGGAAATTTTTCTTTGCCAAACACAGAGAGCTCATCGATGGTTCCCTAGAAAAACATAATTTGGCAATTAATAGGACAATTTAATCTCCTCCATTGACATTGCTGAGAGGAAATGCCACTCATTTTACCCTATTGATCTTCTGAATTGAAACAAGTGACATTATTATCAACAAACCAAAAAAGCCCCACCAATATTCATTTCAACAGCTTGAACTCTCACTGGTATTTCTGACAGCACTTGATGGAGTCAGACAAAAAGATAATGGAACAGTCCATCATCTTCCACGGCATTCCTGAAGCTACACAAGCACCAAATTAAGATGTCAGGCTCAAATTAAGATGTCAGTCTCAGGAGCAGCCCTTGCATCTGTTACTTTCTTTCAAGTGTTTCCACAGCCACTGCAAAATGTTATTTCTCCCTGATCTCACTCCAGGGCAATGCCCGTGCACAGCAGCGGGAGAATTTCCTTCCCACTGGGAAAGGAACTGATGATGAAACAGCATCAGAATCACCCAAGAGGAAATTTCACCTGTTAATAATTAGGTTTCCTTTCTCTTTCACTGCCTGCACAATCATCCCTGACACACCCTCACAGGCCTGGTGCTGTCACCTCCGGAAATCATGGATTTTTCTACCAAAGGAAGAGCAAATAGGGAAAAGAGAGCCAGGACCCACAGCCAGCGGGTCAGGGAAGTGTTTGGGATAAAGGAAAAAAGGCCAGATTTGCTTGAAACTTGTTACAATAAAACACCTTTAGAACAAGATAGCAAATAGGTAAGAGTCACTTTTTTAGGAGTCAGTTTAGTTCATGAAAACATTTGGAATTGATTGTTTTACTTCACAAACAAATCCCATTTCCAAAGAAGAACACAGAAGGTAATTTATCTGAAAACAGGCTGGAAAGCACAAAAAAAGCCATTCCTCCTCCTAAAATGGGCCAGCATCAAAACAAGAGTTTCATCCTCCAAATCATGATCTGCATCATCTTTTGTGGGAAAAGCAGGAATTTTGGACAAAAGAAGGCTTGTCCTTTTTGGATTTTGGTGGGGTTCTTTGCGAACAAATTAAGACCCTTATCTCTCCATGCTGTTCCCACAAGTCAAACACTAAAAGGAACAAAATGTAATTCCACCATGGGAGCTGCAAAACTTCCTCTTACCTCCTCCAGAGCCAGGCTGAGCGCCCCAGTCCCCAGCACAGGGGTGACACAAGGTGACAGCACCCAAATGCAAAACCCTTCTCCAGCCCCAGAGCTGACCCCATAAAGACCCTGACCTGGACTCTCATCCCATGAACTCTGGGCCACAGAAAACCCACAGGGCTCTTGCTCCAGTGTCCATGTGGAGCTGCTCAAGGCTTGCCTGGCATTTATTGGGATCCCTCCGCTCATCAGCTCAGGGAAAATGCTCCCAAGGAATGTTCTGGATCCCATCCCTGCTGCCACTGACAAGCTCCAAGCAATAGGAAACCTTAATATCTGTGAATATATTCCAACACCTTATCTAGCAGCTCACTAGAACTCTGAATTTCCAGTGGGCTTCATATCCTGCAGGATGAAGTTGGATGCCTGAGAACTCTGTTTGGTTTTTCCCTGAATCCAACTTCCAGACTGAAAGGAGCTGCACAGGTGAACAGAGCTTTATTAATAAAGCTGCTTCACATGCAGATACAGGCAACTTTTTCCTTCTCCTTCCCCCTTCCCCCAGCCTTACATCATTCTTCTTTCAAGTTTTCACAGCTCAGGCTCTAAAATCCCCATATTAACTTGCTGGCACATGTATTCAAGCAACAAATCTCTCCCACCATATGGTTCCAGTCCTGCAGATTGTCTCTCCCCCACTCTACCTCTCCTCCCACAGGGTTTCACAGAAGCAGAGCTGTGCAGAACTTGTCAAAGTACATGTCACTGGCAACGTGCAGCACCAAGCTCCTCAATGAAGCTGCCACAGGACTCAGTTTAATTTAAAATCAAGCACAGCAAAGTCTGAGGGCTTGAATCTCTCTGCAGTTTTCCACCATCAAACGTTTCTGCTGAAGTGGACAAGTCCTGAGCTTTATGCAGGAGTTTCTCCAAATGCTTAAGCAGGAGCCAGAAGTTTTCCCATCTAAAACGAGGGTGTGCAGCCAGCACTGATGCTCTGCTTCCTGAGGAGCAGCCCATTGGACAAAAGTGCTGGGTTTTCCCAGTTCAGTCTTGCACGTGGCCACCGTGCAACAGGGAACTCCTCACCCAGCACTCAAACAAGTACAGGAAGGCTTCACATCCTCCTCATTTCAGGTGAAAGTTTAATGCTGCCAGTAAATCACTAATCAAAGTAAAGCAGGCAATCCAGAAAACTAGGAACTATTTCTTTCTCTGAGTTTTTTTAATCAATCCAGAAATATCTGGGTGCTGCTGACAGCACTCCAGCATCTCCTAGGAGCAAACAGCTGGCTGTGAAGCTGTGGCAGGCTCAGCTCCCTTCTGTCATGAGCTGAAGGCTGAGTTACTACAAATCCCTGCCAGGGGCTGGCCAGGAGCGCCCTAATTCAGGGCTGGAGCACACCCTTGACACCACATTCCTTCCCCCTGATGCCATGAAGATGTTTTGGGCCAGTCAGGCCCATCAAGCACAGAAACCTGACCCACACAGATCCAGTTTCTGTCCTCAAGGAGGGTCACTCTAAAGAGGGAACAATTCCACTGTTGTAGTCCCAGCAGCCACACCTTCCACAAGGCTTTAGGAGTGGACACAGGTGTCAGGGGATGCCCAGCACCTCTGGGGTTCAGGTGTTCATGGAAGGACCAGCATGGACAAGAGAGAGGCTCATTTCTTGTTGGGGTTCAGATGTTTATTCTTCCCTTATCTCTGTTACACAAACCACAAGGAGCTACGTGCACTGATTGAGCAGAGAAATGGAGCCTTTGGCCAGGATTTTCTGAGCCTGAGAGAGTTCTCAGCCTGGCAGGGGCTGATCTGTTCCCAAGGGAAAATCTTTTGGGAAATGCTCTTTCAAGGAGTGTTGTTTGTAAATAGGTTTTGGTTCTCAGAACAATGTCACACAGCTGTTCTGAATGGGTTTTGCTCTTGTTCCACCAATGGCACCAGAGAGGTTCCTTTGGCCAGTCATGCTGACCTGTATGGGAACACCTGATAAAAAGGGTTACAAACCCCAAATAAAGGCTTCTGCCTCACTGGGATCAAACCTCACTGCTGTGATGTGAACCCACTCTGCTATTTCGTGTCCACCAGTGACAGGAAACTCATTTCTTGTTGGGACTCAGTTGTTTATTCTTCCCTTATCTCTGGTACACACAAATTCCAAGGAGCTACGTGCAGTGATCTTGCAAGAGGAGAAATGGGGCCCAGAGGAATCTCTCCCACAATTTCTATGTGTCTCTTTGCCCAAAAACCAAATGCCAAGCACTTTATTTTTCCTAATGACCCAGTGCCCTGACACTTGGGAGCCGGCATGTGGCTCCACTATCCAACCACTGAGACTGCCCAAACAGCCTAGAGGAAGGAGATGAAGGAGAAGGAAGGGATTCAAGAAGAAGAAAGGAACAATGCCCCAGATCCCCCATCTTGTACCTCACATACTAATACAGCTAAAACTTCAAACTTTTTTGCCCTGTGACTTAACACGATTCTGTCTAACTTACATGCCCGCACTGTCAGTATCTCTACTTAATTTTAGAAGCTTTCTCCATGGTTTTAAGCCAAACTCTGTGTTCTCCTGGGTGTCAGAGCCTGTCAGCACAGACAGGGGATATTTTCTGTGCCTCTAACTCCAAAACACAGGAAGGGGAAGTTCAACCTCAACAGGGAGTGCAACCCCAGTGTGAGCCTGGAACCAGCACACACCACTGGGAGCCTCCCACCCTCCACAAAGCCTTTTCCCTTGTACACCTCTTCATGTTCACCAGGGCCACAAACCCCTCCCAGTGCAAAGATTTACTCCTGTTTGGATATTAACTGGTATTTTAAATCGAGCCAGCCTGACCTAAAAAGAAAGCTCAGGTGTGCTCACATCCACCCACCCCAAAAATGGAAAGACAAGAACAGGCTTTTCCATCAGGGAAACATCTCTGTGCTGCACTCCCCCTCAGAAAGGCCACACCTGTGCCACAGAACGAGGCATAATTTGAAAATCATGAGCACAAAAATGACTTTTTAGACAGAGACAGCCCATAAAGGAACAGCCCTGATTCATACATAGATATAAACCCCTTCATCAGCTGAGAGCTGGCTGCAAAAGCACTGAGTGTCCTCCTCCCCAGAACACAGGTCCTGGTGGTCTCCTCCCAAAGCAAAGCTGTTTTTTTCCTGGTTTAAAGAGCTCTGAGAGGTTGTGCTTGTGCCCTGTCAGCAGTTTTCCAGCAACCAGCCTCCCGTGTGTCGCTGCTACAGACACACCACACCGACACCATTGGCTGAGGGAATGATTTTCCTCCCTATAAGGATGGAAAGTCGGGAAGAGTGAGCTTTCTCCTGAATATATTTGGCTCTGCAGAAGACACATGTGGTACAAATGTTGCTATGGAAACTATTCTATTAAATAATATTCAATTAAACTCACGCGTTTCAAGCGCGCAGAAAGAGTTCAGGTGCAAAACTAATTAGCCCAAATTCAATTTTGGAATCACAAAGTAGGGCCTTCCAGAATTGTCACCTTCCTTTAAAAAAAGGTTTGGATTTGAGCAAGCTGCTTCTCTGCACCCCTTCCCTTCCAAATGTGGCACCTGCACCCCAGTTACTCAGGAAAGTCATTTCTTGAGGTAATTTGTGGCTCCAAGCTCTGCTCCCAGTTCCCTTGGAGATGGAATTACCACAGCATTACAGAGTCAAAGGCAGGAGCTGCATTCAGCCTGGAGAGACAATGCT
Organism: Anthoscopus minutus; assembly: GCA_013399455.1. Classification (NCBI taxonomy): domain Eukaryota; kingdom Metazoa; phylum Chordata; class Aves; order Passeriformes; family Paridae; genus Anthoscopus; species Anthoscopus minutus. The sequence goes on from VWYI01027244.1 coordinate 7,880, forward strand.
CTGATTACAGCTGTGCCACCAGAATATGGCAATGGATTTCAGTGACTCCCACTCACATCCTGGCACACAGGGAGTGCTGAGATCCCTCCCAATTAAACAGCAATCCTACACAGGGCTGGAGCAGGCTCATCCTTCTCCTTTCACAGCATGGGAAAGTTGTCTGAAAGTTACTGGTTTATACTCTCAAGTCTTCTTCTCCTTTTCCAGCTCCTGGGTGTCCCACAGCCCTCCCCAGCACAAAAACAACCCATTGGCATAAATCCTTCACCCTCTGAAGGAGCCAAGCTCACACCAGCCACTGAGGGAGACTGAATTCAGGCTCTTGCTCAAGGCAGGAGCTCAGCCAGCTCCAGCTCCAGGTGTCACATCCCAGCTGCAGCCAGGAGGAAGCTGCACCACGGAGCAGGGACACACTCCAGCCCTGCCTTTAGAGGACTCAGGCTGATCATAAATACCCATTTCTGCTTGGCTGCTGCAAATCAGGGCACTGGGCTGGAAGCAGCTTACAGAAAATGCTACAGTAAGAACCTGCAGCCACATCTGCTCTTGAGTCATGGGCCAACACTTCCCAAGCTGGAAACTACCAGGAGGGAAGAGCTTTGCTGCTGGTCAGGCTGGGCATTCCCAATAAATGGAGCAGGGTTTGACCAGGTCACCTCTGCAGCACCAGATCCAAAGCAGAGGCAGCCAGATCCCAGCACCTGCCTGGGTCCTTCCACAGCTCAGGAATGCTGTCAGGACAGGAAAATCAGAGCTGGGAGCAGCTCAGGGCTCATCTTCAGCCATGGCACCTCTCTGGGTTGGATTCCTCCACAGGAGCACTTTGCATCACCCCTTCTGCACTTCCAGCCACTGAGAACAACACAAACCTTAGGAACTGGAACAAAGACCAAATTGCCTTTTGAAAGGGAACGTTTCACTTTTGTTCCATTTCCATGGACTCAGTGTCATTCTCCATTTCTCTATTTTTGCATTCAGCAGTCACATGCACATCTCCTAAGAGGGCATCCAACATTTCCTCACCAGCAGCACCCTCAGAGTGGTCTGGAAAGCCTTAACAAAGGAAAGGCACAGGCACTGACAGCATTTACATCGACTGTGGAGTTGGATAAACCTTATTCACATGTTCATTGAGCTTCACTGTTACAGCATGGAAAAATGTGTCATAGTTTAATCTTACTCATCCTTTATGCAGGAGCAAACTGAACGTTGATATCTGTTCAGTAATGAGTCTGAATCACGACACATCAGTTGTGACAAATTTACTACAAGTGCTCTCCAAATGACATTCCCTCAAAATGTCACAGAATCTCATGGTTTTACAGAATGAACTGAGCCTACGTGTGCAGGGATGAGAAATCATGATGGAAGACTTTTCAATGCTTTCCTGTTTCCAAAGCAGCCAGGGAGATTCAAGTTCCCAAAACCATGGAGAAGTCATTGCCCATAGGTACAGCAAGAGAAGGGAACTGTAATTGCAGTAGGCAGCAAAAGCTTTCAGAGGACCAGACACTCCCCTGAAACGAATTCTGAATTGCCAACCCAACAGTTCTTAATAAACACAATAAATCAGCTCCTTTCCTGTCCTGAGAGGCAGATGCACCAATTAAAAGGTTTTACATACACCAAGCCTCCCTCCAGGTGCATCCCCCCTGAGCCAGGCTCGATCAGGGACACGGAGCTCTCCAGTCCCATCCCCTGACGGCTCAGGTGAGCCCCTGGACTGGAGGAACAGCCCTGGAATTTCAGAGCTCATTCCAGCCCAGGTACTGAGGGAGCTGCCCTGCCACTCCCGGCACATCCAGCGCCTGCAGCCGGAACCGGGAACGCGCCAGAGCAGCAAAACGACCTGAAAAGAACTTTAATATTAAACCAGCAGCTAAAGGGGGCTGCTTGAATTTTCCTCTCGCGCAACTCAAGCGACTCGAAAATCCCCGAAGACACCGCAAAGCTTCGCCTGTCCCACGCAGGACCTCAGACCCTGAGTGGCTGCAGGAGCCCAGCACCCGAACGTCTGCAGGGTCACACCAGCCCTGCCCGGAGCTTCCCGGATCCCCATTCCCGGGGCACGGCCCCAGCCAGCCCCGGGTCCCGCCCGGAGCAGCGCTCGGAGCGAAGGGCAGGGACGGGAGGTGGAGGCAGCGCAGCATCCCTGGCTCCCGACTGGAGACAGAGAAAATAAATACACACATACACACCTATATATAATATATATATCCATATGCTTTCATTCCTCTCTCCCCATCTTTTTGTCTCCTGCGGGAAAAACCCACCGAGCTCAGTTTGCAAAAAGAGGACAAAGGAGTGCCGGGGGTAAACATAAACAGCAAAACGGGCACTCACCCCCAGCCGCCGGCTCCGGATGCGCACGTAGCCCTGCTTCACGATGTCATTGAAATTGGAGGCCATCCCTGCCCGGCACCGGCGGCAGCGGCGCCGCTCAGCCCGCCCGCATGGCCGAGCAGAGCCGGAGCCGCGCCCCGGTAAGGGACAGCACCGCCCCGGTAAGGGACAGCACCGCCCCGGTAAGGGACAGCACCGCCCCGGTAAGGGACAG
>VWYI01027244.1:10577-44080 GCA_013399455.1 Anthoscopus minutus
CCCTCCGAACAACCCGCACCTCCCCGGGAGGACCGCACCGCCCCCGGAGCGCCGCGCCCCGAACCACAGCAGCTCCGGTACGACGCCGGAGGGACGGGCACTGCCCCGCACCTCTCTCTGGAGCGATTCGCAGCACTCTCGGAGCGATCCGCAGCACTCTGGGATCAGCACCGCCCCTGAGTGACCCGCACCGCTCCTAGAGCGAGCCTCTCTCCGCACAGCCCCACGGAACAGCCCGCACAGCCCGCACAGCCCCCGGAGCGCTCCGCTCCACCCCGCACCTCCCGCACCAAAGCCCGAGCGCCCCGGGCCGGGGACAGAGCGGCCGCAGCCCCGTCCGCGCTCCCGCCTGCTCCATCCCCGCATCCTCACCCCGATCCCGCAGCCCGCACTGCGCTCCAGCTGCGGGGGGCTCGGTGAGAACGCCCTGCCCAGCCCCACCGTGCGGGGCCGCTGCCTCAGACCCCTGGTTCTTCCCCAGCAAGGTGGCTTTCCCTGAAAGTCTTTCGGGTGCCTGAAGTTCAGGCGGGATTCTCCGGAATCTCCTCCGAAGGACGAGGGACGGGTAACCCGAGCTGCTGCCGCGGCCGTGCCTCATGCCGGGGAAATGTCCCGGGAGCCTGAGCTGTGTTTTTTACAGACGATGTGTGGGTGCAGCAAGGACAGACCTTGCCTGGCACCGAGCCCCGGGGTTGCCTTCTGTGGCTCCAAGTTCCTTTGCAAGAATGTGCAAACGCTGCCAAGTGCTCCAGAGACGCGGGTGAGAGGGGCTCTGGTGGCTCGGCACGGGTTACCTGCCAGCGCCAGAAATAGCACGGCCTGGAAAAGGAGCTGCTCCTCTCTGCACACACAGTCTGACAGAGTCGCAAATACAGGCAGCCCAAGGAGGTCAGCCAGACTCCTGCCTTTAGGAATAATCCTGCTGTGGCAATGACAAATGGGGCAGCAAAAATGGCAGAGCAGGGAAACACCACGGAGCAGCCCCCAGCTGGGCCGAGCCCAGGGCTGTGGGGAGGAGATGCCCGTATTTATTTAGATCACAGAATCAAAGAATCATTTAGGTTGAAAATATTCTGGAGGCTGAAGCACCTGTGATGAAAGTGGCCCCTGTGTGCTCTGGATGAGTGGCTCCTTCAGGAGCGAAGCGTGGCAGAGCAGTGCTTGCAGCTCTCACTTGGAGAGGTGATTATGCTTTGTGAAATATTAATTGATGGAGTGGATTTCAGAGGGCTCTCCAGCTGAAGGACTGATTCACTGAGGACAGAGGAGGCAAGTCTGCAGTCCTCACTTTGGGATTTTACACTTCCCTTTCCTTCTCATGGAGCTTTTTTACAGAATGCATGAAATAAAACAGCTTCGACAAGAAACAGCCAAACCTTCCACCCCTGTGCACCAAAAAAATTACAGGAATATTCTGAGATAAGTCTGGAATATGACCTTGAGGCCACCAGGTTGGTCAGAGGGATGGAGCATCTCTCCTAAGGAAAGGCTGGGCGAGCTGGGATGGTTCAGCCTGGAGAGAAGCTTTGGGGTGACCTTGCAACACCTACAGGTGCTGCAGCAAAGGTGGAGAGAGCTTAGACAAGGGATGGAGGGAGAGGACACAGGGAATGGCTTCAAACTGACAGAGAAGAGGTTTAGGTGGGAAATTGGGCAGGAATTGTTCCCTGGCAGGGTGGGCAGGCCCTGGCAGAGGTGCCCAGAGCAGCTGTGGCTGCCCCTGGATCCCTGGCAGTGCCCAAGGCCAGGCTGGAGAACCCTGGGACAGTGGAAGGTGTCCCTGCCCCTGGATGAGCTTTAGGATCCCTCCCAGCCCAAACCATTCCATGGAATCCACACCCAGCAGCTGCACAGGGCAAAGCCCAGGCTGCAGAATTACCAAGAAATGCATTTTTGTTCAGTGCTAGTGCTGGGAGCATCAAGTGAGTTCTAAACCCAGGATTAAAGAATAACAACAATAAACAAACCCAGAGAGGCTTGGTTGGGTTTCAAAGACATTTGGAGCAGGGAAGAAATGACAGAGCCACTTTAGACAGCTTTTCAGCAAGTTTAGATGTTTCTTTTAATCCCTGGCAGGACCTGTAAACACTCACTGCTGGTTTCATCAGTCACTGGCATATTCCTGCAGGTAAACACATTCCTGAGAGCTTGGCTAAGTCTGTGCTTATTCTTTGATGAATTAGGATATTAGAGGCCACTTACATCTTCCCTTTGAACAGCAGAAATCCCTTACACACGCCACGGTTCAAAGAGAAAATGCTCTTTAATTCCCATGTGGGCAATACAGTCCAAGAATGCACCACTAAATCTCTTTATTCAGGTTTTCCATTCGGTGCTATCTCCAGAAAAAAAAACCAAAACAACTTGTTTCCTACTTTTTAATATGTAAATGTGAGCCCTGGTTGATCTGACAGGAATCTTTTCCTTTCCCTGGGCTCTGGTGACCATTAGCCCTCACCACAAGGAAATGCAGCACTGTATTTATCTTTATCCACGTTCCAAACTGTCAAAAACCTCTTTAATAAACTGCCACTGAAATTCTTTTCCTTTTAATGCCAATATTATTGTGATTATTTCTCGGGAAGATAAGAGACAAAGGTCACTTTGAAACACCAGCCTATTGTTAATAATTTAAGTGGGTTATTGTTACATTTTAATCTCATCAAAACTCTCATTGTGCTGCCCTACAATGAGCTCGTTGCTTTTAGCCCACTGCAAACACAAATCACAAATTTAAACTCAGTTTTCCCCAAAATGCCACCCTGACATTTGATAAGGTAGTTACAATCACCTTATTTATCTGCAGCACGAGACCCTTGGCTCTTCCTAAGAAATAACAGCAACAATATTGGCATTAAAAGGAAAAGAATTCCAGGATATTATTTCATCACAGCTGAAATGTGCCAGACATCTCTGGGACTGGAGAGATTGGGAAAATGCTGCTTATCCCAGAGGTGTTGCTGTTGCCATCAGCAGAGGCAGGTCCTGCTCGGCAGGATCCCTTGGAGGAGTTATCCCAGGTGCTGCGGGGCAGGGAATTGGTGCTGCAGAGGCAGCCCAGGGAAATCCCAGCCCTCGGGCGCAGGAAGGGTCGGGATGCAGCCCTGGCTGAGCTCTGAGCCCCACGGAGGCTGCACTCCCATATCCTGGGGCCACCTCTGTCCCCGCGCTGGCTCAGGCAGGAGAGAGCAAGCGGGCAGCGAGGGAAATGCAATTTTCAGGCGCTGTCAGCTCAGGCTGAATCACCGCAGAGCTGCCACAGCCCCGGAGCAGAGCCAGGCTTTGATCCCATGCAGGCTCCGATAAATCCCCTACAGCACAGCGGGGATGGAGGGCGACCCTGTTTAACCCCCTCGGTCCCTGGAGGTGTCTGCAGGGATGAGAAAGTGCTCAAATGCTTGGAACTGTCACCAAAAAACCTCAACGAGAAATAAACGCTGGGTTTTTCACTGCTCCCCTGCATTCCCTTGGCTTGCACATTCCCCCAGCACTGTTTTATTCCCACCTCAGCATTCCCTGCGTCGGCAGGAACAAAATACCCCAATCAGAGCAGAGTTTCCAGTGAAATGATGCATTTCCCCCACCCCCCTTCCCCCTCTCCACCTTGCTCTCTACACAAAGCAGAATTCTTGGGACGAATCCTGTGCACATGGTAGCGTGGTTAATCGATTATTTATTGCCATTAAATATTGATTATCAGTGGTTGCTGCTGGCAGGCACTTCCCTGCTTGCTGCACAACGAGCTCTGTGCCTTCCTGCCTGCTAGGATGGGGCTTTTTTATGAGTTAAATGTTCAATCTCATGAATTTTCATGTTTTGGCACTGACTGACATCTGCATGGTAATTCTGTGAGCATTTCACTAATGCAGTTTTCTACCTGATGTATTTAAAAATCCCTGGAGTGAATAAAGATGTTTTAATCAAGGGTCCTGCCCTCTCTTCATGGGGGAATGCTCGAATTTCTGCCCAATTTTACGGATGTTTCCTAAATTCTTCACAACTGCTCAGCCTGAAGCCTAACAGAGTGGACATTGCCTGAGTGTTAGGAACAGATTGTGGTGAGGTACAACGAGATATGTACAGGAGGAGATGGAACAGCAGGGAAAAGTACCTGAGAAATCTTAATTTTAGCAGAATTCATTCACTCAAAATTAATTAGCACCATGACACATAAGTGGGGAAGGAATTTCTGAGCAGTTTTATGCTGTGGATCCAACTTTTGCACCAGAGGAGAACAAGCCACAGTTCTGAGGCAAAATCGATCACATCTCTGCATTCTGAAGGAAATAAATTCATGACAAGCTTCTTTTTTTTCTGTATTCCTCCAAAGTTAAGTGATCCAAGGCAGCACTTTACAAAAGGAGAATAAGGGATTTCTAAGTCTGCAGTGACATGAGAAAATATCAATATTATTAAAGAATTAGAGTCTCTTCTTTCACTCATTATCTGCTGTATCTCCTCACAGCTGAACTCGTCCAAATTCACAATTCCCACTGCAAAAATCAGGAGGAAATGTCAAAAATGTACTTCACACCACAACAAAATTAGACACTGGAGTGCCCAGAAGATTTTCATGGAGATGTTGAAAGATTGGATTGCAGTAACCTCCAAGCACTTGAAGAAGTCAGTACACATCACAGAGGGGTTTCCATCTCCAAACTCCTCCGGAAAATCAAAACAAAAGCAGAAAAATGTCGGCATCTTGACCTTATGGAGGCAAAATGGTAGGGGAACATTTCTTTAAAAAATATTGACATGTGTTATAGATTTTCCTCCTGGAGTGGGTGGGATTTGCAGCCCTTTCTCCTGCAGTTCCTTCCCAAGGAATCACCCAGTGCCCAATTATCCTTGATTTGCCTGCAATTTACCCAGAAAATATTGCAAATTGCTTCTCTCATGTGAATTATTTCCAACAAGGGTTCACTGACACAGGTGACTTTGCTCACCTGCCTCTGGGGACTCATCTTTGTCCTGACTAGGGGAACACACACAGATTAGCAGCAGAGAGCAGAGTGTATATTTACAGCACAGCTATAAATATAGAAAATAAATAGACAAAAAATACAAAACATACACTTATAAATTCAGAAATTAAACCAACAAAGCCAGCCTGAGAAACGTGCCCTGCCCAGTTAACCAGTCCTGTCAGCAGCGCCTCTGTTTCCTCACTGATATTTAAATGTTACATTAATTCAGATTTCCTCTGTCATTACTTGTGGCCAGACGCATCTATCTCACTTTATGCTCACATTTTTCCAATCAGTAGTTTACAAAGCAGTTTAAATGTTACATGAATATTAATAACAGGTGAATTTGGGTGGCAAAAAGCACTGAGGCAAAAAGGTTAGAAATTGTTATAGAATGCAGTGCTGAGGAATTACTGAACCTGTGTTCTCCATAACCCAAACAAAATCAAACTTAAAAATTATGTTAAAAGCTCACAATATCATTATTATGAGGACTCTTAAGGGTTACTTAACAGTACTGAAATTCAAATTTTGGTCATTCAAGGCGAGTCCTTGTGAATTTGTACACTCAGAGCCTTCTCCTTCAAAACAAATCACGGCCAGAAAAAAGGTGGGAATGGGAGAATTTAAACTGCAGTTGTAACAATATTATCTGTCCATTCAGGCTGGCAGGGCTGGAAAATCTGGCAGCAATCCTGCTCCTGGCACTATTGCAGGATGTGTGGGCATGGCTGTGCTGCAGAAATCACCTGTGTGCTTTGGGATTCTCAGAAGGGCTGAAGGAAACCCAGCTCTTAATGAATTTTCACCAGGGCTTGGCTGCCTCCCGTTGTTGCATTTGGGATTTCCCCACTTTGCAGTGGATTTGGGAGGTTTTAGGCAGAGGTGTAAAATGCAGTGAACAGGGCAGAGAGCAAGCAGGGGCTGGCAGCAGATTCCAGGGGGGTTTATTTCATTCAGGAAGGGGAGGGCAGGGATTCATTCCTGTCCTGCAATTCTTGGGAATTTCTGACCATGAGGACTGGAAGGTGCAGCCCTGACTCATCAGGAGCCTTCACTCCCATGGTGACATCACAAATTACTCATGGAATGATGCTGGAGCAGTGCTCAGGCCGTGGCTGTTCCAGGCCTCGTTCCCTGAATGATGGATGAGCAATTCCCAAGCCCTGGTTTCATTCTCCATCAGTAACAGCAGTTATGAGGTTTTTGTGGATTTTTTTTCTGGAAGAATTTGTTTCTCTCTTGGTGGGAAGCTGAATAAATCCAAATGGGCAGAATTCATTCCCTTCAGCCCAACTTACACTCGTGGAGACCTCAGCCTGTCCTTTGTCCTGGGACTTTTCCTCATGGTCTCCAAACAGGGACCAATTCCTTCCCAGTATCCCATTCCAGCCCTGCCCTCTGCCAGCTTGGAGCCATTCCCTGTGTCCTGTCCCTCCATCCCTGTCAAAAGCTTCTCCATCTTCCTCCATACCACACTGAGGTCATCCCAAAGCTCCTCCTGTCCAGGGGAACAATCCCAGCTGTCCCAGCCTTTCCTCCCACAGAGCTGCTCCATCCTCTGCTCATCCTGGAGCCTCCTCTGGGCTCTCTCCAGCAGCTCCAGGTCCTGCCTGTGCTGAGCTTCAGGATTCCAGGTGGGCTCTCACCACGTGAAATCCTTCTCCACAATTAATCTTTCACTGCAGGAATTCACACAGGATGGAAAATGTTCCTGCAGAAAGTGGGGACACCAGTAATGACATTCAGGCTGTCAGGGACACTCCTTTGGCCACCAGCAGGACTTCCTGGTCAGCAGTCCCTTGGATCTAGAGAGGTGCCACCCACTAATCCACTTTTCTGGCAGCTTCTTCCCTCTCCTCTGAGCATCCTGGAACAGCCCATGAGCCACCAGGGCAGTGATCACTCGATGGAAGTAGGGACAATTTATCTCAAGGAACACTCAGAGCTGTTTGTGGCTCCTGGGGACACTTTGAGTCCCCATGGCAAGGCCAGGCTGCTGGGAGAGGATCAAACAGCTCCGTGGTTAATTGGGAAGGTTAATTGGGAGATTAATCTCACCTGCCTGGTGAGATGGATGAGAATTGGATGGAGCAGCTCCAGTGAAAGACAACTCTGACTCCCAGCTGTGGCTCAGGTCAGGACAGCAAAGTAATGCTTGGATGGAGCCATGGCAATAAATCATGGCTGGGTGTTTGTTCCCATGGCCCTGGAGCAGCGCTGGGCCTGGAACAGGCTCTGCTCTCATCCCTCCTCACACGCTGGGACACTTCATTGCCCTAACTCCAAACTTTAACAAATGTTAAATTTTATAAAAAATAAAATGGAATAAAATATAAATAAAATATAATAAAAATATAAATAAGTTATAATAAAATATTTCAAATAACAAATGTTATTTCCTCGGATGAGAACCAGCACTTTCTATCAGACTTCCTTTGGGCAGCTTTGCTAAAAAGCATTTCTGGGTAATATTTAATGTTTTCTTCACATTTTCTGTTTTGTTTCCAACTGTTTGCCACTAAACAAAACGTATAATTGCAAATCTAATTACACAGATTGTCTTTATAAATTGCTTAGCAGCTGGGAATTTTAATGAACAAAACACAAACTTATTGTTGCTATTATTCAAGGTTTTGTGACATCTCTTGCTTTAAACATGTAAGCAATTGGTGATTTGGATGAATAAAGTTCTTTAGTGGCTTTTCTCCTGGAGCTTTTTTTCTGTATACAACTAAAATTAAGGAATTTGACTCCACTGCATTGTAAAAATCCCTTGAAACCACTGACAGGAAAGAATGAAATTTAAATCCAGTGGAATCTCTGAGTCCATTTTAGATAAGTTCATGTGTTGTTGCCACCTCTCAAAACTGGATTGAAAAGGTAAAAATCTGACTTTTTCAAAGCCCCAGCCCCTTTCAACCATCACCAGTTGGTTTTTATTAATTTTATAAATGACATTTCTAGGCATTTTAATTTCAGAATAACAACGAGACCCCAAAGAACAGCTTGGCTTGAAGCATCTTTTAGTTATCAGGATCAGAATATGTGAGTGGAATTTTGATTTAGTCCTGCCCATTTCTTAAAGGACATCTCAGCCCAGGCCACCCCAGTAATCCCAGAAAACATTTTGCAACGGATTCACCGTCATGTTTTGCTTGTACAAGAAAGGCAGAAAAACTTTTCTATAAAATTCTGTTGATTTTAGTTTGGTGAGTCTTTTTGGGGATTTGGAGTTATTGCTGGCTGCTAAGCAGGTTGAAAATCTGACCTGGTCTCAGCAACTTCCCAGAGCTTCAGCACCACGAGCAACAATAAACTCCTCTCACATGGGCACTCATGGCTCTAAAATTCCCAGCCTAATCCAAAAGGAAGATTATCCTTCCACTCAACAAGTGGCAGTGCAGAAGATAAGCAGTGGTGCCAGCAGATTAGAAAGACTCTAAAATATCCTTGTAAAATAAACTATTAAAGCTTTGATGTGTCCTTATCTGACAGGGAGAGATTTCCCAAACATTCCAGAACTGAAACAATTGTACTGCAGGACTGGAAAGCAAAGCAATAAACTCTGGGTGCACTTTTGGAGCTGAGTCAGTAAAATAAAAAAGCAGCCCAGGTTTTAAGGGAACACAAACCACACATTAAAAAAAAAAATCAATCAATATTAAATAAAATATACCTTGCACATATGGAAACTAAATAGCTCATTGTAGCTTAATGCAAAGGATTCATTGAGTTGGGAAATATTTTTACTGATAAATAGACAGGGCTGAAAAGACCTTCTAACAGATCAATAATATAATGTAACAGACACAAAAAGTATAAATGAAATCAGCCTATGTGAACTTTTCAGTATTTTCAAGGATATTTGGGCAAAAAGGTTGCTCAAAACTCATGAACCAGAAGCCAAAAATCCAGCGTGGTGAAGCTAAAAGGCAGGCCCTGAAAATATTAAACAAGATGAAAAAGTTGCTCTAAAAATCTGCTGAACTGAAAGTGAGTGACTGCAAACGGCCACGCTGGCAGAACATTTCATCCAGAGAAGGTTTCAGATGGTTAATGGTAATTATAAAATATGTGACAAATTAACTCAAAGCAAGTGAAAATATACATGACAGATAAAAGCAAATATTACAGTGCTGCTCACAATTCCCTGAGTCCTTCAGTGACAAGAATTTCAGAATCAGTCAGAAATTACTTTAAAAAAAAAAGTAAGATAAAAGCAGTCATTTGAAAGATGAAGCCACTGCAGTTGCAATGGAACCATCCAGTTTGATGTCCCCAGGCACTGTGGGGCTGATCAATCTCCATGGCTCTGGGGAAAATTAAGAATTTTTAAAAAATACAACCCAACGACCCAGTCAAAAAATCATATTGGTGATTCACATTCCTCCCTGTAACTCTGCTTCACTGTCACGATCAGGGGTGGGAAGAGCTGTGAGAAGATCCCTCAGCATCTCCAATATTCCAGAGGAATTCCTGTTGGAACATCCGACGGCAGCTGAAGTGAGACCCAAATCCCACTGGCTTTCCTTCCAGCACCCACCCTCACAACATTATTTTTTTATCATTGCTAAGTGTTTTCACTTTCTTTTCTCTTTTCACTTTTCTTGGTTCTTCTCCTGACCCTGACATGTCAAAAGTGGCACAAATTCCAACAAAAATGGTGCTGCCCTTTGGTGCTGTGCCAAAAGCACTTCTGGTCCAGCACAGCACCTCGCAGCAGCCGGGAGGAGGCAACATTTGGGATCTGCCACCCCAAAATTTCCCTGCAAAGAGGCTTCCTGGGCATCCAGAGCCTGGAAAAGTTCCCTCCCTTCCTCCAGCACCCCTGGTGGAAATCTGCCTGGAGGGAGATGTGCCTGGTTTGTGCTTCAGAGCAGGTTTGATTTCAGGAAACATCCTTGCCTGAGTCGCTGCCAGACAAATGAGCACAAGACAATTAATAGCACTGTTTGTTAAAACCCCATAATTGCATTAAAGCCCATAATCCTCTGCCATGTAGGTATTGGGGTTGTGGGGTTTGGGGGATTTGTTTTGGTTGGCTGGCAGTTTTTAATTTCCAGGTACTAAAATGCAGGCGAAATGTTAAATCACAATTTTTAAAATTATTTTTTTAGTCCAATTTCCCTCTTTTGGCATTATCCCAGCTCTGCAAGTGCTGCTGGCGAGCAGAGAGGAGCATTAGGAGCAGACACCCAGGCCAGACAGCAGCTGGTGCAGGCTCTCACCTCTCCCTAGCAAGGAGCAGAAGGAAATCAGAGCAGCTCTGCAAGGGGAAAACAATCCAACACACACCGGGAGCTTAATGGGATATGCATCAAACCAGCAACTCGTCTAATAAAAGAGAAAAGAATAAGACAAAGAGCTTCATTTGTCTGCTGGAAGTGAGAAAAAGCCCCGTTCCCCACAGGGGAAGGAACAAATTCCAGTGGTGACATCCCTGGTAGTGAAGGGCAGGTTAGGAAGGAGAGCCCAGGGGGTGAAGATGTGAGCAAGCCCAAAGCTGGCCATATTTCAGTGAGCTAAATGCAGATTTGCATTTCCCCTGGCGGGAGGGAAAAGCTGAAGGGTGGCAGACGATTTTTCCTGTGGAAATGTGAGCAACCAACACCGAGGCCTCACGGGGATGGATGGGGCCTCTCCCAGCCAGCCCTGCCTCACTACCAGGCCATTACTGAATAAAAAACTTTCTTTAGTCTTGCTCCAATTTTTTCATCTGACTGCAAACACCACTGTGTTCTGTTGATGCCTTTTGGGGCTGCCTAAAACCAGAGGCCAGACAGAATTAGGAGAATTAAAAGCAGTTCTATTTATTGAAGGCCCCTCAGGTACATTTTGGGCAGACAAAGCCCCTCAGGCGCTGCACCCAAAATGGACGATGGCTCACGGGTTTCACACTTTTATAAGTTTGGTCCATTTGCACATTGGGAGTTAATATTCCAGTCCCAGCTGCGGGTAATGAAGTCATTTAACCCCAGTTTGCTCCCCTAAACTCACTTTTGTTTTCATCTGAGACCTGAGGCAGGGAGGTGCCCTCGATAGCCAGGCCTGGAGAGGAATTGCTGTGCCTGACCAAAATGAGAAAGCAGCAGCTGACTCTGTGTGTGGAGTTTGGAGTTACACACCAAAGAGCTGCAGGATTACAAATAGATGGGAAATTTAAAAGCTAAAATCCTAAGGAATCGCTATGTGGGAAGTTTTTATTCCTGCTCAGGAGTCAGAGGTGGCCCAGATGCAGGGAAGTGCCTCAGTGGAACATCTGCGGGCTGGGAGCGACCCCTTTGTGCCAAACCCACGGCTGCCACTGAGGGGGGAGGATGTGCAGTGGGGGATTTAACCCCAAAACTGGGATTTTCCACAGGTATTTTGTATGGCAGAATGAGGATGGGCTGTCACCAAACAAGGTACTTCTTAATCCTCACTGTCACCCCAGAGCAGACCTTTAATTTGAGATCTGCGTGGCCACGAGTGTCACCTGCTCCCACCAGGGGACTGAGCAGCTGTTCTGATGGGGAAATCAGTCCTGAGGATTGCTGTGATTCCTTCAGAATAATCAAAAACATGGAGGGGGAAGAGGAATTAATTTAAAATTAACAATTATTGGTGTGGCATGATGGCATGAGGTTAAAGGGATGTCTGAGTGCAGACAGCTCATGTTTTAAAAAGTTCTCATTACATTTTGCCCTGGAGTAATGATTTATGCAATTAGGATGTTTCCTTCAGCTAACCTTTCTCCCTCTATCCAGGTTTTCTAACCATCTTCATTATCCTGGAGCACCCTCAATGCAAAATTTATAGCAATGATCAAATCTCTAGGAAGCTCATGTTCAGTATTTTTTTCTTTTTAAAGTGCCTCAAATTAAGGACTGAAGACAACAAAATTGTTTCACTGCTCAGTCTTAAAAATGTTGGAAAGACTAATCTGAAATCAATCCATGGATCCGTCTGATCCATCACAGACACCCCAGACAACGATGTAGGAATGCTGAATTTCTGTAATGCTGCAGCTCAGCAACATTCCTAGATTCCTTAAGAATCATTCAGTTTTGTTTTTCAGGACATTTAAATAAATTCTTCTCAAGCCAAAATGTATTTGTTCTGCTCCCACTGTTTGAGTCTCAGTCCAGTGCATGCTACAAAGATCAGGTTACAGTGAAGTGAATCTCAATAATTTGAAACCACGAGGTGCTGCCACCTCCTTTTGATGGATTTTTTCATGAATATGTACCAGAAACCCAGAGTTTGCCCTTTGGGCTTGAGCTGATCCTCCTATGGCTGTCACAGAGCAGCATCCCAGCCCTGGATCTCACTGAGAACTGGTCCTGCAGCATCTGCCAGCACCTTCTGAGGACTCCAGAGAACAGAGAGGCTGCATAATTAACAAGTCAGCACCCTGCAACCACCCCGAGGCAATGCAAGAGCTAAAAATGACTGGAGAAATTGCAAGGAGTGGCAGAAGGACTCGTTCTGCTCGTTCAAATAATGAATTGGCTTCAAAGAATCGAGTGGAGCTGTTGTCTTAGTAACCCAGTCCGAGAGAGAAAAATCTTCCGGGAAGTTGGCAGGCAGAGCCTGGAACATCTGCACACCCAGGCAGGCTGGCAGATCCAGGCTCTCAGGCACTACCTGGCAGGAATTATGCTGGAATTTAGCAAATGCTGAATTAAACAGAACAAAAGAAGTTGGTTTTGCTGCCCCTACAGCACTCATTTCCCAGAAAAAAGCAGACAGAAAAAATAAAACCGGCAGGTCAGCTCAGGACACATCTCATTGGGGTGGATTTGGGGTTTTAAAAAATGCAAGACCCTCCTCATGTCCAAAATGTCTCTCGGTCTGTAAAACTCACTGGTGGCCAAAGTTGTGTGGGGGAGAGCATTTCCTGTTATCCTGTTTGAAACGATTTGCAGTGTTGGGCATTTGGAGCTGCAAAAGAGGGTTATCAAAATACGAATTCAAATCAGAAACTCTGTTCAGGCATGGAACTGTGCACGAGCTCCTTGCCATGGAAATGTGTGCTGCAATTGCAATTTGTTAAAAATACATAATTCCCTCGGGCTAAATCATCTGCAGGGACTGAACTCACCTTTGTGGACAAGCCAGGAGGCCTAAAAAACCCAGAAAATTTGTATCAAAAATAGCATGGCTAACAGGAGCGGGGCAGGGATTGTCCCTTTGTGCTGGGCACTGGGGATGTCACAGTGTCCAGCTCTAGCTCCTCTCACAAGAGGGACCTGGAGGGGCTGGAGCGTGTCCAGAGCAGGGGATGGAGCTGGGAAGGGGCTGGATAATCCCTGAGGGAGCTGGGAAGGGGCTGGAGAATCCCTGAGCGAGCTGGGAAGGGGCTGAGCCTGGAGCGAAGGAGGCTCAGGGGCCCTTGTGGCTCTGCACAGCTCCTGGCAGGAGGGGACAGCCGGGGGGATTTGGGCTCTGCTCGCAGGGAACAGGGACAGGAGCAGAGGGAACGGCCTCAGGCTGGGCCAGGGCAGGCTCAGGGTGGGCACAGCAGGAATTTCCCCATGGAAAGGGAGCTCAGGCCTTGGAAGTGCCCAGGGAGGTTTGCAGTGCCCATCCCTGGAGGTGTCCAAGGAACACCTGGAGGTGGCACTCAGAGCTCTGGGCTGGGGACAGGGGGGGCATCGGGCAAAAGTCACAAGATTCTGTGATTTACAGAGGGAAAAAACCTCTAATGCGAAACTCAATCTTCAGAAACCAAACTCTTCCACTCCCTACTGTTATTGTAAAACAACAATTACTGTGGCAAATAGAAAGATTTAACTGGAGTGCCTGAAATGATCTCTCCTGAACAATATTTCATAAACACGTCCATATTTCATCGGTTTGCTCTGCAAACAGCAGAGAACCCTGCAAGTCACACAACGAACAATCTTTTGCAGCATCACTTTGGTTTTTGAGAGATCTGAAGTAAAAGTCTTAGAGCCAATAAAGCATTTCAGATCCCTTGCTGGAATTTTAAATGTGTTCCCCAAAGGAGTAGGGCTCGTGAGCCTGGAGTTCAATTGGCCTTAGTGGTTTAAATGCAAAAGAAAGTTAATTAGTCATAAAAAAAATGCTCAATGATAAACATGGCAGCCCAATTTGTATTCAAATATGACTTTTCTGGTCTAAAATAGAAAGCAAAGCAATTAGCCTGCAAAGGCATTAACTGCTGGGGTTATTCGGTGCATAATGAGCAAATACAGCCACCCGCCACTTCCCTCTGCAATGCTGTTTTTCATTGCCTTTAATGCATTCCTGACATTAGGGTTTGTTTACCATTATGGTGATTAACAACAGGATCAAACCCTGCTCTCAGCTGCCTTACAAGATCCGAAAATTTATTGCAGGAGCAGCACTTGGCCCACTGCAATCCCTGAATTTCAACCACAGCTCAGCAGAGAAATGATTCAAGTGCTGAAAAGCCTCTTCAAAGTGTGCAGAAAGTGCTGTGAGTTTGACTTGGTGGCTTTTAAAATGTAAATAAGAAATTATCAGAGATTTCAGCTCACAGAATGCATGGAAATCAACACTGAGGGAAATGCAGAAACGATGGGAACAGCAGTGAATGACCTAGGAAAGAAGCACTGGGCAGAGCTGGGGTGTGACAGGGCAGGACAAGGACACCATAAAAAAAAATCCCTGGACTCCTTCCTGGAGGCACAAACAGGCAGAGTTCCACTGCAGCTGGACATCCCAAGTGCAGAGTGACACCTTCAAGAGGCACCTGAGAGATTCAGAGGGAGGAATCCCAAATCTTAACTCAAATGATTTAACCTGATTTGAATTGCATTACTTTTCTTCTTCCTCTCGGAATATTAATTGGGATTTTTGACAGATGGGTTTGCTGTCAGAGAGATGAAAGATATGCCTGTCAACCAATGTTTATGAGGCAGTCTTCAAGCTGAGAGAGAAAATTAAAACCATTACCATGCCACCAGTCTGAAGCCAAACTTAATATCACACCAAATATTTTGCAATTAAGCTGAATTAGAAGAAACGAAGGGAAAAATTCTTCACCTTGGCTGGAATTGGAGTTTTAACCTCAGCACATTGTCCAGTCACACTTAGATTTAAAGAGAGGGAAAGTGAGCTCACCAAAACATTCTGTATTGTAAAATCATGTTTTCTAGGTGCTCTTACTCCAAACCTCCCAGGAAGTTCTGCTGGGATCAACTGGAGATGGAGCAGGGAGAATTTCTGGATTGCCCCACTGAATAACCTCGGCAGCTAACTTTTCAGGTTAATTGCTTTGCTTTCTATATTAAACCAGAAGCCATTTGAATGCAAACTGGTGTGCCAGAGCATCCTCAGGATATTCTGGGTTGCTCTGGGCATGTGCTGGCAGCAGAAATTGTTCTCTCTGCTACTTTTGCCCAAATTTTCACCCAGTTCTGGCAGGAGCAGGCAGACATTTTGATTCTTGAGAAGAATTTCCAGAGACAAACAACAGAACCACAGACATCCCTCAGGTTACTGCTGCTCTGCTCCTTCCACACCCAGGGAAGGCACAGTGGGGTCAGGGGCAGCAGCATGGGATCTGTGCCAACCCCAGCACTGCCCAGGGAGGATTTTCCTGCTGTGTCCCAGCAGATTCCCAGCAGATTCCCAGCCGGCTGGAAGGCCCAGGACCAAGCTCAGATTCCCAGCTGGGATCTCAGCTCACCTCACAGGGAGGAATGGTTTATTTGGAGACGCCACTCCTGGTGCTGGGGAATAACTGGATGAGACAGGAGAAGCCTGAGGCACTTCCTCAGGCCCATCTGAAGCACTGAGGCAAAACAAAATGGGATTTGCAGCCCTGGTTTATCTTCCCAGCAGTGCACATCAGCTCCAGATCTGTCAGCAGTGAGTCAGTGCTCGCTGACAGGTCCAAAGGTCGATGTTTCCCCTCCTTGAGCAGAGGAAACTGAGGCTGCTGACTCAAAATCAGATTTCCAGTCACTGCCTTGGCTGATTAATCATCAGTTTTGTCCCAGCTTTAGCCTGAAAACCTGGAGCTGTTGGGAAGAGTGAATTGGGATTTCGAATACTCTCAAAAATTAATATTTGGTGTCTATTTAAAAGCATGCAGAGTAAATGGGAAGGGCAGGTAGGGAAGGACAACGCTGAGGGAAGGAGTAGGAAGAAAAGTCTGGTGGAGGTTTAGCTTAGAAAAAATCCTTGAATCACAGAATGGTTTGGGCTGGAAGGGACCTTAAAGACCACCCAGTGCCAACCCCCCACCATGGGCAGGACGCCTTCCACCAGAATATTTGGTATTTGATTATTGGTTGGAATTGCATTCCAATTTAACCAGCTCCAGTTACTTTTTCTCCCACAGAGAACAGCCTTGCTAACATTTACTAGGCTGTGTTGCCATAGATTTTAGCAGATTCACATTTTGATTGCCACAAGACTTCCCAAACTAAAAAACAGAGATAGAAATCCCCCTTGTAAGAGCTCAAGGCATTTAAAGTCTGTGTTGCAGCACTGAATGCTGATAGAAAAAAATCCTTAGAAGCACTTTGGAAATAAGGGAGCAGAAAACAGAGTCGATATCTTTTTAGCTCAATCTTGGCAATTTTGTGACAAGAGCAGGGGGATACTTTGTGGGTTTTCAAGAGCTTGTTCGGGGAGCTCCATTTCAGAGGGATTAGCTACCACTACCCAAAATGGTGTTTCAGAGGGAGGAATTCAGGGGTTTAAGTACCTTTATGCCCCTCTTTCTGGTGTTTCAGACCTGAATCAAACACAAACTGAGATGAAAAAGTGATTTTTGCACTTGTTCATTCTGTGACCTGAACCCACCCCAGGCTGGCACGGAGCAGGATTTTCCTCACCCCTTACAACCCCCTCGGATTTCGTACAGCCCAGGGCACCACACGCCTGCTCTTGTGCCTAGAAACCTTTCTTTGGAGCACTCTGGGTGGATCAGGAGGCTCAAAACAGGCCAGGCAATGCCAACACTGCAACAGGTGTTAATGTTCTTCTCCAACCAGTTCATTTTGAGCTATCCCAGCCTGTATAGGGTTTTGTGTGGGCATGCAGGAAGAAAAAGGGAGAATCCAAGTTGCTTGTGCCAGTGGCTCATGTATTTTCAGCAGCCAGCACAGGAATGAGTTCATTTGGAATTGAAATTACTCCATTATAATTTATTTTATTACTGGCTCCTGACCAAGCAAGGAAATGCCTTCTAATATTCAGAACACGCTGTACAATTCACTGCTTTACAAACAATTGGAGAAAAAAATTATTGTGATTAGAAAATAATATTCTGGTTTGGGTTCAGTTAGACTAGAAACAGGAGTTGGAACACATAGAGAAAGTCACAAATTTTGGTGAAATTATTCCATGAGATTTGTGCTCACCATGCTATCTGTAATATTCCAGTAGTAATTAATACAGCAGTGCTTTATGAACCTCCTTGCTTTCCTCTAATTAAGCTACACTGGCATTGCCTAAAAAAAAAAATAAAATAAAAAAAGGAGAAAAGCACTTTTCTGAGCATTTAAAAAACTCCAGCAAAAAAATTTTTGCTTCCCACTGCAACATGGCCCAGGTGAGAATCTGACTGAAAAAAACCAAAATTTAAATTTCTGGAGGGAATTTCAATGAAAAAATGGCAAAAGCAGCAACCAAAGTGCTGGGCACTGGAGGGAGAGGATGGGGAGTAGAAGGGGAGGGTTCCTGTGCTCCCTGACAGCTCAGGAGTGTCCCTTGGGATGACCCAGGACCTGCACCAGGTGAGAACCACGAGGTCTGCGTGGCTTTGGCCACCCCAAAGAGTGACCCTGAGCCAGAGACATCCTTGGGCTCCTTGCCCCAAGAAGGGGGAACCAGATTCCAAGCAGATTTCCCTCAACCCTGCCAAACTCAGGGACAAACCCCCCGTGCAGCTGCAGCAGCTCCTGCTGTGCCCAGAGTCAGCAGGAGTGGGAGCAGTGGGAATTCTGCTCCAGCCTCACTTCCCCAGGGCTGGGAACAGCCTCATGTCCCGAGGAGAGGGGGTTTGATCTGCCCTGGGTCTCTGCTCTCCTTCAGGGGCAATTCCCAAGAAGGAATTAATGGAAACAACACCAGGCTTGGTTCTTTTGCTTCCCAAAAGGCCCTGTTTGGGCTATGGACAGCCCAAGGGTGACAATGAACCTTCATTTTTGAATGAAGGAGCAATCCTGACAAAAGAATAAACAGAGAGGAATTTCTGAGCAATTTCCCCTTTCCTGACAACTGCAGAGTGAGAGGGGAGACCTTGGAGTTTGCAGGGTGGGGAGAATTTAAGGCTCTTGGCACTGGCTTCCATCTCCTGCAGGGAGTTGCTGCTCCAGCTCTGTGTCCACAGCAATGTGGGAAGGGGCTCCCAAGTGCTTTTCCCACAGACATTCCCTGCCTTCCAAAAAACCAACACCTGGAGATGTGGATGTGCTCAAGCCAAAAATCTTTCCACTTGTTCTGCAGGTCCAGAAATTCCCTGATGTTCTCTAAACCCTGGCACAGCTTAGGACAAAACTGGGACTCTCCAGAGCTGTTTTATTGCATCCAGAGGTTAAAAAAAACCCGCCAAAATTCCTTAGGGCTGGATCATCCCAGCAGTGAGACAAGGAGCTAAGTTCTTCTGAGGGCCAGCTGAAAGGACACATAATTAGATAAAAACAAATTATGAATCTATTGAATTATTTTAATGAAACTTTCATTTCAGCAGCAGAGAGTGTGCATTAAGGTGTCAGAAATGTAAATGGCTGAAAGCACAATGGGGCATTTGGGAAAAAGCACTTTATCCTGGTGTTACATTATCCTGGTGAATTCGAAGGGGAAAATAGATCCCTTCACCAAATTTACAGTGCAGCTGTCAGAACTGAGAAGATCTATGGAGGATAATGTATTATATCACCCTTTTACTAGTCAATATCAGACAAAAAGTCTTTTCCCCCCCAGTTTCTCACTGAAGTCAGACTCCTCCTTTTTCCTGTTCTGTTGTTTCCCAGTGCAGATGAGGCCAGTGCACACCAGGAGAGGGGAATTTGATAAAGGGATGATAAATGCCCAACTTTCCCCTGCCTTTATTGGGGACATCACCTTGTGCAATATTGCAGACAGCTTTGATTATTGTCACAAAACCAGACCACACAATAAATCTCTTTCCTCTCTATTTTTGATCCCCCCACTTGGGCTTCACTGAAGAAATAAATGTTCTGCTCAGCACCTGCAGAGCTGGGATTTCTTAGCAATGAGAAAAGCCTGACAGGAGCCACATGAGCAATCCTGGGGCCCAGACAGCCTGGCCTGCTGAAATTAAAAAGTTGCCTCTTGCTCCCAAGTATAAAAACAGTAAAAAACAGCCTGAAAGAAGAATTTAGCTGACAATTCAACTGCATGAGCCTTTTTCTGTCCCCAACAGCTCCACTTTGGATCCCAGCTGTGCTTACTGCTGTGGCAGAAAGCATTCTTTGACTTGTAAGCTGATTAAATTTGACCCAGAAGTTAGAGAAAAATGAATGTAGCATTCAGTTAATCCAATTTTGGTTTTGCTAACCATCCAGCATCTCATACACAGCAAGCTGGGGAAGTGGAAACAGTTTAATAAAATATTACAGCTTGCATTTAGTCCGTGTTAAATCGAGAGGAATTCTATCAGAACTGCTACTCTGAAGGTACAATGAGATCATTCCAGAATTGCCTCCCAGGATTTGCAGACAGCCCCAGGGGGCAGGAGACTGAGGTGAAAAATGAGCTGCTCGGGGTGGATGTGCCGCTGATCCTTGCCCACCCCACAAGGAGGCCTTTCCCTCACTCCTGCTGGGACATTGCAGTGGGACTGCCCGGGAAGTGCTGCCCTGGGTTCTGCTCCGGGGCAGAGTTTGACTCTGTCTTCTCCAGCAGGGCTGCTCGGGGATGTGGGGTTCTCCCTGACACTGTGGGTTGTGTTAAAAAAATCGACTTCTACTCGTTTTGATATAATGAAAGGGGTTTAATTATAAAAGAGATAATTAAGAGACGAAGATAAAGGGTTAAAAGGGCTGGGTGCCTTGACATTCAGCCAAGAGCACACCTTACTAACAAAGAATTATTCCTCAAAAGCACCAGCCTGTTGCATATTCATGGATTTATGCATTCTTTTAAGTTTGGGTGTTCTTTTGCTTAGCTTTAACCTCCTCCCCCCCCAGGAGATCAATTTTCTCTTTGGCTCTGTGGTGTCTCCTACTCCTGATAACAGAGGTTCCATAAATTCTTTTGTTGAGGCTCTGCTCACTGTTATCTTCATCTGGTAAGGCAATTTAGGAATGCCAGGGAGGTTTTCTGATTATCTTTTCATTCTCTGGGCTGTATGGACAAAAATAGTCCTTATTTCAATACTTTATTATAGTCTAACATATATGTATATACGTATCACATTACTACTTCTTAGTTTTGTTACAGAAATAAAAGAAATATGTTAGTACATCAAAGTTTGTCACCATTATACATACAACATTCAATTTAATATTTAGAAAAAGCCAATAATATAATATGTACTTATAACAGTTACAAGAACCAAGCAGCCCCTGCTGGGCTGTGCTGCACCCACAGAGGAAGCACAGGGGTTTTGCTTTGGCTCTGCAAAGGTTGTTTATTGTCCCCTCTCATCTGTGTGAGCCCAGGATAACACAGGCCCTGCACTCTTGAGAAACATCCCAGCCAGAGCCAGGAGAGGCTCAGAATGTCTGAATTTATACAGGACAAGCCAAGCAATCACTTGACACCACGTTAAACGTCTGCTGTTATCCCTTTACTACCAAGAACTCATTATTTGTCTGTCCAGGCAACACCTGCACTGTGGGAGCTCTCACCCCGTGACTCTGTGCTCCCAGCACTGCAGAACTTGGAGCAGGTGAAGGAGGAGAAGGGAAACTGAGGCAACACCCACAGTTCTCCATCTTGGATCCTCCCTTACATCCATACCCTATAAAACCCAAATAGACACTTCTCACCAAGTGACAAACTGCTAGCTACACTGCCATCTAATTCACACCCTGGTTGCTTCCAGGCCATTAAAAAGCCTTGAAAGCTTTTTACATGAACAGAAGTTAAAAGGAGAACTTTCCTGAGGGTCAGGAGACCTCAGGACAGGCAGAGAAAAATTCCCTGTGTCCCTGATTCCCACAGGAGCCATCCTGAGCAAAACTCAGGAAGATTCCTGGGGCTGCAAAGGAGTTTTCCAAATTAAGGGGGCCTCTCGGGCTGGAAATTGCATTTTTGACAGCAACACCTGTAGGTGACCCCTCTGGATCTGGAATGATGAAGAAGGTCAGTATTAATTCATAAGCTGTTAAATTAATAAGCTCCTGTGTTAATTAATAAGCTGTTTAACTCACAACTGAATTTTCAATGCACAAGGAGATGGTAAGAAGGCAGTCTGCGGGAACAACAGGCTCCAGGGTGTTATTTTTGGAAATACATCTGAGCCTCAAGTTCTTCCTGCAAAACCAAGTTCCCAACACCCAAACTCTGCCTTTTCTTTGCTTCCTTCACCTAATTGTGAAGACCCAATTTCAAAATACCCCATCACTTGAGGCTGTGAGCACTCCAGCCTGAAGAGCCTGGAAGAAAAATCCCTTCCTTGAGGCTGGAATTCCTGCATGCTCTGAAACCCTGAAATTTTGAAGGGCATCTAACACCTATTCCAATCCCCACCTCTGATTCTGCATTTATTGATCAGCAGCTGGCTCAGAGAATTAAACCAGCTGCTCTTTGGGAAATGAGGGTTGTGAAAAGTAGTTTAGCCTTGACAGTAAATTCATCTAGCCTGCAACTTGTCTTTCCTCTGCTGCTTCTCCTCATCAGATTACAACTCGAATATTCCACGTGTCAAGAGCCTTCTAATGGCTTTTACAAGTGAGGGATAGCTCAGATCCAAGCCCTTAGCCTCAGTCATTCCTGTGCTCAGCTTCTCAAGCGTCTCAAAGTGATTTCGTTGTCAGACAAGCAATAGCCAGAGAGCTTCATTAGTTTAATTATAGTTTTTGGAAGATAAATGACGGAAAATGGGAAATAGAAGGGCAGAACGTGGAATAAACCAATCCTCAGCATCACCTGTGTTTTATGTTCAGCACACACTAAACATTAACCTCAATCCCTCTGAAAACTCTTCAGGTGATTACTCAGTGCTTTAAATCAGTGTCAGTAAGTCAGCTGGAATTTGGAGACCCTCAGTGTTTCTTTATTTTTCAGGGTTGTGACCTGGAGAATTTTACCTGCTTCTGATGTTAAATGCTTCACTTCAATTGCACACGTGATTTCCAAGACCCCAGCAGAGATATAAAGCTGGAAAATCAATTACAGGACCTGCTTCACTGCCTATTCATTTCCTTTGGTTGAAATATCTGAAATATTGTCAGGATAATTTTAAAATACCCCATTGCTCCCTATATAAAAATATCTAAGATGATGATTAACTGTTAGAAATGAGATTGATA
Organism: Anthoscopus minutus; assembly: GCA_013399455.1. Lineage (NCBI taxonomy): Eukaryota > Metazoa > Chordata > Aves > Passeriformes > Paridae > Anthoscopus > Anthoscopus minutus. The sequence goes on from VWYI01027244.1 coordinate 32,974, forward strand.
CCATTTGATTGCAGTGTAACTTCAGATATTTAAAATTTCCCCAGATTAGTGCATGCAAATGCTCAGCCCTGTAGCTCTATTAGGAGCAAACAGGATTTGTTATGTGAGCTGTCAGCTCCTTTGATCTGTGCATTCACTCAAATGCTCTTTGCAGGCAAGTGCAATTACACATGTAAAGTGCAGAGGAAAATGGATTAAACAGGTTTGCAACCTCTCAGAAAAAATTACCCCGTGTACATTTTAAGCCACCCTTTTCAGAACAGCTAAAATAAATTCCATTTATTTTAGAAGTGTATTACAGTTGCCAAAAATCCACTCCAAAATTATCAGGGGTAGGGATTATGTTATATTGGTTTACACATGCTTTTGGGAACTGAGGCATCTCTGAGTTCAAGGACAACACAAGCAGGATCAGCCTCCAGAAGCTGTCAGAACACTCAGCAACTGCTTCATGAAAGATGAAATCCTTGTTGCTTGATTCTTTTTGCAAAGCCCTACAGACTTGGAGCATTTCCTGTTCACCTGCAGCAAAGTTAATTGAAAGTCAGGCTGGAAAATCATAATTAAACCCAAAGTGCAGCAGCATGAGGGGTGCAGGAAGACACGCAGAGCGTGCTCAGTCTCTGCTCCAGCAGTGACCTGAATTGTCATGGAAAGGATCTCAGCTTTTTTCCCAGCCCAAAGCAGCCCCAAAGCCCTCAGTGCCAGGAGAGGATGAAGATCAGTGGCTGCACAGGCAGTTATGCAGCCAATGACCTGGCCAAGGGTAATTAAAGCCTTCACTCAGCAGCTCCAAGAGCTCTGATCCAGCCCCTGCCTCCTCATTGATGCTCTGTTCATTAAACCCGACCGATCATTAACTCATTAACAGAATGCAAATGAGGGGAACCAGAGGCAAGTTCGTGTCGTTGTGACGTGAGTTTAGAGCTGGGCTGATAATTTTGTACAACTGCAATTATCAGAGTGGTTCTGTCAATGAAAACTGCACCAAAAAAACCCCACATGAAAGCTAACAGGAATTAATATTCCCCTATTAAATAGCCAACAAACTGCTGTTCTGAAAGGTACAACTCACATTGTTGCTGGCTCCAATTTCCTGAACCAAAAGGTGGTTTTTTTTCTGTTTTAATACAGGAAAAACCCCTGTGTCTTTTCACCAAGGCTGTACTGCTGTGAAACACATGGACAGAGCTTGGGCAGAAAACTCTGGAATGATTTATGCCTAATAATGAGTTGCACACAATGAGGAGTGTCAGAGGGATCTGTCCCCAGCTCTGCAGCCTGCTTGGGCCAGAGGAGAAGCAGTTAAAGAGGAGCATCCTGATAGTATCAATCTCATTTTTGAGTTAATAGTCATCTTAGGTATTTTTATATCGGGAGCAATGGGGTATTTTTAAATTATCCTGCCAGTATTTCAGATATTTCAGCCGAAGGAAATAAATAGGCAGTGAAGCAGGTCCTGTAATTGATTTTCCAGCTTTATATCTCTGCTGGGGTCTTGGAAATCACGTGTGCAATTGAAGTGAAGTATTAAAAACCAGAAGCAGGTAAAATTCTCCAGGTAAAACCCCCTGTTCTCCCAGATCAGAGCAGTGCCCTTTTCTAGGCAGTTCAGCTACCTTTAAAAATTACTCCTCTTTTACAAGTACCAAAGCAAAGGAGTTAATTAACAGGACACTTAATCACATTTCCTGGCACCCATACATCACCTACAGGTGTCATTTCCATTAATATTCTCCAACATTTATATTTTTCAGGACTCTGTAAAAGTGCTGTTAATGGAGTTGAGAAGAAGAGATAATTTTCTTGCTGCAGCGAGTCTGTGTGATTAAGTGCTCAGGCTCTGGTAACAAATGAATGCAACAACCTTTAAATCCTTTCTATACGGACAAATTAATGTATTTCTCATCATAATATTGCTGGAAATCCAGACAGGCCAGTGCATTTTTGTGACTTTCTCTGCATGAGTCAGATTTACACCGCTGCAGTGGGGGGAAAAATAAGAAAAGGGCTGCAACGACAAGTTGGTAAACAAGTTAAAATATTATAATTTGTGCTGTGCCATTTGTTTGTTGTCAGGCACACACACAATTCCAGGAATTACTGTGGATAAATCCATTCCAGGGCTGCTGCTGGGACCAGGGGGTCCTGATCCTTCCTCCCATGAGGAATTTGCATGGCAGAGCCACCCAGCCCTTCCCTGCAGGATGGAAGTCACACTTCTGTTCCAGCACTGCCACCGTTTCAATTTGATGTCAGTGTTACAGTCTCATCCTCATTTCCAAATCCCTTGTGCTAACAGTGCTTAAGCCTTAATTGCACTTTTAATCATCAGAATTAGAGTGGCTCAGGGAGGTTGGATGGGAAAAATGCAGTGGGCAAAGACAGCAGAGCAAATCAAACAGCAGAAGGAGAGAAAAGGAGTCATTTTCTGGTTTGCAGATAATGTTAAACATATTTTTCAGCCAATGGTGAAATGAGATCCCTGGAAACATCAGCTTTTGTGCTGCTGAATGCTCTGTGCTTACTGGAACTAATTATCTACAAATGTATGTGTTTGTCTACAATCTAAAGGATACACTGCTATCAACTAAAGTCAAGCACTAAAAAAAAAAAATTTGAGCTCTGGACTCAGATTTTTCTGTACCTGGCTGAGTTTTATTTTTTAACTCTGCATACCAAATCCCCACCCCACACAAGAACTGTTCTGTTCAGTTTAGAAAGAAAAGACAGATTTTTAACTTGATAATTAAAATACTTGACTGCAAATTGGGAATCTATCCTATCTACAGGTTCTCTGGTTCTCTGAACCCAGCATTTCAAGAGTCTCAGTGAATTTGCTAAATCACTTCAGTCACCAGGGAAATAAAGGTGACACAGTTGGTGAAATAATGAACTGAAACAGGGAGCCAGAATGTTGGCTGAGATTTCGATGCAGAGATGTCAGAACTGCAATTCCTGTCTCAGTGCCTGATCTCCTGCAGCACAATTATTTTGAGGAAAGTCAAAATCAGACTTTAAACAAGTCCACAGACAATAGAATAGTTCTCACTACAGGTAACCATTTGTTACGGACACTTCTTCCTCCAGTGGAAGTCGTTTGGTGGCCCTGTAACGTCTGGAAAATGAAACCCTGACTTCATAACTGCGCTGCCAGCTCCAATCACTTTGTTAGAACTGGGCAAAAATACAGCTCCCTTCTTCAGAAAAAGTTGTCATTTTCTCACTGGAAAGCAATTTGTTCAGCAAAACTTTAAAAGCTTTTTCTAAATAATCCAAAGGTATGAAGCTGGTGTGGAGGCTGCTCAGAAGGAGGATGAAGGACACAATCCAACCCCGTGTCTGACAGTGGGAATGGGTTTGCTTTTGTTCCAGCTAAATTCTGCACTCTACACCCAGAAAATCAATTCCTCCTCTGGTTTAACTGCCAGCAATCCCAACCTGATGCTGCAGGGAGGATGAATGAAGATGGGTTTGACCTTTTTGCTGCAATCAGTGGCATTATAGAGATGAGTCACCCACAAGGTGTGGAGGTGCTGCATCCTCCAAGCCCAGCTGTGAACAGCATTCCTTGCTTTCCATGGGAACCCAGGGAATCTTGGAACCTCTGCCTTGGGGGTTTCCAGAGCTTTGCTTTGGGATCAGCCACGTGTTGCTGCTCAGCCCAACCACAGCAACTCCAGCAGAAACTCCTGCCAGGAATTGCTGTCAGAGTTCAGCCCTCCTGACATCAATTCCTGCCCGAGGTGGTGCTGCTCCCTTTCCTTGAGGATCTTCCTGCCACCTTTCCCTTTTCCAGTTCGCCAAACACCATCAGATCTGGAAATCTAAGCTGGTCCTGCACTGCACATGCACCAGCCCAGGGAATGCTGGAATGATCCTCGTGGTTTCAGCTCCCTGGAATCCTGACATGCTTTACAATGATTTAAAGGAACACTTCTTCCTCTTGAATGCACCTGGTGATGAGCAGATGAAATCTCTCCTGAGCCCTATGAATTACCAGCAGCAAATCTGTGCCTTCTTGTACAGAAAAATCAGATAAAGTATCTACTTTGCAACCTTTAATTTAATCTACAGACTGATAGCATATTGCTCCAAGCTTTATATTTTTTAAAAACCATGAAAGATGGACAGGCTGTGCTAATGATACGTGACAGCTCTTTGTCCAACACCCTCCAATAAAGTATTTCCAAACAGCAGAGATCTCCCTGGCTAACATTTGCTGCGAGTTCAAATGACTAATGACAGGCTGGGGGACAAAATGACAGGGAGAAAGGCCTCCTATCCCAGGTTTATCACGAGCCCAAGCCTCTCAAATCGAGCTCAGCAGCAGCTGCATGAGTTGGGTTTTTTTTTTTGTGTGTATGTTCTTGTTTTGTTGGGGCACTTATCAGCAAATGAATGGAACAAACTGACAGAGAGGAGGTTTAGATGGGATATTGGGAAGAAATTCCTCCCTCTGAGGGTGAGGACATTGCCCAGAGGAGCCTGTGGTGGTTTTTCTTTGTTTATAAATATTTTATAGCTTTAATTGTTCGCTTGGCTCGGATTAGGTATGGAACAGGTTTGATTTGGGTGCATAAGCTGCTCAGAGCTGCACCCAGAGCCCTGACTGCAGCCCTTTTCCACTGACACTTCCTCACCCAGTCTGGGCTCAGCTGTGCTCTGACACTCAGGAGCTGGAGATAAATCAGCAGCCAGGGCTCAGTGTCCATTCCTGTCCATGCAGCTCTGGTGAGAGAGAAAAGCCCAGATTAAAGCTTGGCCCAAGCTCCACAGGCAGTGAGGATCCCACACTCTGCACCTTGTGTGTCATCTTTGGGGTTTTCAGTCAGTGGATGTAAATGCAAATTTGCATTTGGATATTTAGAAATAGATCTTCAACTGTAAATCTGTGAAATGAACAAATAAATTTAGGAGTAAAGTAAATTCTGCAGTTGATTTTCATATCACTTGTCTAAAATCGAGTGTCGTGACTGCAATAAAATGTGTCCTTGGACCAACATCCCTCTACAGTGAAGTCCATTTGATTCCTTTAGACAAAAATAGTGAATTTTATTATTTCTATTTTTAAATAGTCATTTTAAATATTTCTGTTCGAATATTGCTATTTTGCTACGTGTTGTAGCAGCATTTTCTACAAAGTCAACTCCTATAAATGCCACCCTGAACATCTCCAGCTCACCCATGACTCTGAAAGAGCTGAAATGAGCAGAATTATTTGGTTTCAGCAGCACACACATAACAAACACCTGAACACATCTCCAACCCCTACAAACAGAGACAAGTTTGAGTTTTAAAACCTTTCCCAGAGGCTGTTTAATCCCTGGTATGTTCAGCAGTGGTGCTGGGAGACATTTTCAGAAGCAAACAAAAGCTCTTCTGGCTGAGCTTTTAAAAGCAAGATTAAAAACTAGGGGGGAAAGTGCTTGCACAACAGCAATGGAACTGAAAATTTTATTATTTTCCCCCCAAGTGTTAATAAAAAGCAGTGTTGGAGTTCCCAGCAGTCCTTGGCAACACCCCATGGGGTTTGGGATTAAATAATTTTTCTCAGAGCTGATTGTACCCAAAGGCAGGCAGGTTTTATCCCAAAAATAAATACATATTCATGTGCTATAGGTTGTTGGTCAAAGGCCAGGCCTTACAGAGGAACTTGGTTAAATTCAGATTTACGCCAGATACCCAAGGACAGCAATTCAGACTCAGAATAGAATTTAACAAAACCCAAAGCTGTGTGTTGTGAGTCTGGTGTGCACAACCCTGCTTGTTACCAAAAAGGCAGGAAAAGCACCCAAATTTGATGATTTGATGTAATTCTGTCCTGTGCTTAAAGGGTAAAACTTGGCAGACTCTAAACCTCCACTGAACAAGGTTTATCCTCACTTTGCTGGGCTGTGTTGAGAAATCCAACAGGAATTTTTCCTAAAGGAAAGGCTGGGAGTGGTCCTGGCCTAGCCTGGAGTCCCACACTGAGAACATCCTGATGTTCTCCTCGAGTTTATAATTATTTATTCCAGTTTTTATTCCAGCTTTTATCAGCTGGATGAAATTCCCCTTCATGCAAACCTCCTGCTGGGGGCTCTGTGCAGCCCCATCAGCAGTCTAAGCTTAATTACAAAATAATTTGGATTTCTGCATGATTCATGCAATCTAAATAAAGACAAAGCTGGTTGTAAATAATTTCTGTCAGGCCTTATTATGCCTATGTATATTCATATTTTTTTCTTTCTCATGAATCAGACTATTAGACTAACATTAGATAAATTATCTGAACCACTGACTCATGCAAACCAAACTGCTCAGTTCTGTTGCTCCTACAGAAAATGTGGCTTCAGTATTCAGAATTCAGTTTCTTTTTGCCCTTGGATGTGATTTTATTACCACAAAATTATCAGTGCTTCAGCTACACACCATTTCCTGTAATTACTGAATAATTACCCACCACGTTTGTGTTGTGCAGTGTAAAGGGATCCCAGATCTGCTCTAGAAAATGGGGATTAATAAAAGTTCCACTGGAGATCATCCTGAGGGAAGCATTTCTGTACCAGAGCTACAGAATCACAAACAAGCCCTGAAATACCTTAAGTGCAGGAATTGAATCCCACCGTGTTTGCCAGAGGTTTACCAAGCTTTAAGAAACTGGGATCTCTTTGTCAGCAGGCACCAAAATGAGCTGAATTTCACCTGTATTTTACTGCTTTAATTGCTGCAGCCCAGTGAAAAACCAGCCATGGGTGACTCTGTGACTTGCAAAGCAAAATTTGTATTGAAATTGTATTTTAGGACAAAAATAAAGCTGAAGAGGTGATTCCATCAGCAAGGGATCCTTGGCCCAGCACTGTAAAAGCCCTGAGATTCCAGAACTTTGGGACACACTTTATCCTCCAGGTGCCTGACAAATGTCACTCCCTGGCCAACACAGAGGACAATAAACTCTTGGCATTCTGACCAGGATATTTCTACATTTACCTAACTGATCCATGAGATGTTCAGGGGTGAACAGAGCACCAGGGTTTGGTTCATGGGCTTCTCTTGCAGTTCTCTTGTTCAGGTAAAGGAAACATTATTGGAGAGAATAGATTCCAATCTACCAAAAATACAAAGTCCTTAGAACATGGGGTGCTGAACAGAGTAAGTGCCAACTCAAAAACAATTGCAAATCTCCATGACAGAAAGGTTATCAAAAGGCAAAAACCAGGATGCTGTCAAATACTTCCAAGCAGCTGATGCACCATCTGCAAAGTCACTGCCACAATGACAACTCCAGAATTAAAGAAGTGTTTCCTGCACGTTCTGCTTTACACAGATAAAAATACCAAATGATAGCTTGGCACAGGAGCCCTGAAAACCACAGAAATTCAGAGGCTGAGCTGAAAAATTCTGAAGTGCAAACACAGTTGGCCAGAGCACATGAGGAAATTGGACATCCCAGGTGCAAAAAAAGCCCTCACATTTTTTGTAGCAAGGACTAAGCCAACAGGGAAAATGCATCACACACATGAAACCCTAAAGGGAGAGAAAATTAGGGGAAAATCAGATCTGTGACACTGAGCAATCTTCCCTAAACACTGTATTTATGGCCAATCTCAATTTTAAGATCAAAGAGCAGCAAGCTCTCCACACCCTGCCGTGGCAGGAGGGCTGGAAATAAATCACCTTTAAGGTCTCTTCCAACCCAAACCATTCCAAACCCCTTTTTTTCCCTCACAATGAAGCCATACCCATACTGTGGCTTAGCTGGAGGTGCCAATCATTTGAAATCCCTGCAGAGCTGTGAAATGCTCAGCACAGCAGTGACTTTGGAACTGTCACCATCCAATTAAAGCCTCCACGGTCCCTGCAGTGGCAGTGCCAGCCTGGCATGGGCTTGCCCAAAATTGGAATTCCCAGACTTTGATGCCATCTGCTGGGTGCTCCTCGTTATGGGTCAAACTTCAGTTTTCACATGGAAAAAACACCCCTCTTTTGTATTTTCTTTGGTTATAAAGACACATTAAGCCAATTAATGCATTTAAAAATTACATTCAGCTCCTCCTAGTGATGGAGGCACAGATTAGGGATTGATGCTGACACTGCAACAAAACCCATGAACAACTGGTGACATCAATTTGCTGCATAAATATGGATTTAGGAACTGCTCAGGAAAATTAGAAATTAAGACTCATCACTGTGACTTGCAGCATGTTTTGGGATTCCCAAATCCAAAACAGTGAATGACTGAATATGGGGGCTCCAAAAGCTTTTCCTCACTACCCAAGTGAGCTTTAAAGAGCCCTTGTTTGTCCTTTGGCAAATTCCTGAGCTAAGGGTGAAACACAGAGGACAAATTCAGGAGCTCCAGGAGGGCTCTTAAATAAAACAACTGAACAGCATCACTCCCTCATCATGGCACCTGTGTCACACTGCTTTTATCCAACAGCCACTCCAAAATTCCATTTGTTTTAAACCTTTGAATGAATGGAAAACAAGACCCAAGAAACTCCAATACATGCCTGGCTTTATTGCCTTAATAAACAATGCAAATATTCCAATCTTGCTGCTTTACCAACAATGTGAAGTCAGTGTTTTTCTGAATAAATAAATAACTGCAATAAGCAAAATAAGGAAGTTCTTATTAAATATACAGAACTTTACAGGAAAGTACAAAAAAAACCAACAAAAAGAAAGGGATGGATTTTCTTTTCTCAAATGTAATTGCAGCAGTGTTATCAAAACATTTAATAACCTAAGGAAAAGTTGGGTGTTGTGTATAGAAAAGCTTTAACTGTCCTCAGCCTCCAGATTTATGTTATTTCCAAACTTTGCATAGAGCTGAACTTTGAGGTCAGACAACACCCTCTGGATTGACTCCACTCGGGATTCCAACGCTTCGATTTCCTCTTGTAAACTCCTCTGAAAAAGAAAAAATAAATAAAAATCAACCAATTCTGTACCAACAACCGAGCCAGGTGTGTCAGCAACACAGAACCAGCAAAGAGGTGCCTCCTTTCCAACTCATTCCCGGGTCTGGCTGCAGGATTTATGGCTGGAGTGGCTCTGGAGTGACTCAAATCCTAAATGCAACATCAGTTTTAGACTGTGAAAGCTCCAAAGGATGCACAGATCATCCCATCCCAGTGCCCAGCACACAGACAGCACAGCCCAGCAGCTCCAGACAAACCTTGGCCTCCTCCAGCATCTCCTGTGTCTCCTCCAGGGAATGACTGATGAAGACATCCCCAATCTGGTAGGGAATCAGCTGGGCATCAGCATCATCCAGCAGCATGATGTCATCACAGGCATCCTCCAGATTCTGAAGCTGTTTCTGTTTGCCAAGACACAGAAAGAGGCTCCCTTTGCAAAGCATTTCAATGGGCACACAGCCACAGCTGGGTAAGGAGCTCAGAGAGGCTGGACTTTGGGGAAAAAATCCCAACCACCACCAGGATACCCCTTGGAACAGTTTGAGAGCTGGAATTTAGCATCACTATTAAATTCAAGAGAATTCTACCACTAGAAATTCCTAGTTAATAATCACTATCTCTCATTAACAGAATAATTAACTGCCTAGGCAGTGAAATGCAGCAGATTTAAACATCACTAATATCTGAGCTACTTTTACTATTCTCTACTTCCAAAGTATCAGAAATCTCATATCAGAACCCAAGCATTACCTAAACTCACAGTAACTCACTGCTGCTACTTTTCTGCGTTCCAGCTGGAAATTAATTAAGGCCAAAGAAAAGTTAGTGAGACCTGAAGTCAATATACCTTTCTCACTTCTATTTCTTCTTTCAGCTCGGTGATCCTGCTGGTATTTCTTGCAAACTTGTTAATTTTCTGTTGATCTTCAAAGGTGACATTGACGTCTTCTGCAGCCTTCGAGGAGAGGTCAAAATGATGATTTCAGTTCTTTCACTTCATTCTCACTGCAAAGCTACAAAGTGTCTGGAAAATATCCTGACAGCCACCACATTCTGCTGATGCACCTGATTGCTCAAAGTGCCTCTTCAAAGACATCAGAAACACCCATATTTAGCTGGGTAACATCCAGTTAAAACATTGGCCAGCCACGCCATCCTAAAGCCAAAAATCTGCTCCATGCTGCTGGCTGAACTGGACACCCTGCTCTGAGTTCTCTCTGGACAGAAACTGTTAACAAGAGCAGTTAGTGACAAAAAAAGCAGAATGGCTTCGAACTGACAGAGAGCAGGGTTAGATGGGATATTGGGCAAGAATTCCTCCCTGTAAGGGTGGGGAGGGGCTGGGATGGAATTCCCAGAGCAGCTGTGGCTGCCCCGGATCCCTGGCAGTGCCCAAGGCCAGGTTGGACATTGGGGCTGGGAGCACCTGGCACAGTGGGAGCTGTCCCTGCCCACGGTAGGGGTGGAATGATGGAATGAGATTAATTTTAAGCTCCTTTCTAACCCAAGTCATTATGATGGCTCCATAATTAACCACCCTCTCAGAGAATATATTTTTCCTCACACCCACTCTGACCCTGCTCTTGTTGTTTACAATGACGGAGACTCCGCAACGCGGCCAAGCCCGCAGGAGCAGCGCTGTGCCAGAGCCCGATCCCAGCGCCCTCAGCTCCGAGCAGGGGCCGCGCGTTCCGGGCAGGGCCTGGCCCGTGCCGGCCTCAGAGCCAGGAGGGGCGGCTGGGGCAGGACACAGCGGAGGAGCTGAAACCTCCTAGGGAGGGATCGGACCCCGCCGGGAAGGGACCAAATCCTGCACGAAAAAACCAAATCTGCCCTGGGCCGATGCCCACTCACCGCCTTCTTCATGGTGGCGGCCATGTTGGCGCTGAACCGTTCATGCAGGGCTGAACCATCCGCCCTCCACGCAGAGGAGGAGCAGCGGGCATGAGAAAAAGAAGAAAGACGAGGAAAAAACCTAGGAAGCGGGAGAAACCTGTGGAAATCAGGGATTATCTCTGTTCGTGCCGCTCTCAGCGCGGCGGGATGCCCCGAGAGGCCTCAGGGCATGGAATGAATGTGAGGGCACCTCCGCGCTGCTTGGTACGGCCCGGCTGGAGCGGCGGGAGGCGGAGCCACCGCTTAGGGGCAGCGGGACCGCCAGGGGGCGCCATGAGACGGGAATGGATGGAATGGGATGGGAT
>VWYI01027244.1:44226-204971 GCA_013399455.1 Anthoscopus minutus
CGGGATGAGATGGGACGGGACGGGATGGGATGGGATGGGATGGGACGGGATGAGATGGGACGGGACGGGACGGGACGGGACGGGACGGGACGGGATGGGATGGGACAGGACTGGATGAGATGGGATGGGATGAATGGGATAAGAGGATGGGATAATGGGAAAATGGGATAATGGGATAAGGGGTAATTGAATAGGATACTTAATTTTATAATTTTGCCTGGATTAAAATGATTTTTGGTTGTTATTTTTCATTTCCCAATGGCTGCTCATTTCAGAATTCCTGTTCCAAACCAGTAGAAAAAGTGGAATAACAGAAGATGTGTTGGGTGGCCCTCGGGCTGCTGTTCCATTTCATTTTGGTGCATCATCATCGTGCCTTGTTTCCCACTGAAGGAAGAAGTTAATCACCAAATTTCTCCCCAGAGAACCACTTTTTTATTAATTCATATAAAAACATAATCTCAGCTCTAAACCTTTTTTTTCCTCAGAAAACAAACTCTCATCTCTGGTCTTTCTCCTGCTCTTCCTGAAGGATCCTGGTAAGAAAGGACACGGCCTAAGCCGTGGTTATTTCCCTGGGCTGGATTAACTGCAAAATACACAGAGCCAGTGCAATTTCCTTCAAGAGAAAAGGAGTGGATTTCACAAGAATTTGATGACTTGAAGGCTTTGAAATTAAATCTTTTTACTCCCACATGCTCAGGCAAGCTCTGTGGGGTGAGCCTTGCCAAGAGTAACTCGCTGCAGACCTTTCTTATGTAAATAAAAGTGAAAACAGCGCACGAGTGCAAAGAGCCAGCGTGGAGTAAGAGCAACCCACTGAACCCAGTGCCCTCATTTCTCTCCCAGTTGCATAAAAGGACTTGCTCCTTCTTGCTCTGGTCCCTGGAGTTGTTGCTGGGGTTGGCTTCACCTTGCTGGGATCCCTTGCACGCCCTGCCCTCCATCTCACATCTCCTCTGCGGTTTTTTGCACATTTTCTCCTTCCTTGCTCAAGCCTTTTGCAATCCAGCCCAGTGGGGAAGAGCATTCCCATGCTTTTGCTGCCTCACTGAGAGCTTTGGAGTTCTCAAACTCTTCTCCCCAAACCTTTCTGAGGCCTTGCTGATTTTAAAACCCACACACATCCACACAGTCTGTGAGTTGAGGGTGCAGTGCAAATGGGGAGAAGTGGTTGGATTTCCAGGTTTAGCCTGGGGGGAGGGGAGCACTTTGAGAAAAAGACACACGAATTTGTCCTGTTTCAGTTGTGCCACCATGGTAGAGGAGGTGGCAGTGCTCTGACACTCCCAATATTTGATGACTTACTGTGGAATGCAGGTGCTTGTGTCTGCCCTTCTTGTACCAGCATTGCAGGGGGAATGGAGGTTGAAGGAAAAAAAAATCCTTTTCTAAGGGTGTTCATCTTTTCCAGAAAAGATCTTAATGAGACAGCTCCTAATTATTTATATGGCAAATCCTCCAATGACAATTTTTTTATTCTTTTATAATCTGAGGGAAGGCAGATTTTTTCACCTTTCTATCCTCATTCTCAAAATATCTTGTGCTAGTCAAAAGCAACCTCACCATTTCACCATTCCAGTCTCTTCTATGTTCATATCTATCCAACATTAGTTACTAAATTTCATTAGGATCTTTCTGCAGGGCATCCCAATAAACTTCATCCCTGGCCAGGGAAAGTTCTCCCTGCCCTGCCCATGGTGCTTGGCAGAGGTTCTGTAGTGTCAGCTGGCCCCGAGCAGCCCAGGGGAGTTCCTGCTGCTGTTTGTGCCTCAGATGGGAGCTGGAGATTCCCCTCTGCTGGGAAATCCCTGGGGCTGAGCACACTCAAAGACCTTTACTCCACCTTGGTGAGCAGCAGAGTAAACACAGAGTTTTATAATCCCATCATTCTCTTCTGGCGCCTTGTGCTGCTTTTATTTCAAAGAAAAAGGAAAATCTGCCTCTGCCACCCTGGCCTTCCTCACCAGCACTCAGCTTCTCAAAATCACATGGGAATATTCCTGGCTCCAAAATGTTAAACCCTGTATTTCCCTTGCTCCACAATTCACCTTGTTCAATAAATATTTCTAGTGGTGGAACATCTCTGTTTTCCAGGAACTTTTTGTGGCCTGTACTGAAAATCTCTCTATGGGGCCTGAAGCTGCAGCATCATTCTTGCCTTTTGTTTAACTTTCGTGCTTCATCTTCAATGAAAACTGCTCCAAACTGCCTGAAATGAGGTTTGCAGTCATACCCATGCAGTTAGAAATAATTTCATTTCTAAGAGCAACACTGGCAGTGCCAGTTTCAAAAATCAGTTTGCTTTCCTTGAAAAATACGCCTAAGGAGGAGCAGTGTTTCCTGCACAACCATCACCCTGTTGGATTCCCCACCTGAGAGAACAACAGATTTTTTTGCTACTGAATCTGAAGATCCTAAACTCTCAGAGGTCTCTCATTAATATGTCCTGCCTGTGGTGTTGCTCAGCATTTGTTAACAAGTACAAATCTGCCTTTTTCATCTTTTATTTCTCTTTTTTTTTTGTTCTTTGGACAGGGAAGGTGTTGGCAGACCCACAGCAGAGTCTGGAAGACTTTTACTCATCAGAGGAGCTCATTTGATGCTTCACCACCCAGAGCAGCAAACACAAAAAGCCATTTTCCCAAGGGCAGCGCTGAAAGCAAACCCTTCCCAGGAGAGGCCTGAGCTGAAATCCAGGGCAGGATTTCAGGTGTTTTATCTGATGAACCAGCTCTAATCCCTGCAGAAGCAGGAACAGGAGGAACCAGGACATGGCCCAGAGGGGACTGAGTTCAGCACAGCCCCAGTGCCCCTGACTGATGGCACAGGCAGGCAGAGCCTGGGTATTTTCTTGGGACACAGTGGGAGCCAAATGCACTCAGCTCACAGCAATCCACTGCTTAAAGTCCAAACTCGCCTCTCTGGGGTTTGGCAGAATGGATTCATGGTATATTTTCCATATCTATCAGAGCTTTCAGCAGAAAATACTCCAAAGCCACAGAGAGAGTTGTTCCACCCTCCCTCTGCCCTGGCATGAAACAGCAGTGCTCCTTAATTGTAAAAAAAACATTAAAAATCTCCAGGGTTTCTTGCTGGTTTTTTGGGAATTTAGAGAGCAGGTATTGACAGCAAGCAGTGACTGTGGTCAGGATGATGATATCAGTAATAACCAGCACCTCTGCTCTCTGAACACAGCACAGAGCTGGGCTGGCTCATCCAGGAGAAATTCACTCAAACTGGCACAAGCAGCAGCTGGGGTCAGGGCTCTGTCACCAACTTCACCTCCTAAGCCACGTTCCTCACTCCTTGGCAGGAATTCCAGGTGCTGAGTTCAGCCTCAGCCTGGAATTTCAGGGGAATTTCGAGACCAGATCTGAATATCTGTGAAACTCAAAAAGATGACGCAATATAATGTAAAAATAATAGGAAATTCTGTATTCCCCCAGTGGAGACTGCAGCATGTCAGCACAGGAACAAGAAATGTTTATTTTTGGGACATAAATGTAAGCAAATGCCCAAACCCAACATTAGTGCTGCCTTTTCTCTGACAAACTGAACAGCAGCACCTCGTTGGAACAGAGCCCTCAAAGCCTGAGCAAGTGACAGGAATTTGCTTTCCAAGCCCTGCTCTGGGGTCAGTTTTACCTCAGCACCAACACATCCCTCAGCTCAAAAGTGAAGTGCAAACACTGCAGCTTCATCTACAAATCCAGCAAAGGGCATCAGCTGCCCTGGGATTCAGGGCTTGCAGAACCAGCTGCAGCAAATTCCTTCAAGGAGTCAAGCAACTGCTGTTTTTGCAGGTAATTAAAATCAAACAACAATCAACACCTCCCATTTCTAAACTTTCTTTTAGATACAGAACTTTATTTCAGATTTCAAATATCCAATGCATTTGAGAGCTTACCTTGCTTTTGGCAAACAGCTTTTGGTCACTTGCTGACTTTTTACAGCCATTAATTCCACTACAAATGAAAATACTCAGAATTTTTCAGTGCCATCACAAAAGTGCTGCTTTGGGTGTCAACTACACGTGGGCAAGGCAAGGAAACGTCATGACAGAAGGGCAAATGTGTAATTTGCACATAAAGAAGAATGCACACTATTGTTCTTCAGCACCATTTTTCTGTAAGAAGTGTTAAATCAGGATTAATATCACCATGGGGAAGGAAATCACCAAGATTTTGCACATTCATAGAATCACAGAATGGTTTGAGTTGAAAGGGACTCCAAAAATTCTCTTCTTTATTTTTTAAACAATCTTTGCTTTATTGAAGTGAAGAAACCTCTTCATTTGCTTGAACCATGTGCTGATTTAGAGGCTCCTTCAGCAGTGGAGTGTTGCAATGTTTATAGCTGAGGTTGATATCTCCACACAAAGCTGGAAGATTCCTGGGCTGGTGGAATTTGAGTTTTTTCATCTGTGCCTCTGTTTGTGTGGATCCCTCTCTCAGGATTGCCTTGGGCTCAGTTTCCTCAGCAGAACTTTATCTTCACACTGCTACTGTCATCTTGGAGAGGAGTAATCATCCAGAACGTGAGATAAGAAGAGGAGTTTAGCATTAAAAACTGGTGTTTGAGTAAAAATAGAATAAAAGTTTCTTTTGCTTTCATTTCACGGTGAATAACTTGGATATCTCACTTTTCAGAGACATTTCAGTTTCTCTTCTGGAGAATGGGAATGACTGTACTTTCCCACCAGTATTTACAAAACTCAAAGATCCTCAGCTGGAAAGATATTTAAAAGAATTAACACAGAATTAAAAGTGTATAAACAAACAGGAGCAAACCCTGCAATAACAACCAGAGTTTGCAAGTTGCAATCAATTTGCCTTCCCCACATTGTGAAATACCTTCCCTGTTAATCCCATTCTCCTATAGCACTTCAGCATTTTGTATTAATTTAGAAAACTCAGAGATTTCACAAAAATTTTAAGGCCAAATTAACAAAAAGCTTTTCCCAACCAGGAGAAAGAGCAGAGGTCAGGAGGCAGGAATGGTGTAATATGTCACGGAGCAAACCTCCTGGAGTTCCAGGCCTTAGGAATGGAAATCCACTCCCAACACAAAGCTGTTTCCCACTGAGGAGTTACTTTGGTGATATTTGATGTATTTGAAGTGAACTACATGGAAATCACTCAGGTCACTTTACATGAGCCCCCAGGTTTCAATCTGGAAGTTCAGATGTTGTTTTTAATGAGCTTCCCAAGCACTCCTCAGCCCCTTAAATCCAGGGGAGGAGCTCTGAGTTTGATGGGAATTCCAAGCTTTATTCCAATATGTTACAATTGTTTCCCAAAAGATAGGATTACAAATTAAATCAGCTCAGAAAGCACCTCTAAAACTGGGACTAATTAAATATTTAATGGTGAAAAAATCTGAGGCAGCTGAGTGTACCTGCACAGCAGATCTTCCACAGAAGCATTCCACAAGGGTTTTTCAAGGAATTTTCTCTCCTGACATCCAAGACAGCAGAATTCAAACCAAGAGCAAAAGAGAAACACAAGAAAATAAGCTCTTGAGTTTTGATCATCAGCTATTTCCTGGTCCTTGACCTAAAAATCCTCCTTGCCTCCATAGTGGAGAAGTGAAAAGGGCTTTTCATTTCCCCTCACATTTGCTGTTATACTGGAAAATACTGGGAAGCCTTGTGGATGGACAGTGGTGACACCTTCACAGTTCCAGGTGCCTCAGAGGAGAGATACATCCAAAATTCAGCTCAAGAACAATGAACTTGCTTTCCTCTGGAGATAACCCTTGACATGTTCTAAAGGTCACACATGAAAATTAAAGCTTGGGTTTGAGATCTCTTAAAAAGGAGGGAAGAAGGGGAGGCTGCAGCTGCCCTTGGACTTGCACTGGAGCAGGAATTAAGGAATCATTATCTGGCCCAGCTCCAGGCCTAGCTCCCAGCACACCAAATTCCCTGCCAGGGCTGTTCCTCACAGCCACGGGAGTCAAATACCACCCCTTCCATTCTGTCATTCAGAAACAGCTTTAGAGAGAGAAGTTTTCCTATTAACAGGGTGGTTTCCTCCCTGCAGCTGTGAAGAACACAGGAAAATTGACCTGTGCCCAGTTTAGTCTTGACTTGCCTGTTCCTGACTCTTCAAAGACATCGTTTCACAGGCACGAAGCTGTGACCCTGCAAATGAGTTCATTTTCTGTCCTTAAGTAGGCAGAGTGCACAAATTGTCTCTTCTTATCTGGTTTCTCAGAACTTGTCACTGAATGGAGCCTGAGCTGCCTGCAAGGATGGTGAGATGTGTTTCAGCAGCACTGCTTTAAAGCAAACAAATCACAGAATGTCAACTTGTGGTGTTCCCCCCCCACCAAAAAAAAAAATATAAACTTTTGAACTAACATTAGCTTCAAAGCCTGTCTGGGAGGTGCTCTGACCTTGTTGCTCACAGAAGATGATCCCATGGCAGAAAATCACTTGGGAAGGATGTACTAAACTCCCAGAAAAGATTCTGCAGTGTGTTTTTTCTTTTCTCTCTGCTGATCACTACTGCCTTGGTCTTTTTGTTGATATTGATTTGACTTTGAGATGTGTGCCTTTATGTGTGAAATCCATCTTCTGATCATGCTCTGTCCAGCACACCCATTGTCTGCACACTCTGCTTCTGTCAAATTCTCACACAAAGGGGATTAGAGCTGAGTCACAAACAGCACGTGGGAAAGAAGAGAAAAGGTAACGTGGGTTGCAAGAAAATCAAATCCCCACTGTAGACAATCTGTCCTTCCAGGAAATCCTCTGGATTACAGCTCTCTCTTGCAGCAGAATCCAACTTCCCTTCCCTTCCCTTCCCAAACCTTCCCTTCCCTTCCCAAACCTTCCCTTCCCTTCCCAAACCTAACCTTCCCTTCCCAAACCTTCCCTTCCCTTCCCTTCCCTTCCCAAACCTTCCCAAACCTTCCCAAACCTTCCCAAACCTTCCCTTCCCAAACCTTCCCTTCCCAAACCTTCCCTTCCCAAACCTTCCCAAACCTTCCCTTCCCAAACCTTCCCTTCCCAAACCTTCCTCCTCTCCTGCCTTCCCTTAGCCTCAGGCTCTTTGAGCATTTCTGTGCAGTTTCTGATTAAAGGACAGGGGTTTGCTCGTTTTTGTCAGGATTTAGTGGATAACAACACTCACAGTGAAGGGAATTTTGCCTTCTCCACTGATGCCCACATGACCTTTTCTGGTTACTCAGCCAGAGGGAGTTCACACCGCACAGTTCACACCCCACAACTTCTTGTTCCTCAGCTCCCTGCATTTTTTTTATTCTATCTTTTTAAAGTGCAAATGCCGCGGGGAAACTGAACTACTCTGCCACCTGAGCTCTGTGGGATGAGCACCACGGCCCCTCCTGGCTCATGCGGGTGCTCAGATTCTAAAAACGTGAATTTAAAAAAAAAAACAGAAATAAAAAGAGAAAGAGAGCGAGAGAGAGCGAGCTACGAGACCGCTCGCACGAACGGCAGGAATGGAGCGGAGCCGCTGCCTGCGGCGGGGCCACCGCTGCGTCCCTTCCTCCCGGGGACCGCTCAGCGCATCCCCGCATCCCAACGGGTCCCATCCCAGCGGGTCCCATCCCCGCATCCCAGCGAATCCCATCCCCGTGACCCCATCCCCGCGATCCCATCCCCGCGATCCCATCCCCGCGATCCCAGCGAATCCCACCCCCGTGATCCCATCCCCGCGCTCCCAGCGGGTCCCATCCCCGCGCTCCCAGTGGGTCCCATCCCCGCGCTCCCAGTGGGCGGAGGCTCTGGCGCGGTGCCTTCCCTGCCTCTCCTGAACCCTTTCCTGACCCGCCTGCCCCGAAGGCTCCGCGGGCAGGGCCGGGGCAGCCGCCCCAGCTCACCCCACCCAGGGCTGCCATTGGCGCGGATGAAAGTCCAGCACCTCGGGCTGCTATAAATGCACCTGTGCGCGGCCGGGGGCCGGCACCGCGGCCATGGGCGCCTGCAGCATCCGCAGCCTCCTCCTCCTCCGCCGGCTCCCGTCCCGCACCTGCGGCCGCGCCGCGTCCTCGCTGAGCGCGCTGCGGCCGGCGGAGACGCTGCCCGGGCCGCCCAGCTGGCCGCTGATGGGCAGCCTGCCCGACGTGCTCTGGAACGGGGGGCTCAAGAGACAGCACGAGACGCTGGTGAGGCTGCGAGCACGAGCATGGGATGGGATTGGGATTGGGATTGGGACTGGATGAGGATAAGGATGAGAATGAGAATGAGGATTGGGATGAGCATGAGGATGAGGACAGGGATGGGATGAGGACAGGATGAGATGCGATGAGGATAGGGATGGGAATGAGGATGAGGATGAGGATGGGATGGGATAAGGATGCTGCGCCGGGGAGCGCCCCGCACTCACCGCGGGGTTTTTCCTGCTCGCCAGGCTCAGTACCACCGACGCTTCGGGAAGATTTTCCGCATGAAGCTGGGCGCGTTCGACTCGGTGCACATCGCGGCGCCCTGCCTGCTGGAGGCTCTGTACCGCCGCGAGAGCGCCTGCCCCCAGCGCCTCGAGATCAAGCCCTGGAAAGCCTATCGCGACTATCGCGACGAGGGCTACGGGCTGCTCATCCTGTGAGTGGTACCCGCAGCATCCCGGCGACCCCGGGGCGGAGGCGGGAGCGCCTGGACTGGAGGGGGAGAGGGTCCGGGGGGTTCCGGTGCCCGGGGGATGCTGCGGGCGGCGGCCGCTCCCAGCCCGGCACCGGTGGGGACCGGGAGGTCCCGGGCTGCCTTCCCGAGGGCGCTGGGGATCGCCCCCGGGCGGTGCCGTCGGTGCGATGGGGCATCAGCGGGGCGCACGCTGCGGATTTGGGTTTTTTCAGTTTTCATTCTTCTCTGAGCCTTTCGCTCTCCCACCTCGCGGTGGCTGTTTCAATGCAGGGAGGGAAAGGACTGGCAGAGGGTAAGAAGCGCCTTTCAGAAGAAATTAATGAAGCCCAGGGAAGTTGTGAAACTGGATACGACGATCAATGAGGTACCGTGCTCTGAGAAATCCTTTCTCTCTCCCTGCTCCCCTGGAAGCCTGGGGAATTAAAGCAGATCCGGTTTATCTGGATAGCTTTGTTTACTCCACAGTGATAAAAGCACGAGTTCAGCCCCAGATCAAGGGAATAACAAGTACAAACGGATTGCCAGGGTCTGAGACCACACAGAAACCTGGAGAGGAAACTGTCTCCACAGCAAAACAGGATTGTTCCATAAGGATAGAGGCTCCTGCAAACAGCTTCTCTTGCATTCAGTAGTTTTTGCCTTTACTCCATTCTTCTGCTCCTCCCCTCAGGGAACACCTCTGTCCTTAACCTCTGTGCTCCTGAGGAGTTTGAGGAGCATCTGTGATAAACACCTTAATCCTCAGTTGTGAAACCCCAGTGACCCAGAGTGAAGGATTTCATCCCTGTGAGGGAAGCACAGTTCATGGAAGCACCAGAGTTGTGTCAAATCCAAACATTTGTTCACACTGGGGGAAGCTGAATCTTGTTCAAAGAACAGGGAACAAAAGGATTCCTCTCATGCAAGATTGTTATCTGCATAAAAGCCAGTAGAAATGCTGAATTACATCAGATTTTTATTAGTTGATATAATTTTATTCCCTTCTTTTCTCTCACTTCTCTCCACCATTTAGGTCCTGGAGGACTTTATGTACAGAATAGATGAAATTTGTGACCACAATGGGCAGATGGAAGATGTCTATTCAGAATTCAACAAATGGTCTTTTGAAAGTGAGTTGGATTTTGCCTGAGTGTGGTGCCCCTGTCAGGGCATTGCAGTTAAAATATGATCAGGGATGAATGTGTTGGCTGATTTTTGTCAAACTCTCAGCTATAATATCATGGAAAGAGAGTTGCAGAACAGCCAGGGACTGTCAGTGCAAAATTCATCAGCATAAATATAAATGTCTGCCTAGCTACCTGCATGGCTTCTAAAAATTCAAACATTCCAATGATCTAGAAATCAAAAAACTGGGGGAATTATGGTCCATTTATCTAGAGTGGGATCAGATAACACACAGCCCTTTTGTCCATCTGATATTTGTAATTATCAGCATTGCAGGATCAATTAAATATTCCAGTACCAGAGTGTTTGCTGTGGGCAAAGATTGGAAAATCCCATTTCTAATGTTTACATTAGGATTGAGAAGGGCTGGAATGTGTTACCAAGACAGAGCCTCATCCTTAGAAACCTTTCAGAGCACACTGAGGAATCTGTCAGGAATGACACAGGGCAGAAAGTGGCTCAGTGATTCCCAAAAAAAAGGGATGCTTGGGTGTAGTGACTGAGCCAGCTCTGCCAGACCCAGCTGCTCTTGGCTGGATCCTCTCAGCAGCCTCTGGACTGAGCTCCTCAAAGTATTGGGGTTTTTTTTCCACTCTCAGTGGTGATGGCTGCTTTTGGAAAAGGAGAAATAGGAAGTGACAGCTTGAAAAGAAAGAGGGGAAAAAAAGACAAGTGGAAAGAGGTGGATTTGGGATGCTGCCAGTGTTTGCAAGAGGTTTGTGGCTGTGGAGAGGAGCAGGGAGCACTCTGGTGGATGGCTCTTCAAGCCTTCTGCTCCTGCTACTCAGTTTTCTTCAGTAAGGTCACCAAACATGAGCCAAATTCATTCTGCTGCTCGTGAGGGGATCAGTGGCAATCCCAATCTGTGCAGGAATATTGCTGTGAGGGCCCCTTAGCTGGAAACCCTCTCTGGGGCTGAGGCAAAGCAGGAGGTGTTTTACAAGTGCTGCTCTGACAGGTCTGCATCAAGGAACATTTTCAGAAGGCTCATCCCAAGCCATTCCTTGATGATAAATGATGCTTCCCACGTGCCGTTTCGTTTATAAATTTAATTATAATATTGCCTAACAACAGGTATCTGCCTGGTGCTGTATGGAAAGAGGTTTGGCCTCCTGCAGCAGGACGTAGAAGAAGAAAGTCTGAACTTCATCAAGGCTGTAAAAACGGTATGGAAAGGGTCTCTCCTGGGGCTGTGGTGATTTTTTTACCCCTGTTGTTAATGAGAAGCAGCAGTTTAAAGGAATCAGCTGGGAAAAGCAGCTCAGGCTCCTGTGCTACGTGTCCAAAATGTGCCCAGCCAGCCCTGAGCTTCTGCCTCGTGTCTGGAACGGCTCGGTCTGGCAGGGGAAATGCTGAGTGGCCATCAGGGCAATCCTGGAAGGAGAACTGGCAGCTTGGCTGGTGACTCTGCTCCTCCCTGAGGCACCCGCGGTGCAGCCCTGCAGGGTGGGGCTGCTGCCTTTCTGTGGGGTTATGCAAAGCCCCGGGCTCTGGGGTCGTTCCCGCTGTCCCTCGGGGCTCTGGGGTACAAACCTGCCTCCCTGTGGTCTCCAAACACAGCCAGCCTGCCCTGCCTCTGCTTCTAGCTCATCTGTTGTCAAGGGAGACAGAGGCACTGCCCAAAAATTCCTCGTCCCACTCTCCCCAGGTGCCCAAAGGACACAGGATGCATTCCCTACTGAGGAAGCTCCTGGCTGTCCCTAATTTTTACCTGGATATGCCCTAAGTAGACTGAGACCCGTCCTCTCTGTCCAGGATGGGAAATCTGCCAGAATTTTGCCTTGCTGAAAAATTTCCCCTTACTTTCCAGCCTTGTATGGTTCAGGGGCTGCAAGTAAGTGGATTAAAGAGATAAAAGAGAGATTTCCCCACCTCTTTGCCCCACAGATGATGGCCACCTTTGGGATGATGATGGTGACCCCCGTGGAGCTGCATAAGGGGCTCAACACCAAAGTCTGGCAAGCTCACACCAAAGCATGGGATGATATATTTAAAACAGGTCATTATTTAAACCCCAATTTATCTCTTTTCCCTTTATCCTTGTCTTCTCCTTGCTGCAATTGATTTTTTCACACTTGCTGCTGTCCATGCCCGCCTTCAGCACAGATTAAAACACCTTTGCTGTACCTAAACAGGGATTTATTCCCACCTGGGAGCAGTTTTTAGTGACTAACACCCAGGTTATGGGGCAATATCCAATTCCCAGGGAAATCTCAAGGTTCTGGGAGCCAGCAGTGTCATGGCACTGCTTTAATCTATCACAAAAGTAAATTAAAAATGTGTAAACTCTTTAAAAGCAAGGGTATAAATGAAAAGGGACTTCCCTTAAAGACTTGCTTTCTCGAGAAGCAAGAACTGTGCATGTAACAAAAACCTGTTGGCTAAAAACAAAAGAAATGATAGCTTTTCTGAGCAACCTGCAACGTAGCTGTAAATCTTAAAACCAGAAGTAATTAAAATAATAAGGTGCAGTTTGGCTTTCTGACAACAATTTTTGACTATATCAAATTAGTCAGCTTTCCAAGTTTAAAAATTACTGGAATTTCAGCTGTGGAGTTAAATTTGTATTTTTAATATTTTTAAATTTCAATAATTGAAACAGTGAGAGGCATAACTAAAAGTTGAGAAAGCTTTTTGTAACACTGAGATATTTCCCTTGGGTATTTGAGTCTTCCTCCTTTTTATCCTGCCAGCCACACACTCACTTATTTTATTGCTTTTTAGTTTATGGGCTTTAGGAAAGACACTTTAAACCAGTTTTGCTCAAAAAACCAGTTTTTCACCTTCACTTCAAATGAGTAATTCCTTACAGGAACTGGTTTTAATGGCTGGGATACTCACAAGCAAAATCTGTTTATTTTTATTTAAAAAAAACAACCCAGCATGTCGAAATTTGGCATCTCTCTGTGCCTTCCCCTGGTAAATCCAAGGTTTACATTTCCCCTCGGGGGTTCTGGGTGCTAAATCCCTTTGATTTTTTAACACCTTGATCCCCTTTGAAAACCCCAGGTTATAAATTTTACACACTCATGTTTCTCTTTGCTGAATATTTCCCTCAGTGTGTCACTGATTTTCTCCCTTAATTTAAGAGGGTAGAATTCCTAAGGGTTCACAGGAGCTCCTCTGTTGAAAAGTGATTTTTGCCACTGAGTTCTTTTGTTTGAAAAGTGAAAACACCATTCTTTATTCACTATAAATACACTCATCATTTGCCCACTGCTTGAAAATAGGGCACAGCTTGGCACTTCTTTAAAACCCTGTGTGAGAAACGTGGCTGGGCTGTTGTTTTTATGGGATGTTGAGGGATTTTTCCATTAATCTTGCCCTCCTCAGCCAAGCACTCCATCGACTGCCGGCTGCAGAAGCACTTGGCCAACCCCCAGGAGGATTTTCTGTGTGACATCTACTCAGGGGGACAGCTGTCCAGGAAGGAGCTCTATGCTGCCATCGCAGAGCTGCAGATCGCTGGTGTGGAGACGGTAAAGCTGATTTTCCAAGGGTTTAAATTCCTCCCAGTTCCCTCCTTAGCTGCAGATTGCCAGGGTGGAGATGGTAAAGCTGATTTTCCAAAGGTTTCAAACCATCCCAGCTCCCTCCTCAGCTGCAGATCACCATGGTGGAGATGGTAAAGCCAATTTTCCAAGGGTTTCAATTGCTCCCAATCCACTCCTTAGCTGCAGACCAGCAGGGTGGAGATGGTAAAGCTGATTTTCCAAAAGTGTCAAACTATCCCAGTTCCTTCCTTAGTTGCAGATTGCCAGGGTGGAATTGGTAAAGCTGATTTTCCAAGGGTTTAAATTCCTCCCAGCTCCCTCCGTAGCTGCAGACCATTGGGGAGGAGACGGTAAAGCTGATTTTCCAAGGAGATGGCAAAGTTGATTTTCCAACGGTTTCAAATTATCCCAGTTCCCTCCTTAGCTGCAGATCACCGTGATGGAGATGGTAAAGCTAATTTTCCAAGGGTTTAAATTCCTCCCAGCTCCCTCCTTAGCTGCAGACCATTGGGGAGGAGACGGTAAAGCTGATTTTCCAAGGAGATGGCAAAGTTGATTTTCCAACGGTTTCAAATTATCCCAGTTCCCTCCTTCCTTCCACAACCCGACCAGCAGCACACCTGGAAGTGAGTTAATCCTGAAGTTGCCTCAGNCATTCCAGTTCCCTCCTTAGCTGCAGATCACCGTGATGGAGATGGTAAAGCTGATTTTCCAAGGGTTTAAATTCCTCCCAGTTCCCTCCTTAGCTGCAGACCATTGGGGAGGAGACGGTAAAGCTGATTTTCCAAGGAGATGGCAAAGTTGATTTTCCAACGGTTTCAAATTATCCCAGTTCCCTCCTTCCTTCCACAACCCGACCAGCAGCACACCTGGAAGTGAGTTAATCCTGAAGTTGCCTCAGTGGCCCAAGTGCAAATGGATTTTTACCTGAAATCCCTGGATTTTTATCTGAAATCCCTGGATTTTTATCTGAAATACGGGATTTTTTAAATTCTGGTGGACAACTGGGACTGTTTACAATCCCTCAGGCTGTCGAAATTCCACAAAGCTGTGCCCAGCCCTAAAGGTTGCTTTGAGCTTTGGGCAATTTCTTCCTTCTGCCCCTACAAAAGGAGGACTTGACGTTTCCTCTTGCTTTTTTCCAGACAGCCAACAGTTTGCTGTGGGCTCTGCACAACCTTTCCCGCAATCCAAATGTGCAGCAGAAGCTTTTCCAGGAAATCCAGAAAGTTTTGGCTGCTCAGAAGAGCCCAAGTGCTGAGAGCCTGAGGAATATGCCTTACCTGAAAGCCTGTCTGAAAGAATCCATGAGGTAAAATTCCCTAATAACTCACAAAACAATCACCAAGTTTTTTTACCTTTGTACAAGGGAGAAAGAATTTTCCAGCAACACAACAGAATTTTGTTCATCTTGCTGTTTGAGGGAAAATATGAGAGATAAAAATGGGAAATTGCTGGGAATTTAACCCATTGTTCTCTTTCCCTGTAGGTTAAGTCCATCAGTGCCTTTCACCACTCGCACCATCGACACAGAAATGGTGCTGGGAAATTACGTCCTGCCCAAAGGGGTAAGTTAATTAATTCAATTTATTGATATGCTTTTCCACTTATTAATTGCCCTTTAAACCACAGAAGTTGCTCATATTTCAATTTCAAACTGGCTTTGCCAAAGTACCAGCCCCAGGACAAGGAGCGAGGGACTCCCCCTGAGGACTCCCATAAACACAAACCCACACCTGCCTGCACTGCTGTTGCACTTAGATAGACTTGCCTGAAATAATTTTGATGTCCTACTCCAACTTTTTTCCTCATTCTCCTGTGATTCTCTGAGGAAACCACAACCTTTTTCTATGTTCCAATTAATTTCTCAGGAATTCCACCAGCTCCCCTTAGGAAGCCGCTGCGCGACGTTTTTCCCTCCAGGCGCTGATTCCCTCTGGAGCTGGGGGTTGATTTGTGAGCTGATTCTCTCTCTTGCTGTGCTGCAGACGGTGCTGATGATCAACAGCCATGCCCTGGGCTGCAGTGAGGAGTATTTCAGGGGCTGGGCTGAGTTCAGGCCCGAGCGCTGGCTGCAGAAGGGCTCCATCCATCCCTTCTCCCACGTCCCCTTCGGCATGGGCAAGAGGATGTGCGTGGGGCGCCGCGTGGCAGAGCTGCAGCTGCACCTGGCTCTCTGCTGGGTAAGCCCCACAAAAAAAAGGGAATTCTGGGGTTTTGCTCCTCCAGCCGGTCAGATCCGGCGTGATGGGAATGTTTTATTCCAGCTGATCCGTAAATACCGGATTGTGGCCACGGACCAGGAGCCGGTGGAGACGCTGCACTCGGGGATCCTCATCCCCAGCCGGGCGCTGCCCATCGCCTTCCACCCACGAGGAGGTTTGTGCACGGGGCTCTCCTGCTTTTTGGGGACCTGGCTTGGGGGATTCTATGCAAATGGGAGTGTAAGAGCACAAAGGTGTTTGTGTACTCTTCATTCTCACAGTGCCAGAGCATCCTGATTCTTTATTTTAATAAATGAAGTGCTGTCCCAGTTCGGTATTTTAACAGGAAATATCCTGTAGCTCATGGCTCTGGAGTTAATTTATATCCATATTTCATTATAAATGTATATTCACATTTTTCGATTTTATATTCACATTTTTCGATTTTATATCCACATTTTCTGTGAATGATGCAGACCAAAAAGGGGGAAATCAGCCTACACCCACTGCTGCAGAAAATAGCAGCAGTGTTTTGTTAAAACTTCTCCACTGAAGAACTTCTCCCCAGAAGATATTTCCTGGAAAAGAGCACTTGATCTCGAGCATCAATTTGCAGATTAAAAAGATGCCTTGGTGAAGGAACTGCTTACTGAGAGTTTACATAACAAAACTTCATTTGAGGCAGAAGGACAAAGGAAAAGCTATTTGTAAATAGTCCTGCAGTGTTGCAACTTATACATTTTGAAAGTAGGATTTTCTCTCTCACAGGTTTTTGCAAACGAGCTAACAAAATAACTTGTGCAATGACCTAAACTGAGAAAAGTCTCTGAGCTAGAATTGAATCCTCCAGTTAGAAAGCAAGGACATTTCAATACTGGGGAAGATATTTTTATGCCAGCCAACACCACAGGATAAAAACATCCCCCAGTAAAATCTGAATATTCACTCCTTTCACTGAAGTTTGCTCTTTTGTGCTGCTTGCTTTGACTTAATCACTGTAAAGTTTCTTTTTTTTTTGTTCAATACAGGTCACAAGAAATAAAGGACAGCCCTGCTGCTGCCTCCTCTTCAAAGAGAGACAGTGGAAGTCAAAGCTCTGGAGGCTCCAGTAACCAGGGAAGAGCTGCACCACATCCCTTGAACAGCTGCTGAGCCAGGAACAGCACCAGGAAAAGCTCCCAGATGGTTTTATTGGGAAAATGTGCTTAAAAGGAGAGAAAACCACCAAGTGCTTCCATAGACCTGTGGAAACCCAGGGATTTAGTGCAGCTGAGGGACTGTGCAGGACGAGCAGCCCTGAGGCTGTTGAACAGCCCAGTTTGGGGAGAGCTGCCTCCAGTTTGGGACCAGGCACAGCTGGACTGGCCCTGGTAGCTCGGAATGGGAGAGCTTGAGGGAGAGGAAACTGCCTCAGTCCTTCTCAAATTACCAGAGCTGTGAGAAGGGAGCTGGGAGTCTGGAAAAGGGTTGGAAAATTGGGATAATTAAAGAAAATTGGCATTCTTCACTGCTTGGATAGGAGGGGAACAGGGACAAATGCACCTGACAGGACTGATTGCCCTGCTTTGACAGCTGCAGTCTTGTGCCTGCCACAGCCTCTGCTCTTCCTCATGGATTTCCATCCCTCCAGCTCTGCACAACCCATTTTAGCCCACTTTTATTCTAAAAACTTTGTGGCCTTTCATTGCCTGAAAAGGCCTGGTCCAGAAATGGAGCCACTGGAATCCTATGGGTTCTGCCTCTGGGGAATGCTGCTTATCCTAACAGGATAGTTACACGAGATTTATCACATGCAATTGTGCTTCCAAGAACAATTCCACAGGAAATGAGCACCCGAAAGATTTCCAAGGGGTCTATTTCTTGTGGAGACTGCAATATCCAAAGGTTCAAATTGTCACTGCCCTGCATGCAATGCTGGATTTTGGCTGCTATGGTCACTGGTTTTACACCTTTGCAGTTTCAAGTGCAGCTTTATTGCTCTATATAACCCTGAATTTATTTTTTTACATGCTGAAATGATGCAAGTTATTGGTATTTGTTGGTCTATCTCTTGTTTTCCATTGGTTTGTTCTCCTCTGTTATTCTCAGACATGTAAATGTACCCCCATAACAATGTATAAAACAATTTGTGCATTATCTGGATATTTCTAGGCAGTTTTGTAAGAAAATAAAGAGTTCTATTTTTTTTCTCTAGAATTAGTCTTTTATTTATTTTAAAGTCCTTGCAGCTTTACAAAAGAGGCTTCTGCATCCTTGGCACAGCCTGAACGTGTTTCTGCCTGCCCTGGAGGGCCCAGGGAATGGGACTGGGACATTTCTCTGCCATTAGGACAAGAAAAAATCCATAGGAAGTTCTGAGGAAGGGTGAAAATAGCTTGATTTTTTGCAGAATCAGAAGAAATTATGCATATTTTAAAAATGCCATCCCTCAGCACCATTCCTGGCAGGGTGAGGGTGACACTGATAGCAGAGAGGATGGGGAATCAATCCCCAGGGAGCTCCTGCTGGGGTGCAGGTCTGTGTGAGGGATCCATCCAAAATCCTGGGACATAAACCCACCCAAGGGCTCTTTTCACTGCATAATAAATTCATATAACTGCATTAGAGCCAGTGGAGCTGTGCCAATGTGGAACTAGCTCTAAAAGAGGAACAGTTTGTTCAATTGCAGGCATCTCTCACTGCTCACAAACCTTCTGATGGTTTGACTTTCAGAGAGAAGTGGTGTTATCTGCTGAACTGACCTTGACAGCCTCGTTATCAGGATTTCGAAACCCTCCATTGCTCCTGGGCAGTAAATCACAGGTTGATATTTACTGGACTGCTCAGGAATTTTGCTATTTAAATGTAGTGGACTCAAAAGATCCACCTGGGTGTTGCTGTGAGGGAGGTTTTGATTGATTCTGTACAAGCCCAGGTACAAATCTGTGCTCTCTGCTGGGTGACCAACAGTCCAATAACCACTGACCTGGAAAATTGAGTTCCGGAATCTTTGGAGCTTTTCAGGTTCCTGAAGTTTGCAAAGAACTTCATTAATCTCCTACCTCCAAGTGAATGTCCAAAGCAATTTACTGAGGAAATTGGTAATTATCAAACTGCACAGATAATGAATGACCAAGCCAAACTTCCACATTCAGAAAGCAACAGAGCTTGCCTTCCCCTCGTATTTCCAGAGCAGAAACCCAGCAGGATGCCCTGAGATTAATAAATATCTGGGAAGCCTTTTGCCCAGCAGGATAAATCCAGTGCAGTCCTTTGCTGCTTTGAAATGAGTCCCACATTCAGAATTTCCATTTCAACCCCACTTGCCTGTGATCAGTTCCTGCAGCCACTCCTCAGAGGAAGGCAGCTGGATCAGAATTTTACTGGAATTAATTGGCCTCCACATTCCCTGTCTCAACAAGGAGGGGAGCAGGGTTTACCTGTCCAAAAGGAAGTGAATGCTGTTCAGGCTTTGGGCATGTTGGAATTGAAAAGGTGAAGTTGGAGCCAACAATCCACACTTTTTTCTGGAGGAGAATGCCAGGCTTCAGGCCTGACAATCTGGAATTTTTGATCTGTGCTCTGTTCCTGACAAGCTAATGTTCCACAGCTCCGAGTCAGTCCCTGCAGAGGGATTTGGGCGCCTTTCCCTGCTCTCATCAGTGACAGACAGTGCTCAGGTTTGTCCCCTTCAGACTGAGAAGGACCTTCGTGCTCAACAACCAGAGGCAGAATTCACATATCTGTCAATTCTTTAATCAGTGGTGCAAAATAACCCAAAATCAAAAAAATTAATTCTGTGAATTGTTCACAGATGAAGTTCATTTCAGGACAAATGTTCAGCAAATTCATCCCATGCCTCATTTTAAAGATGTAGAACTTCATTTTTAATTCAATGGCACTGCACCTGGCTGGGTGGGCTTTTAATGCATTATTGCTTCTTACAAAAGGAGAAAGTTGGACAATTTTCAGTCCTTTGTGGCACATATCTTGAAAATTCATGGAAGAGTTGTAGCTTTAGCAGAAAAAGCTGGTTTTGGCTTCAGATAATTGAAACAAGAGATTTCTTGAGATTGAAGCTCTACCAGCAGCTCATTAATTACACTGGATGTGTGAATTCCTCCGAGAACTCGAGCATTGATAGCTCAAGGTGTGGGTGGCTGCATTCAAATTTGTTTTAATGTTTCTTTTCAGGCAAGGCTTGGATAAAAGTTTGAATATTATATTCTGAAACTGGGCATTGTGCTTATTCACTTCTATTTATTGTTGGGTATTCTTGAGTATCAGAGTTGAAGAGAGTGAAAATCAGAGTTTTTCTTTCTTGTCTGTCTGCTCACCTAGAACTTCATTAATGTCCCATATAATTCCTGTATGGATTTTATCTCCTATATTCCCATACTCTTTGCTAGCAGAGGACAGACTACATTGAATTTCAACTCTTGTCCACAGTTTTTATCTCAGTTCTTTGATCTTCGAGGCTTTGGAACAACCTAACAAGTTAAACTTCCGCTGGAGGACTTCAGCAGAAGGAATTTTAGAGAATTTTACATTGTAGGGTTTGGATGGAGCTGAACACTTATGGAGCAAAAATTCCTGACAGAAAAAGCAACAGCAAGGCCTCCCTATAAAACAAAATATTTTTCTCTCAGGGACAATGTCAAAACAAGTGTGGAATGGAATGTGTTTAATAATCAGGGAAAATGATCCTGTGCTTTCTCAGGCATGTTCCTCTCAACAAGTTCAAACTCCTTGCCTCTAATTTTCATGCGTTGAGTGAACTGCAGGCAGTGGGAAGGGAAGGGAGAAGGGAAGGCGCTGGAGTCAGCTGCTGGCAGGCACGACAGCAGGGCCATAAAGGGGAGCCAGGAGTCCAAAACTTACCCCAAATTGGAATCAGCACGTCCGTGGTACTTTACCCTCCGCTATCAACTCAGGTGTCCCGAAAGTGGAATGGAAATCAGAGTCTCATCTGATTCATGCTGCTGGTGAACTGTGCTCCACATAAAAACAGGAGATAGGAGAGAAGCGGGGGAATGCTCCAGGCCTTGTTTACCTCTCTGCAGATGGACTCCCAGCAGCATGGAGTTGGCTTGAGGTGAAGAAAGGCAAAAAGTTCTCCAGGTTTAAGGGAAAAGATGGAAGGGAATGTTTGAGAAGCCTCAGGCAGGATGGGTTGCACTTATCCAGGCTCCCAAGCTCCCCCCAAAAAGCCCTTCTCGTTATCTCAGTTCCACCAGGGGAATCACAGGCAGTTTTGCAGGTGAGGTCAATGCCTGATTCAGGCTCTGTCCTATTTTTCTCCAGGGCAAAGGTACCCAGACACCTGCCAGGGGTCAGCCAGGAGCCAGCTCAGCCGTGGGCAAAGGCCACCACCCCCTGCCCAGAGCTGGGAGCTGCTTTGGTGGCTTGGCAGGGACACCCAACCTCAGCCTGCAGACACCAAACGCTCCTCAAACTGCTGGGGTGCAGTGTCTGTGCCCCACAAAACACAGGAGAAAACCTCAGCCTGGGCCCACATTTTGGTCACATGAAGTAGAACAAGGAAGAGTTTGGGAGCAAGATTCTGGGCAGTTCAACAGGATAATTGGGATCATCCACACCTTTTGCTCTGTTCAGGAGGTGCCAAGTTTTGGTGCTCTGGAAGAATCCTGTGTTCCCTCTGGCTGTGGTTGAAAGAGCAATGGGAAGGGAAAGCTTTAATGCATGCTGCTCCTTGAAATGTTCAGTATTTCAACACAAGTGAAAAGCTTCAAAGGAGGCTCCACTAAAAGAAAACAAACAGAAGAAAACAGGAGATGTTTTATAGGCAGTCAATGATAGAAAGTTCTCAGGTAACTGGACACCCTGGACATTCTTATTGGGAGCTTTCACTGCCACTGGGGGTGGCACTCAGTGCTCTGGTTCAGGCGACAAGGTGGAGACTGGGCAGAGGTTGGACCCTTGGAGATCTTTCTGATCTAAATTAATCTGTGATTCTGTGATTCGAGGGAAGCTGGCTCCATAAGAGATCAGACATTTGGTTTTCCTACGAAAATTTAATGTTTCAAAGTTCACCTCCAAGTGCTTGTTCCTGGAAGGGCTGATAAGAAGTTCAGGCTGAGGGAAACATTTGCAGGGTGTTGAAATATCATTTTATCAGATTTATTAGCTCCAGAATGAGTGGTGCATCCTACCTGTCTATTAAATACCCATTTGTGTGCAGACTGAAAAGGATTTTTGGGGATAGAAAGAGCCATGGGTTTACAAGGAGAATTCAAGCCCATAATTGTAAGGATATTTTCTTTATTGACCTCTTTATAGATGATGTTTTCATTTAGACACCTGGAGCAGCAGTTAGTGGGAGCAATGGGAGTTAAATTCCCCTGGAACGGGGAGAACTGATCCCTTGGAGCTGCTCACACCAGCCCCAAAGGAGAGGGTAGCTGGGGGAATTTTTTAGGTGTGGTTTTCTCTCCTGCAATAAAAGCCCTGTGGAGATTGCACCCCAAGGAACTTTGTGGTTCACAGACTGATTATGAACCCTTGTCCTTCACCTCCTTTCATGAACAGGGATCCTGGGACTTTGATCCAGACAAAAACCTTTTTGTGCAGGGCTGGTTTTAGTAGGATCACAGGGCTGCTCTGACTCACCTCTTGGCTGCAGAACTGCTGCAGTCAACAGGAGGAATACGGCACCAATTTGTCTCTGGGGATGAGACCTTGGTGCTGGAAAGGACAAGACCACCCCTGTGTGTAGCCAAAGGAACCAGGAAGATCCCCAAGGTCTTTCTTAGGAGAACTTTAGGTGCTGAATCATTTTGTTGGAGACTCAGTCCCTCGGGTTCTTAAATATTAAAGTGAAATTAAGCCATCTAAAACCAGCAGGATTTTGGTTTTTTGTTCTTAACACTAAAATTTCACTTTGGATACACAAGAACCTCTCGGGGACTTCCCTTCTGGTTCAAACTAGAAAAGAACTAATTGCAAAAGGGTTTTTTTTGTTGCTGAACAGTGGCAAAACAACTTCCCAGCACAGGGCCAGGCTCTGAGGGAAGTCTGGCAAGGAAGGCAGGGGAAGGTGTGCCTCAAGACATTTTCCAGACAGGACAGAAGCTCCAAATGCAGTTGATTCATAACCCTTTCAAAGCCTTTCTTGCCCAAAGGCAGAATTGAAAGGGAAACTCATTGCCTAAAGAATCCGAGTCAGCAGTGAGCCAATAGAAAAGGAAGTTTTACTTGTGTGTGGATACAAATGAATGGAATACAGGTTTAAAAATAGCACATGATGCTGCCTGCAGGAGGAGTTGCTCAGGGAGGGAGGTGGCTGCTGCCAAATGTTTGATCTGTGCTTTGATCCAGCAGCAGGGCTCTGGGCAGGTGCCCTTAGAAACACAGAGCACAGAGGGGTTTTTTGCATATTTTTCATATTCAGCATCCCCTGGGGAAGCTGCTGCTTTCTCCGAGCCCCTCTGGGGTTGTGCTTGGCACCCAAAGCGGTGTGGGGTGACCAAACATTTGTTTTTTGTCAAAACATTTGTCAAAAGAAGATCTGTGACATGGAGAGAGAGGAGTGTGCTATTTATAGAAGTCAATGGCATCCAGAGGAAAAAAAAACAACAGCAGGAGCCACTGGAACTTCTGGGGGAAATCAGAAGCCCTGGGCAAGCAGAGATGTGGAAATGCCATTTTCCTGAGGAAGGTTAAAGCAGGGGGCCACACGGTGTCAGTGCCCTGCTGGGGAGCCACGTGCTGTAAGACAGTGGGAACCAGGTTTGCCATTTTTCTAGACAATTCTGAAATTTAAAATTCCTCTGTGCTTTAAAACCTGATTGAAGCAAAGGTGGTTTTTTAGCAAAAGTTTGGGAGAGACTAAACACATCAGCTGGATGCAAATCATATCAAGGAACCTTCTGGAAAACTTGGAGTTGTTTTTAAGATTAACAGGTCTGTTACAAGAGCTTCCTCCAGGACAAAGATTCTTCTTCCAGTCAAGCTCCAAACTTGCAGTTTTCAACATTATTATGTCAACAACTCTTCATTTTCATTTTGAAATGGCATTTCATGAAAACCACCTCAGCATCACGGCATGTTTTGATTTTAGAAAGAAGCTCCAGCCAAACACCTTCAGGCACAGCATCATCAGGGCCAAGGCAGCACCATTAAATTACGTGAAAACCTTGGACAGTCTTGGTCTGAGCAGGAAAACTTTGCTTCTGCCAGAAGTTGAAGCTTTTTGGTGTGTGGCTAGCACTTAACTTTTCAGAAATATTCAGCCATTTCTACCTTGTTGCTCTTGTCTGTGCAGGCAGAGTCAATTGATTTATTTTCAGCTGTTAATGCAGAGATAGAGCTTTGTTTATCTGGCAGGAGAGCCAGACTGTAATCAGGCAGTGTCAGTGCTGGGGGAAAGCTGCTCCTGAGCCACTTCCAGCAGCCTGTGCAGGACTTTATCATCTTAGCTTGCACAGAAATCATAAATTTGACACTGAGAGCAAAAGTTTTAAAAGGTAACAGCATATAACTCAAAGTTAATTCTGTCATTATCAAAAGCAGGTGGATTCCATCTCCTCCGCTTCCCCTCAGAGTTCTCCCCTCTGGTTTCGTGGTGTACCTTTCCAGATTTACCTGGTACCATTGGTTAGGACTTGAGGCTCCACGGATTCTCACCCTCAGGGCTCACCTCAGCCTGCCAGAACCCTCCCCCTTCCCTCCTGGAATCCCCCACCCACCCAATTTCTGTCATTCCCTGTGCTGTTTTCTCAGCTTGCCCCAAATCTTGGCTTGGACAGGAGCAGGCACTGCAGATAACACCTTCAGCTTATATCCATCACCAGCCCATCCTTGATTACAGTTAATAAAATACATTGAAACATCCTTGAGCTTCATTTCACCTCATCAGCTGGAAAGCAGAGGGGAAAAAAAAGATATAAATTAACTTGGAAACCCTGCCCAAAGAGATATTGTAAATATAACAGATGATGGGGTTTTTAACACGTTTATTCCATAGCTTCTGAGGAATTCGGATGTGAGTGTCAGGAATCAGTTAGTTAGTATAGTATGTGGGGTTTTTTACTAAAAATAGTTAAAGTTTCATCAGGGTTGGACTTTTGTGTGTCTATTTTTGGCATCCATCGGTAGGAGAACGCACTGGCTGAACCTGCACTCCCATCCTGTGCTCTGCTATTAATAGCAAGGGGTTTAATGAGTGACCAGTTCCAGGGCATGGGGTGAGGGGGAAAACCTTCAACCAGAGACTTTTCCAACCAGAGACACACAGAAACCAGCCAGGATGGCTGGGCAACAGGGGCACGGCCGGGGCTGGCTGCTCCAGGATGGGAAATGTCCCCAGCTGGGGACAGAGCAGCCCCAGCCTGAGTGCCAGAACTGGCGTTGCCTCTGGTAACCTCCGAGCTGTGAGGGAAGGTTGGAAAAATTGGGATTGTTCAGCCTGGAGAAGCTTTGGGGTGACCTCATTGTGGCCTGAAGGAGCTGCAGAAAAGATGGAGAGACAATTTATAGCAATGGAAGGACAGGACACAGCGATTGGCTTCAGACTGAGAAAGAGGAGGGTTAGATGGGATTTTGGGATGAAATTTCTCCCTGGCAGGGTGGGCAGGGACTGGGATGGAATTCCCAGAGCAGCTGTGGCTGCCCCTGGATCCCTGGCAGTGCCCAAGGCCAGGCTGGGAGTGGCCTGGGACAGTGGGAGCCATGGCAGGAGTGGAATGGGATCAGCTTTAAGATTCCTTCAACCCAAAGATTCCTTCAACCCAAACCTTTCTGGGATGAACTGTGGCCAGACTGCCCCCAGATTCCTCCCCTAAGGCTCCAGGGGATGCAGGGAAGAAGCATCGCAGGCTCGGGCCTAGCCCGGGAGCGGGGCTGCAGGCCCAGGAGCAATGCAGGCCCGGGTGTGATGCAGGCCCAGGAGCAGGGCTGCAGGCCTGGGTGTGATGCAGGCCCAGGAGCGATGCAGGCCCGGGTGTGATGCAGGCCTGGGAGCGGGGCTGCAGGCCCAGGAGCGATGCAGGCCTGGGTGTGATGCAGGCCTGGGAGCGGGGCTGCAGGCCCAGGAGCGATGCAGGCCTGGGTGTGATGCAGGCCCGGGAGCAGGGCTGCAGGCCCGGGTGTGATGCAGGCCCAGGAGCGATGCAGGCCCGGGTGTGATGCAGGCCCAGGAGCAGGGCTGCAGGCCTGGGTGTGATGCAGGCCCAGGAGCGATGCAGGCCCGGGTGTGATGCAGGCCCAGGAGCAGGGCTGCAGGCCTGGGTGTGATGCAGGCCCAGGAGCGATGCAGGCCCGGGTGTGATGCAGGCCCAGGAGCAGGGCTGCAGGCCTGGGTGTGACGCCGGCCTGGGAGCAGGGCTGCAGGCCCAGGAGCGACACAGGCCCACAGCTCTCAGCTGCACATTCGCCCAGACCTCCCAAATATCGCCATGCTAGGAACTGTTCTGAGTCTGAAAAGCAAGGCACAATGAGGGTGTCAGAAGAAGTAAAAGATCCAGGTTATTTCAAGTTACTTTGTAAAGACAATGAGGGACAGGATGTGACCCCAAGCTGCCAGCACCGTGCAGGGGGTGCCAGTGCCAGGCTGAGGGCAAGCAGCACATTGGAGCCCCGGGACCTTGGGGCAGAGCAGCACAAACAGAAGGAGAAGCAGGCCAGGAGGGCTGCAGAGCAGTATGAGACACTCCCATGAGTAATGGGACTTGAAATGTTAAGTAAGAAACAGAACGAAGTGGTGGTGGCTCTGTTCCAAGGATAATATTTGAATTAATGCAGCAGCTTTGATCATCCCACGACACATCATGTTTATTGGTGAAAAAAGCCAGCCTTTCTTTAAGCTCATGTGGATTTCCTCTCTTTTTGATCTCATAGCACCCTCAGCTTTTCTGTATGGTTCGAAGGAATAATCCATACTTACGATAACATGAGAAATAAAGTGTTCTTTGTTTTCACATTTTCCAGACTGGACGGGATTGAGACAAATAATAAAACCAAACAGAATGACTGGTTCCTCTTCCCTGCTTTCATAAGTTAAATGTTCTTTGTCAGAGACACACTCAGAGAAAGATTTCCACCAGCTCTTAGCAGTTCAGAGCACAACAGTATTTCCTGGTTTGGCAGTGATGGTTAAAATGGCAGAATAATGGCTGGCTGTGCTGGAAATGACCATTTCCATCTTCTAAAGAGATCATTAAAGCCCCTTTAGCCTTGACCTTGAAGAGTTTGTTCTAGCAGAGAAGCTGTCATTAATTTTGTATGTTAATAGCTGTTTTTTTCAGCCAGAACTGTCAATAAGGAAAATTGTGGACATTTTGTCCAGCAAGGCTTGAGTCAAAACCACTTTGTTTGCACAGAGGATACCAAAAATACTCAGAGATGTAACAGTCTTTGTAGCCACTGTTTTTCCTTTGCCATGAAAATGAGAGAAATTATCTCCCAAACCAATTTATTCTCTACAATTTTACTGGAAATTTTCTGCTAGAACTGCTTCTGCGTTGAATTTCTTTCTCTTTTACTCTCCCTCTCTGTCTCATCCAAAGCAGAAGCATCCTAAATCCCACACCCTAAACCCTGAATCTGCTTTTGCATTTTCAGTTTTTCCCCCACCCACCCATCCCATCTCCACATTGCACAAACTTTCAAGCCTGGGTTTGTTGCTACCAACAAAAACATTGGGTAGTCAGTGGTGTGAAAAAGTCTCATTGAATTTTCTTTAATATTCTTGGGCAACCTGGTAGGAAAAAACCAGTAGCAAAGGATGATTGTCTGGGAGGAACACATTGCAAAAGGTTGTTCCTCCTTCTTACCAGCAATGAACTGCATGATCTGGACTGGAATAAATTCCTCTTGGAGAATGGATGAGTGAGTGAGTTTGCTGGGATTATCAGGCTTGCCCATGAGTAAGAGCACTGCCCTGGCTTTCAGCAATTGCTGATCTGAAGGAAAACAGTTCCCATCTTTTTTATTGGACACTACTAAGGGTGGAAAAAAGCCCCACTGGAATTTGAGGTCTCTGAATCTCAGAGCTTCTTCCTCAGTGGTGTTACAACCCGTTTTAGCAGCTGGCTGATCCACCAGAGCTGCAGAAAATTCACAAGGAAGTATAAATATACATCTTTTATCACGGTGTGGCTTCTCTAAACACTGCTTTCAGCAGAATTCCCTTTGGGACCAGCCCTCAGGAACGCAATCAGGCACAATCTGGAGCATCAGGGCAGCTTTGGGAATGCCTTGGAGCGGGTTGGGAATGCACAGGGAGCCGTGCAGCCAGGCTGGACCCTACAGCAGCAGCAACAGCCCAGTCCTGGCTGTGCCTCCCTCAGCCTTTTCCCAGCCCTGAAGGATTTGCTGAGTGAATGAACCGCGCTTCCAAAACCACCTCCAGCTTTGGGGCAAACACGGAACACAACCGTGCTGCGTGTGCACAGCAAACCCGGCTCACCCCGGGCACGCAGAGCCAGCCTCCCGCAGGATTCCCTCCCGAGATAAGGGAGAGGCCAACGAGTGCAGCCCATCCCAGCCCTGAGTGCGTGACCCACTCTGCCCCGCCGGGGAAGCCGTGGGCTTCAAACACCCCTGCCCTCCCCCTGGCAGCTCCAACACCAGCCAGCAGCTGCAGGAAAACTGCATTTTTCGTGTTTTTCCTTTAACTGGAAATTTAGAGAAGAATATATACAATAGTGGGGTTTTTTTCTACCCTGAGAGTGGCCTCAAACTGTGTAAGCTTTCAGGTTAAGTGCTCAATTAAAAGGTCAAATTATCCAAATAGAAAACTGAAGTGTCAGGCAATAATTGTCTACTGGACTCCGTTACCTGAGGAGTTCATTGCACACTGACCTCCATTAAATATTACCCAAACTAGAGGTACTTGTAGTACTTCTTAGCAGTTATTTATAACTCCTCAAAACCTGGAGTTGGGGAAGCTCCAGGACTGCCCTTCGGAAGTGTTTTCATGGGAAATGTGCAGGATACACAAATACAATAAAGATGCTTTTAGAATTCCCAACCAATCTTCTCCTGGGGGGAAAAAAAACCAGTCCCTATCTCTCACCAGCATTACAAAAATGACATTTATGTAACAGAATATTTAAGCTATTACTAAGACTTGCTGAAGAAGTCTCATTTTATGGAATGTACCCACAATTTTCCTTTGGGATTCTGGTTCTGAGTCAACGCTTCAAGCTCATCCTTTATTTTTGACCAAAAACTCAGCTTCTGTTGATGCTGTGTCTTCCTCTAGCAGGGGACAGCGACACATGGAAATCATTCCCTCTGTGATCCCTCCTCAGCACCATTGGGCAGGAATTCCTCCCTGTGATGGTGAGGAGGGGCTGGGATGGAATTCCCAGAGCAGCTGTGGCTGCCCCATCCCTGGAAGTGTCCTAGGCCAGGCTGGAGCACCCTGAGCAGTGCAAGGTGTCCCTGGCCCTGGCAGGGGTGGATGGATGAGCTTTGCTGTCCCTCCCAGCCCAGCCCACCCTGGTTCTGCGATCCTGCACCACGTTGTGCTTGTTAACCTCTGTGCACATTAAAGGTGCTTTCCAGAGCTGACTAAAACGGGCAGGTTCCTTTCCCTGGGGTTTGGACGTGCTCAGATGAGACCTGGAATGGTTCTGCCTCTTGCACTCAGCAACCCCAGCGGTGCCACATGATGCAGAGATCCCCTTTCCCTTGTCCCTCCCCTGTCCCCTCTGGAAGTCACATGCCAGCTGCAAAAACATTAACCACGGTGTCCTCTGCAAAGCCAGCCCTGCAGCAGCTGCAGGAGCACAAAACCTGCTGTTTCTGGGAGATGTGGGCTGGCCCTGATAAGGGATATCTAATCCCCTCACAGAGCTACAAACAGATAGCAGGAACACCAGAAAAAAAATAAAGCTGCTAAAATATCTATTACTGCTGTTTCTCTTAGAATTCTGTGAGCACACATCATCTCAAAACAATGGTAAAAAACCTTCCTGAGTCACTGCTGGGTTTGTTGAAAGGCCTGAGTGAGTGAGCCCTGACATATGAGTCACCCTAAATCATTAACCGCACCTGAAAACACCAGCATGGACTCTCTGACCCCAGGGAACAAATTTAACAACACAAAAACTTGATCTGAGAAAAAAAAAAAAGGAAAAAAATAAAGCTAACTTTAGAATGAGACTGGTTCAGAGCAAACAGTGGCAGTTGTGTGCCTTGAGACACAGCCTGAGTCATCAGGCTCTCTCCTCCACCTCTGCCTGCACAAGAAGCATCTCTAGAAGGTTTCACATGCCTAAATTGGTTTTTTTGTTCAAAATGGGAACAAAGGGATGAAGCTGGAGTAGGAGTCAATCACAACAGCTGGTTTGCTCTAAAGAGAGAAATTTGATCGTTAAAGAAATGTTTAAGTTACACCCAGTTACCCAAATATCAATGTTCAAACCGGCTTCTCCAGGGTTTGGGTTGCATTTCTTTATTTAAAAGACAATTGCCATGATAACCTAATTTTTTAAAGGATGTGTGAGTAACCTCCTTGACCTACTGACATCCACATGTTATTTTCACAGCTGGGACTGAAGATTTTACTCAGGTTGCTAAAAACAAACCTGCCCATGAATCTGTCATGATAAGAACAGCTGTGGTGCAGCCAAACTCTCCCCTCAGTCACCACAGTCTGTCCATTTTAACACCACCAGGGCAACAGTTGGTGTTGTAGCAGCACAGGGGAAACCCAGAGGACTTGAAAAGATTATTTTTTCCAGAGTAGGCAATTAAAGAGTAGAAATGTCACTTCCAGTTTGGGCTGCACAAACGTGCACAGACAGGTGCAGCTCATCAGCCAGGTTTGTCCTTGGCTGAAGGCAGGAGAGAACAGACAGAAAATTCCTTTGCAGGAGCGGGGAAGTGGCTGGAAGTACCTGGAAAGGGATGAAGGGAGGGAGGGAGGGAGGGAGGGAAGGAAGGGAGGAAGGAAGGAAGGAAGGAAGGAAGGAAATTCATTGCCGGTTTGGGGTGAAACGCTGGGCTCAGCTGAGCATCTCCTCGCTGAGCGCGGCTTACCGCCGCCACCTGCTGACAGGCTGCGGGGCATCCCGCAACTTCCGCGGGTATCCCTGAGCTTCTCGGAACATCGCTGCGCATTCCTGGGCATCCCAGAACTTCCCTGAGCATCCCGGAGCATCCCTGAATTTCCCTGAGCTTCGCTCAGCGCCCCCGGCCATCCCTGCCAGCTGATGCTGAGAATGTGGTCAGATTTAAAGCTGTAATTGCTTTTTACAAGTGGGTAAAATAAAAGGAA
This sequence comes from Anthoscopus minutus, assembly GCA_013399455.1. Classification (NCBI taxonomy): domain Eukaryota; kingdom Metazoa; phylum Chordata; class Aves; order Passeriformes; family Paridae; genus Anthoscopus; species Anthoscopus minutus. The sequence goes on from VWYI01027244.1 coordinate 74,929, forward strand.
AGTTTAAACGTGGTATGGGAAGTGTCATTCCCAAGCCTTAGCCATGGAGGGCAGGGCAGGTCCTGCTCAGGACTGTCACTGCTGGAGAGCTGCACTCAGATGAGGCGAATCTTCTCCATTTAAAGCTCAAAAAGGGATATTTGGGGTTGAATTCAGGAGCAACAGCTCCAAGCTGTGTCAGCCCTAAAAATATTCTAATATTTTTATTTTTTAACTAATTTTGAGTTCAGATGAGATGAGTTAAAATGAGGGGGTTTTTAATTCTTCACCTCCTTAAGCACAGATCCCACTTCTGCTTTTTAGGATTTACACTTTTAAATATTGAATTGAGTCACAAAGTTCCTACTTGGCAATATTATCCCCTTCAAACCTGCAGGATATTGCTGGATTTGGGTATTATCGATTTTACTGCCAGTGGCTTGTTAGGCTGCAGACCCTCGAATTGCACTATGAATTCTGAATACTTGACAGCTCCTCTTTGCCTCTCTTTGCAATACTGACAATTTTCTCACCCTGATAATTATTTTTTAAACACAAACCTATCAAAACACTTCTAAATGCATTCAAAGCCAGGCACCACTGAATCAATAAAGCAACAAAATCCTCAGGTGCATAAGGTTGTTGTTTTTTTTACATTAAACAAGAGGTGTCACAAACCAAGAGGATTCCCAAGTCTCCCCGTGCTGCCTGAAATTCCGGTTTTGTTTCTCCCGCGCTGGTGTGACCTGAGGATGTGCTGCTGTAATGTCACTGCCTGCCAGGGAGCTGTGCTGAAGGACAGGGCTGCTCAGGGAATTCTGGAATTCCCCGGGAATAAAGATTTGGCTCTCAGCAACGCGGAACTTGCTGAGTAATCCGGAGGGGTCACGGAGCTCAGATCAGGAGAAGGGACAGGGAAAGGGAAAGGGAAAGGGAAAGGGAAAAAAGGGAAAGGGAAAAAAGGGAAAGGGAAAGGGAAAGGGAAAGGGAAGGGGAAAGGGAAAGGGCAAGCCCAGGGGCTGGCATAGCTCCTGTCTGATATTCCAGTGGCAGCTCATCTCCAGTGGCAGCAATAAAATGATATCAAATTCTTATCCCTCACAGCCTTTCACTAAGATTAATGTTTCCTCCCGTAGCCAAAAGCTTTTTTCCCTGCAGTGGGCTGGATCAGGGACGTCCATCCTTGCCTTTCCACTCGGCAGAAGTTTAGCAAATCATGTTTTTCCAGGGAGAAAAATTAGCTCCAGCTGCCCTAATCCTGCAGTGACCTGAGGGGCCTCTCACAGCTTTAACCCTGTGCTCCAGGGCAGCTGCAGGAATTCACAGCTGGAATTGCAGGGAGACTTCTCCCACGTGATCCCAGCTGGAAGCATCAGGACAATTTGCCCGAGGCCACTGATGCCTTTTTTTGGGAGAAGTCCAAAGAAAATAGAAGAAAATTTGGACTTTTCCCTCGGCCCAAAACCATGAGAGAAACAAACCAGCACCTGGCAGAAGGGCAGGAGTGTGGGCACCGCTTCTCCCGTGTCCAGCTGGACAGACCTGCCTGTGGGGACTCTGCATTCCCAGCTCTGCACATCCCATCAGAGCAGGCTCAGCCTCGTGCCTGCCTCCTCCTCAGGACAGGAGAACATCCCAGACCTGACCCACGAGGATCCAACACCCCCAAAAATCATCACTTCTCTTTTCCCGCTGCAAGTCCACGCTCATGTGCCTGCTGCTTCCTCACCAAACGCAAGAATTAAACACAGAGTTTACAAGAAGACTTTTTTCACTTCTTTTTCTTCATAGTAGCTGAAGCTCCTCAAATTTTCCATATTTCAGATTTCCATATTTCAAGTTTTTCATATTTCCTTGGGAAGGGGGAGGTTGAAGCACTGACAGGGGAAAGCAGAGCCAGGGGGTTCAAAGCAGAGCCAGCTGGGGAAAGTCGTGACCCAGGCTGTGCATGAAGGAAGTGAATATTTAACATAGTATTGTTATCATCGCTGCATATTTGATGGAGACTTAAAATGCTCCTACAGGAGAATAATTGTGGCTCAAATGCCTGTTCCACCCACTGAGGCACCACGTCTACAATAACCCTCTGTCTCAATCCTGACACAGGAACCTTCTAGAAGCTCCCACATGGAGAAATAGCTGGTGCAGAGTCTGTAATTCTCCCTCTTTAAAAATAATAGTGGCAGAATAATGGCAGCAGGAACCTGGGGGATTTTTGTGATGGGGAAGAAGCGACAATCAGATCAGCAGCTCCCTTCCTACATCAACACTCACAGTCTGCAGGAACTCCAGGCTGAAATATCATTTAAAAACGCTGTTCAGGCATCTCTGGGAAGCAGAATGAGGGAATGTTTCCCATTGAGCTCCAGCTGGAATGTGTGAGCCACAGGCTGCTCCCACCCCAGTGTGGATTTGCAGGGATTCCTCTGGGTTTGTGGAGCTGCTGCAGAGCCAGACCGCAGGAACGGGCTGCAGCCTCAGCCTGCACGAGGCACGGGCAGCATGGGAACAATTAGGGATGGTGCTGCTTCCCCAGAGCCCCTGCACTGCAGCAATCATTCTCTCCTTTTCATTACCCAGTCAGACCTCATTGGTGAAAGAAAACACAGATCTGACCATTAATGGGAACTCAGAGCCAGCGAGGAAATCGGACTTGCTGAAAACACAGCTCTGGGGCAAGCACCAGGAACCACCAGCTCTAAAGGAGCCAGATCCAATAAAGCTTAGAACTGAAGCAGAACTTAAGCAGAAACAGTTTTCCCTGGACCTCTGAGCCAGGTTTTTCAGGTGTGCAGGAACATGGGTCCAGATGTGCTTTCCTCTTTCAGTGCAAAGCAGCACCTGCTCCCCAAAGAGGAGGAGGTTTGCGGTGATGGGGGTGGCTTTACCTCTGCACCAGCTGTCCAGCTTTTCAGTCTGTGCCAAGGATTGTGGATTTTGTGATGGATATCAGGAATTTAGGAGTGCCAGCACCTCGCTTTGGGGTCTGTCAGATGTGGACACCCCAGCTGTGTGACAGCATCAGTCACTGCACTGCCTCCAAGCAGGCTGAACTGACAGTGTGACTCTCACTCAGCGTTTTAGGAATGCAGGCTCCATGTGAAGGACCCAACCCTGGGGACATCAGAGCCCCAGGGACTGGATTTGGAATTCAGGTGGCTCCCACAGCTCTCGCTGCCAGGGATCCAGGATCCATCAATCCATGCAAATGTTGGGCTCTCTCATCTGAAAGAATCCCCGCTTCACTCCATCCATCCTCTTCGGAGTGAAACATCAAAGCTGAGTCAAAACCTCATTTATATTTTGTTTCAAACTGTCAGAATTCCACAGAAGTTATGCTGAATTTTGCTTTTTGTTCAGCTGTTCTCCTGCAGGTTCCTGCTGTCCTCCCTTTCTCGTGCTGCCAGGGGGGTTTTGCTGCTCATCCCTCGTGCTCTGCTGAATAAACCTTGACAGCAGCAGCCAGATGGAAACCCTCACCTTAAACCCACACATCAGCCCCTCTCCAGACCATGTGTGCCAAAAGCAGATGCAGTTACAGACCAGATCTGCTCCTTGATTTTCAGTATTTGAATGCTCTTGGCTCTCGTTCTGGACAGTAATAAAAGAAGCTGGTTAATCATTGATAATTGTTGGGAGCTCTGGGCCATTAATGAACAGGAAGTTTTGTGCAGCTGTCAGATGCACGAGCTGAGCATTTCCTGCAGGGGAGGAAGATTTGTTTGGTGACAGCTTTACTGGAGATTTTTAGAAAGAAAAAACAGCATTTTGGGTGCTGAAAAATCATGAAAGCAGCACAGTTTCCTTTGCTTTGGAGATTTTCTGTAGCTGCCATCCTGCTAAATAATTCCCAGTCTGGCAAAACAAAACTCACCATGTGCCCCTCTGGTCTGTCCTTGATGAAAACATGGGATGGCTTTGAAATTACTGGAAAAAAATATTAAAGAATTGAAAGATACCTCAAAGGATGGATGGCTCATTGTCCACACAACTGGGAAAAATTAATCAGGATAAAGCTCATGGTGATGGCTCAGTTCAAGGAAAAGCCTTTTTTTGAGGAAAAGGAGCACTGCTATTCTTATATTCACAAGTGAAGGACATGATAATCCAAATTACTTTCTTCATGATGAACATTAAGGCTTTAAGGCTGAATTTGAAGACATTGAGGAGAAAATAGATCCATGGAAGGAAAAATATGGTGCAAACATATAATGAATTTAATGATCTTCCCTTACTGAAATGAAGCATTTCTGGAATGAAATATTTACATCTTGTATTTGAAAATCATTTCATGAAAATATTTTAACCAGGAGAGAAAGGAAAAAACCCAAGAAATAAAGATAAAAAAGACAATTAGTCCAGCATTATTGCATGGGTGAGTGGTTTCACTGCCAGGCTTGGATTTTCTGCCTCAGCCCAGGGATGAGTTCTGTTCCCAGCACCACATGAACAGTCCAAAGACCATTCCTAAATAATTTTCTGTCTCTGGATAGAATTTTGAGACTGAGCTCATGGGATATCACCTGAGCTTGTAGCAGACAGGGATTTACACCAAGGAGAAAATGAGAAAGATGTTTGCCCCAATGCTGGAAGAAATGAGGGAATCAGGATTTGTCCTCCCTTCCCACGCCCTGCTGAGGTGCTGGATGCAGATTCCTGCTCTGTTTCCACCCTTGCAGGTTCCTCATCATCCCTGGAACACCTGACACCCTCCACAGCCAGCACAACCCTGGTGACAAATCTCCTTTCCTTTCCTTGTCATGATTAATAACCAAATTATACCCAAACCCATAAAGCAAGTCTGAAATAAAAGCTCCAGCTGGATGATGCCAGCAAGTCACTTGGGAAGCAGATCCTGGGGATGGCAATGGTGCTCCTTTCACACCCTAAATTTGGGGAGTTTTTTCTTGGTGTTTTGACTGCCTGTGGAAACCTCACTTTCCAAAGCCAGGTTTTACTGAGGTGTTGTGAAAACTGAGAACAAAAAGCTCTCCCTGCTGCTGGCAGTGTGAGCGTGGGCTCTGTGACTCACCTGAGGGAGCTGCAAATCGTGACAATGGCTTTAAAATACCAGCACTCAGTCAGCCTGCACCCTGCAGGGGATTAGGAGCCACACTGAAAACAGCAAACATTTCTGCCAGTAAAAGAACCTTGGGTTTTTTCTGCATGTGGGGAAAAATCCGTGTTGGGAAGGGGTTTGTGGGTGTCCGGCACAATGTCACCGTTCCCAAAACAGTGAGGGGCTGCCCCAGAGCCGGGGATGCAGAGGTGCCTTGGAGCAGGTTTGGGTGGCCAGAGAGCTTAGAACAGAAAACACCTGCAGAGGGCTGGGGAGAGGCACGGGGCTGCTCCACCCTGGCAGTGTTTGCACCCAGTGTTTGTGAGCACTCCCTGGGCTGATTGTGGAGCACAGCAGGGACAGGGACAGGGACAGGGACAGGGACAGGGACAGGGACAGGGACAGAGCAGGGACAGAGCAGGGACAGAGCAGGGACAAAGGCAGAGCTGTTGGGGTTGGGTGAGCAGCACCTCACCTGGAGCAACTCCAGCTCCTAGAGGCTGTGCCAGCCTCTCTCCCCCAGGTAACTCCTTCACATCCTTCCTATCCTTCCTTCCCTAATGTGCAGCTCTGCTGCTTCTGGTTTGGCTGTTGCAAAAGCATTTAGTGCATTTGCTTTTTGCTGCTGTGCTCCAGCAGTCCTGCCTGTGCTCTCCTGCTCAAGGATCTTGGAAGTTCCTGCAAGTCTTGTTTCCTTTATTTGGGTTTAAAGCAACTCCTGTGCCTTTTCCCCCTGCTGCAGGTCCACGCTCATGAGCCTGATACTTCCTCACCAAAGGCAAGAATTAAACACAGAGTTTACAAGAAGACTTTTTTCACTTCTTTTTCTTCATAGTAGCTGAAGCTCCTCAAATTTTCCATATTTCAGGCTTGGGAAGGGGGAAGTTGAAGCACTGACAGGGGGAAGCAGAGCCAGGAGGTTCTGGTTCTTCAGCCAAGTGCCCTGGCTTTTCCTGCAGGAGGACAGCAGGATGGGAAGCCCAGCAGAGCCTTTCCCCCAGCCAGACTGGGACTGATTGTTCAGCTGGTGGCATTGTGGAGCTGTCCCCTCCCTGGGAGCCCAGGGCGTGAATGTTTGAACTATTTTGCTTTTCCCACTTGGCTCCAGTGTGGAGTGGCTGAAAGAATTGAATAAAACTGGCCCAAGAGCCTCAAGGACTGTAAGCCAGCATGTGCTGCATGCCCAGCCCCTGCCAGGCTGGACTCGAGGCGTTCTTGGGTGTTTCTTGTTTGCTGTGGGTGACTCAGCCCAACCCTTCCTCCTCCTGTCCCTTCTGCTGTCCCTGGTGTGCCCACTGCTCCTCCTCAGCTCTGCCAGGGCTCAGAGCCACCTGGCCCTGCTCTCCCACCCCCAGCACGTGTCCCAGGAGCCTCTCCCTGCAGGACAAGGCAGAGCTGCGCTCAAGGTAAGCAGAATTTCTAAACTCTCTCCTAAGATCAGCCCTGACTTTGCTCAGCCAGAGCTGAAAATTCTGCTTTTCCACCTGGATGTGGCCATGTCCTCAGGCTCACCTGGGTTCCAAGGGCAGGAAAATGGATTCTTTTCTATGATGTTTAAATACAGCATATGGTAAGTTTTAGTGGGGAATTAATTGTGGACTTTTGGCATTAATTGACACGAGTGACTGCGATATTCCAGGCTGGTCAATACAGCAGGAAGGTGGGGCTTGGCTGCCTTTAGCAGTGCACAGCAGATCATAGATTTTGCAGTAATTTTCTCTCATATTTTCAAAGCTTTTGCCATTCTGCCAGGACCAAACCAAGCATTTTTGAGAGAGAGTGAAAAAGGAGGATTTTCCCAAGCCTTGAACTTGGCACACTATGGTTCACATAACATTAAAACCAATTAAAAATACATTTATTTTCCTTTTGAATTATTTTCTGCTTACAATGGAGGCAGTGAAGTATAATTTGGAAAAGGGATTGTTTCAGAGCTGTAGAAGCTGGTAGTTCATGTTCCTTTTGGAACCAGTCAGGCTGGATTCCAGCTGGCCTGAGGGAGCCCCCCACAAGGACAATATCCTTGGAGCTTGGTGAAAAACCTGTACCTAGAAAGGAAGCCTGAGGATAGGAATAACTCCAGCTCCTCCTGACTTGTAAGAGCTTTCCTCTCATTTTGAAGAATGTTCTTTTATTATCTCTTTTCCTCAAAATTTGTCTTCTCTTACAAAAGTTATCAAATTTTCTCTCACAATGTGAGGAAGAGCTTCCCACAGAGCCCTGGAACAGCTCCAGGGAGGACATGGATCTCCCTCTGTGGGGACACCCCAAACCCACCTGGATGCATTCCTGTGTCCCCTGCTCAGGGTGACCCTGTCCTGGCAGCAGGGTTGGACTGGCTGATCTCCAGAGGGCCCTTCCAACCAAACTCTTCTGCAATTCTGCGATTATCTAATTCACAAACACAAAGTGAGAGCTCCCTTCTTCTCCAGAAAAACTCTGCGCCTTCACATTGAATAACTTCACCTTCAAGACGTGGCATATCAAACGAGAGGAAAATGGATCTGACCATATAAACAGAGGCCTGAGCACTCTGGGAAAAGCAAAACCTTGGGAATGCCGGGCTGGAGCTGCGGGTTTGCACAGCTCTGGAGCCGCACTCGAGGACAGGCAGCTGCAAGCGCTGCTTGGAGCTGTGCTGGGAAGGGCAGAGCTGTGACATCACCTGGAAACGCTGCCAGTGTGAGCACATTTTCTGTGCTTGTATCGTCACTGCTGCTGCTCACAGCTGTCTATAGGTGGCAGCGAGCTGTCATTTTTCCTTAACACAGGGTAGAAGCAGCACACGTGGATATTTTCTACAGCATGGAGTGGTTTGGGGTGCAAGGAACCTTAAAGCCCATCCAGTGCCACGGGCAGGGACAGCTCCCACTGTCCCAGGCTGCTCCAAGCCCTTCCAGCCTGGCCTTGGGCACTGCCAGGGATGGGGCAGCCTCAGCTGCTCTGTTCCGTGGGCAGAAAACAGAGTTTGGTGTTTCGGGATCACATTTAGGGATTGTGTAGCAAGTTTTCCCATTTTTAACAAAAAAAACTAAAAAAAAAACCAAACAAACCCTCCCATTCATCTCCATCTTTCATTGAGAGAGTTCTTGTGAGTGAAAATGTTTTGAAATTCCACATGGCCACTGTGTGTGTTTTATATCAGCAAGATTTATGAACTGGATTTTAGGAAATGGCTGAGCTCCCCTGGAGCAAAATCTGCCAGAGATCAGAGTCTGTGGCCCCTGCTCTGCATCAGCTGCAGACAACTCACTTGGTGTGAGGAAATCTGTATCAACAGGAAGCTGCAGGGCTGAGAATCAGCTACAAATCATTGAATTTTTTTTTTAAGAGGAATTTGCTTCTCTCTCCCTGCACAGATCTTACAGCACGTGTGAGAAAGGAAGCAAACCTGCAAACACTCCATCCTCTGCCTGAGCTGTGTCCTGGCACAAACCAGGCCTCAGGAGTGCAGGACAAAAGCAAATCCTCCAGACTCAAGCAGACACTGAATTCACCATCGAGCCTGAGCTGCAGGGTTCCAATCTTGTTTTCCTCTCCTGCCCCAGGATAACCCTGGAAACTGCCAGGAAACAGTCACAGAGCAAGGATAAGAGGTCCTGGTGCATCCACAGGGAGGTACTGGCTGCTTCCCACCCAAATCAGAACTTCTGATTGATCCTGGGAATATCAGCTGAGGAGATAAAAGGAAAGGGAGAAGGAGAGGAAAAAAGAGAGGGAAAAGGAGAGGGAGAAGGAGAGGAAAAAGGAAAGGAAAGGAAAGGAAAGGAAAGGAAAGGAAAGGAAAGGAAAGGAAAGGAAAGGAAAGGAAAGGAAAGGAAAGGGGAGGGGAAAGGCCCCCAAATGTATTTGAAATTAAGACAGAAAAAAGAAAACCAAGCCCCCAGAAGATTTATGTGAATTTGTACACAGGCTGCAGTTCAGAGTTTCCATATGTGATGCCTTTCCATGCTGCCTTTTATGAAATGAAAACCAAACAAAAATATACAAGCTGTTGTAATTTCTGCACAGATTTTAGCCTTGTTCTGCTGCTTACTCCCCGCTGCTCTCCCCTGAGCAGTGCTGCAGGTGTGACTGCAGCCAGTTTGCCTCCACAAACAAGAAAAATCTGTTGGTTTGTGCCATTTTTGGGGAGCAGATGTGAGCCCTGAGCACAATGGGCTTGGGGCAGGTGCCTTGGGAAGGCAGGTGGGATTTTAGGACCTTTAACAGCCTGGCCCCATTGGCTGTCTCTTGACTAGAATTAGGCAGCAAATTCATATTAATGACAGAAAAAGGGTTATTTGGGGTTTTTGTCTTCTCTGCCCCACAGGAGCTATGGGGAACACCGTGAGTGTGCCAGAGGAAGCTGAGGATGACAACCCCTGCACAGTGAAGAGTTACCAGGTGAGCAACCCCACTCCACCTCCCCAGGCTGCTCCAGTGCAATTTTCACCCCCCCTGGTGTCCTGAAAATTCTGTTCTTTGTGATTGCAGCCTCTCTCCGAGTCTCCTGCCTGTGTTAAAAATGGAGCTGTGCTGTTTGCTCAGAACCCTCCCCTGGCAGAGAATGGTGAAGGTATGGACTGGGAAGGGGGGTTGGAAGTGCTCTGGGGGAGGTTTCTACTGAAGGAACAATAAATATTAGGGGATGGCTTTGAATTAGGGGATGTACCCATGTTCCAGCCCTTACTTGTAAATGTGGTTCTACAGAAGTTGCAAAGTTGAAAAACAACAAAAAGAAACATAAGGAATTTTTTCCCAAGTTCTCTGGGTGCTGGTTAAAAGTCCTGGGGATTTGGCTCTGCCCTGGCCCCCAAAAAGTGGATGCACAGGGGGAAAGGCTTTGTGTGGAGCATCATCCAGCAGGGCTGGTTTGCTGCTGGTCCCTGCCAGGTTTGTGACAAACTCTGCCCAGGCTCTGGGGGAATTCCTGGGGGAATTTGTCTCCAGCAAGCTCGGGGGAATTGCTGCTGCAAGGAGCCCAAATTTAGGCTCTTGGAAAGGACAAAATGCAGCAGTGGCACCAGTGCAGGGGCATTGTGGACTCCTAGGGTTGTTTGGGGTTTCTGGGGGACACCAGGAAATGTTTTACAAGAAGAGAACAGTTCATGTGTTGGAAATGGCCAAAAAAAATCCACGTGCAGGCTGTGTGTTCTTATCCACAGGATGATAAAGCCTTCAAATCACCTCTGCTTTTTTTAGATGAACCTCTATTTCTGATCTTTTCAGCAGCAATTTCCAACAACTGAAACTGTAGAAATGCCTTATTCATGACAGAATCCTTATCCACCTGAACATTTCCATCTTGTTCTCTCTTTTCTGGTCCTATGTTCTTCAGCAGGGGCATTGATTTGATTTGAAGATACTCAGCAGTTATTTATTAACGGCTAAATATATATAGGGAAATTTTTCTGTCTTGTTTTTAATTTAAAAATAGTGATTGGCTGGGAAAAGCAGCAGAAAGTGGCAGGCATTAAGGCTGCAGTGAAGTCATTAAATCAGAATTTTGTCTGGTCCCTTCTGATCCTGAGCTGGGCCTTAGTGAGTATTTCACATACAGAAATCCTCCTTACTCTCATTTGGAGGATCCTGAAGAGAGCAGGATCCATCTAAAATCTCCAGTGAGAGCTTCATAACAAAATTCAGCTGTTTAACAAAATTTAACAAAATTTAGCCCCTGAGCTTGAATTCTAGAGAATTTACACTAAAGCACAGTAATTCATTCTTTCCCTGCACACGAATTAAATCAGTTCTGTCCCTTTTACGGATAAGCTGTGAGTGCAGAGCAGTGGATGGGCTGTGAGTAAAGCATTGCTCCGTGAGTCAATCCCATCTCAGCCCAGTTTGGGCAGGTCTGAGGGGACTGGGTTTGCAGGTGACCACCCCAGTGTGCAGCCGGACCCTGAGCCCCAACTTCCAGCTCTGCCACCTCCAGTCCTGCTGAGAACCACACGGCCTGAGCATTAAAAAGTCATTTCCAAGTAGTTTAGAGACCTTATCTCCACCTATTCATGGGCAATTGCTCTCATCCACAGCCACGTGGCTCTTCTTGCTTTTCAGCACCTCATGAATTCCTCCTCCCAGCCCTTGCTGCTTTGGAGCCTTTGTGAGCAGCAGCAGCAGCAGCTCCAGCCCTGCTCCCAGCTCTGAAACTCAGCCCCGCTCCTTGCCACTGCAGTTCCTTTTGTTTACAGAGCAAATAAACCCCAGCAATTCCTCTTCAGTCTTAGAAAGAAAGAAAACACTTTATGATTCAATGCTGAGAAAAATGCTTCATGATTTGCTGTTAAGAGAACCCTCTCAGTCTGTCGCAGGCACTTGGAAAACCTAAATTTAGGTGAAAATAATCCAAGGCTGGTGTGGGGAGATGCAGATGGTTCTGATAACAGCTCAGTTCTTGTTCCATGGCCCAAATTTCCCAGTGCCATCCCACCATAAGTCACTTTAAGCAGCTGCCTACTAGAAAAGCCTCTCTCTGTGTTTTTTTTCTGGTGCAAACCAGCAGAGTTCTGAGGAGGAAATAAAAGCCAGATGATTTACACTGCCTGAAGACCTAGAAAATACATGTACATGTTATTCCTCATACGTAAAATGAAGCATATGGGACTGCTTTACTTAAATGGATTAGCTAATTAATTGAATTGCTAAATCAGTTTAAGTAGCAAGTTGAAAAATTAGACGTTTCTGTTTTGATGTTTCATGTATTTTAACTTTTTTCCTGTTTGGAAAGCAGATAAATTCATTGAGATACAATTGAAATCTCCACACTTGTGCAATGTAATCAAGGTTTTGGAGAAATAAAAGTGATAGACGTTTATTGCTATGGAAAACATTGTTGGTAGTATTTCTAAGACTAAATACAGCAGTAAATTACATTTTTGAGGCATTAAGTGAGGGTTTTGGGGGAGCTAGAGTTGAAAAAAGGGAACCTTTTCAGTAATAAAAGCACTTTGTGAGCAACAGGTGAGGGGGGAAGGTCGGAACTGGAATTTTCTGTCTCTGATTTGCACTACCCAGAGCAGAAATGCAGCAGGAGGACAAAACAGGAACCATTGCATGTGGGGTTTGTGTGGTAATTCCCTGCAGATTGAAACAACGAAAAAGAATTTCAAAGATTTCTCCTAACAAGAATTACAAAGGAGTTAAAAAAATTACAAAGGAGAAAATTTGACTGAAGATACAGCTCCTTTGTTCCAGAAGGAAAATCCCATTCAGCAAATGCTGCTAGCAGCCAGAACCCAACAGAAATCCTGATTGCAGCAGCTCTGTGTGTCTGAAAGGCCTGAAAAGTGAATTATTTCAGGGATGCTCTGAGAGAATGATCATTGCTATTCTTGCTGCTGGCTGCTCTCCCCCTATCTCCACTAATTTCTGGAAGTCTGTAGGTAAATAACAATGCAAGTTAAATTAGTGAAACAAGACATTTCTTAGAGCATAAACTTTATTTGCATGGAATGGTAGAGCAAGATGGCCAAAGGACATTAGTGCATCCTTTATGTTTTTTAAAGACACGGGCAATGTTTTATTTTGGATTAGTATTTGCTGCAGAAATTCATGTTGCACCCTGTGCTGCCCTGCACTGCTGGAACTCCTGGAGCCAAATGTTGCCTTGTAGCAACCAGAACCCAACAGAAATCCTGATTGCAGCAGCTCCATGTTCCTGAAATGTGAATTATCTCAGGAATATTTTTAGAGAATGATCGTTGCTATTCTTGCTGCTGGCTGCTCTCCCCCTATCTCCACGAATTTCTGGGAGTCTGTAGGTAAATAACAATGCAAGTTAAATTAGTGAAACAAGATAATTCTTGGAGCATAAAATTTATTTGCATGGAATAGTGGAGTCAGAGGCAAAAGGATATTAGAGTGTTCCTTCTTTTTCTTTTAAGGAAGGAGGAATATTTTATTTTGGATTAGTATTTGCTGCAGAAATTCATTCAGGGCTATTGTACCCTGTGCTGCCCTGCACTGCTGGAATTCCTGGTGCCAAATGTTGCCTTGCTGCCATTAATGGTTTCTTCATGTCCATTAAAATATTTTCTCTGTGATTATCTGAACACCAGGAGAGAAAAGAGCTGTGTGGCTCTAATTCCATGGCTAAGCAAAATATTTGTTTGTGGCTGGCTTGTGTTCAAAAGAGAGGAATGAGATGAGCTTTAAGGTCCCTTCCAACCCCAGCCATTCCATGATTCTGTGATATTGCATTAACCATTGATTTTCTCTATTTTTTTCTTAAGTCAAGGAAAAAAATGTTGGTGTAATTTGCCAAATTCCAGAAAATAAAATCTTTTTGAGTGTGCTCTTACAGAAGAGGGACTTTGTGTAGCCACAAAATTTCCTTTTTAACATACCTGGTGAAGGGAAGGGGGAGAGAGACAAATCTTCAGGAGTGTGACTGCCTTTTGTTAAAGAATTGAAAGGCAAATGCCCGAGCAAGAGTAGCCTGAAATGCAGTCTGCAAATTGTGTATTGATTTTCATTTCAGAGCAGCTTTTAATCTCAGTCACAACGAGCAGCTTTGATCTGCTCCAAAACCTGGCCTAGAATTTGGGGAGGGGTTTGCTTATCTTCCTGATTCTGCCTCTGGATTGAGGAATAAATCTGGAAAAAATGGCACTTGTGTGTCTTTAAACCAGAAATATCAGGCACTTTTCACCCAAATACTGGAATTTCAAAGCTTTTCTCCCTCAGTTTGCTGTGCCTGTTCAGCCCAGCGCAGTGCTGGGATCTGCTCTGCCTCCCAGACTTTTCTTGGAGCAGCTGGAGCTGTCCTGGCACAGCACACACACAGCACAGCCCATGGCAGTGACATTTTCCAGGGCTACCATTCTTTCCATGATAATCAGAGATAAAAGGAGCTCCATAGGTTCCTGAGCTGCTACTTTAGCTGGTTTTCTTAATGCTGAGCTTATATCCCTCCCTTTATGCTGCAGCCAGTTTTCCTGTGTTTGTTATCTGTTACATAAAGCAGAAGTTCATCTCTTACAATTCTTTTCCAATGGATTTTGTTTCTCCTTTCTTCAGCTGGGGAAGGGCTTTTGATTTTTCCTTCCTTCCCAAGTTTCCAACTATAATTAGAAGCACTTTTCCAAACATTACTACAGGAGGCTCAAGAAACTACAACTGATCCTTAGTAGTCTCAAAGGAGTATCTAACCCAGTGCTGGAGTAGCTGTTATTTGTACTTTTGCTGTGCCTGTAAGGACATTGAAATTGCAATATGTGCTCATGAAATATCACAGGAGGATATTGCTGGCCAAGGATTTCTGCCAGGGAAGTTGCTTCCTTACAGGAACAGCAGAAGCAGAATCCAGGAGAACAAATTTTCATGCATGCCCAGGAACTGGAAATCCCTTTGCCTGGCAGAACAGGTGGTGCTGGGGAGCTCTGGCCACTCTGCCCAAAACACAACGAGGGAGAAAAAGGTACATTAAAAATGATCCAAGAGGAGGAGCTGGGAGCCAGGTCCTGGCAGCTGAGGAGTGCTGGGGCAGCTGTGGCTGCTGTCACCACAGCCCTGCTGGTGTCAGCTGTGCCTCTGCTGCTGGCAGATGTTTGGGTGAAGTCCCTTGAGGTGATGCTGGCACATTGCAGCACCTCATCCCCAGCACAGGAGGGACCTGGAGCTGCTGGAGAGAGCCCAGAGGAGGCTCCAGGGTGAGCAGAGGATGGAGCAGCTCTGTGGGAGGAAAGGCTGGGAGAGCTGGGATTGTTCCCCTGGAAAAGAGACCAGGGGTGACCTCATTATGGACTTCCAGCGCCTGAAGGAGCTGCAGGAAAGATGGAGAGAGAGGATTTAAAAGGGGTGGAGCACCAGGATAAGGCAGAACGCCTTCAAACTGAAAGAAAATAGGTTTAGATTGGATTTTAGGAAAAAAAAAACCATTCCCTGTGAGGATGGGGAGGCCCTGGATCCCTGGCAGTGCCCAAGGCCAGGTTGGACACTGGGCTGGGAGCAGCCTGGGACAGAGGGAGCTGTCCCTGCCATGGCAGGGTGGGATGGGCTGGTTCCAATCTCCAACCCAACCCTTTCCATGATCCTGGGGTTTATGGAGCACCTCCTGCTCATCAGGTCCAACCTGGGCTGTGGTGCAGGGCCCAGTGGGGACACTCAGCCATGGAATTAAGGTGATGGAAAAAGGAATCTCCTGGCTGGGGCCTGGGCTCTGTTCTGCTGCTGGGTTTTCCCAGGGATGTGTCCACGATCCCTGGGTGCTGCCATGGGAGGACAGAATCTGATGGATACAGACACATCAGCCCTGGACCTGCTGATGTTTTGTGGGATTATCCAGAATCCCTGGGGTGGTGGGAAGTTGGGGGAAATTTGCTATGAAAAGCCAAGGAGTAGCTTTAAAAGCTGAGATCTAAAATAGTTCTGTTTTCCTAATCTCAAAGAATTTCAAACTGAAGATCTGTGCTGTGTGCAAGACGTGTTTCAGACAGGTTTTTTTTGGTATCTGGGGTTTTCTTTTTCTTAAAGGAAAGTGTGAAAGGCATAATATTGACTAGACTATTACAATTATAATTTGAAATAATTTCAATTTTGCATTGAAACTGACAATTTTCCTGTTCTAATTCAGGAAGTCGGTTTGAGCCTGTCAGTTTTCCACAGTTATAATTAAATAGATCTAAATTCATCCTTGAAATGTGGTAATGACTGACAAGGAAATCAGATCCATATTCCAGTCCAAGCAGGGAAGAGAAGCTGAAGCTCAGGGAGAGCTGTAAGATTTACCTCTTGACAAGACCCTTTTTTATTGGGGTTTCACACCACATCATCTGTGGTTCTGCCTCCCAGCCACAAAACAGATCCAAGCAAGATTATTTTTCTTTTGTCTCTTGTTTCTTTTATCTCCTGTCAAGCAGGAGCTGCCTTTTCCTGTGAATCCCAGTCCAAGGATTTTCACCTCAACTGTGTTATCAAAGCACCATTGTTTTATAAAATCATAAAATATACTTTTAAATCAAAAGGGTTTTTGCATCTGAAGTGTGATGGCCACATGTGTACACATGTGGAATGATTTGTGTGAATTTTGGGGGGGGGAAATGTGATTCTGAGCCACAATTTGTGGGCAAAGAGAAGAAATGTGAAGAGAAATATAAGGATAAGAAACATGGCTGGGATGTGATTTATCAGTATTCAAATCAGGCTTAAAATAACTGCAGGCAAAGGAGAAGTGCAGGTAGGAGCTGCACTGAGGACAGCAGGCAGCAAGGCAAGGAAAAATGAATGAAATCAGTTCTGACTGCACAGCACTGCTGGGAGTTTGGGGAGCCAGGAAATGGGATCAGTCCTGGAGCTTTCCATTCCTTTTGTTCCTTGAGCTTTGACTAGCGATATGTTCATATATAACTGTCTCGAGTTTTACTGGGGTGGGGTTTTTTTGCATTTCACTAATTTTAATTTGCTGTCCACTGGCTCAGTACTGCCAAACAGGGCTGGTAGCTGACTTTGGCACTGTGAGGGGATTGTGCAGGGGGGTAAAATTTGCACTGATTTCAGTAAAGGGTGGCAGGAGAGTAAAAATCAGCTCTGGGGATGAGCATAGGGTAAAATTTGCAGGCTTCAGGGTGGCAGGAGAGTGAAAATCAGCTCTGGGGATAAGCAGAGGGTAAAATTTGCACTGATTTCAGTAAGGAGAGCATCAATCATCTCTGGTGGATGAATAGAAAATAAAATCTGCACTGATTTCAGGGTGCAGGGGGGGCAAGGGAGCATCAATCAGCTCTGAGGGATGAGCTGAGGATAAAACTAGCACTGATTTCTGTGAGGGTTGGCAGGAGAGCATCAATCAGCTCTGGGGGACGAGCAGAGGGTAAAATTTGCACTGATTTCAGTGAGGGGTGGCAAGGGAGCATCAATCATCTCTGAGGGATGAGTAGAGGGTAAAATTTGCACTGATTTCTGCGAGGGTTGGCAGGAGAGCATCAATCAGCTCTGGAGGACGAGCAGAGGGTAAAATTTGCACTGATTTCAGAGAGCAGGGGTGACAAGGGAGCATCAATCATCTCTGGAGGGCGAGCAGCAGCACCAGGGTCCCAAGCGTGCCCTCCACGTGTCAGGACCGGCTCAGCGAGTGCCTGTGCCTGCCAGTGCCCCGCTGCTGGGGGATAATTCCCTCTGCCCCGCTGCTGGGGGATAATTCCCTCTGTCCTTTTCCCTTTTTCCCTTGCAGGAGAAGCCACGGCGGCTGCCGGCCGGGAGAGCGCGGCCGGAGCTGCGGCGGAGCCGAGCGGCGCTGCCGGGAGGGCCGTGCCCGCTGCCAGCGGGGCTGTGCCCGCTGCCGGGAGGACCGTGCCCGCTGCCGGGAGGGCTGTGCCAGCTGCCAGCGGGGCTGTGCCCGCTGCCGGGAGGGCTGTGCCAGCTGCCAGGCCCCGCTCCCTGCTCGCCTTGCCCTGGGCTGTGCCAGGGCGTTCCGAGGAGCCAGCGGCGCCTCCAGCCCCCGCAGAGGCCGCCCCTGATGCCACCGGGCTGAACAAAGCCCCGAGTGAGGGCACGGAGGGGCCCGGGGCAGCTGCGCCCCGCCACGGAAGCCATAAAAAGCCGGGCCAGGCCCCGCTGCAGGACATCGAGCTCGCGGGGACACCTGAGGGACAGGATGTGGCCGCCCCAAAGGGCAAAGAAGTGACCCTCTTCGACAGGATCTTCAGGCTGGAGAAGGGCAAGGGAAGGACACGAGGTGACCCTCAGCAGGGAGGGCAGGGCTTGGAGGCTCCCCACAGCAGCATCGCGGCCGGCGCACCCAACGGGGTCCCGCTGGGCAAGGCAAGTGCTTCCATAAAATATCCCTTAATTTCGTTTTCACTCATGAAACCTCTGGGGAATGTTGGGAGAGATCCATTCCCACCCTCCATGTGGGGTGGGAATGGATCAGTGCTGGCCATAAAGCAGCCACAGGTGCTTCACCTGTGGCCAAGGAGTGAGGCTCTGCCTCATGACTAAATCCTGACCTCCAGTTTCATTTAATTTGTTATTCCCTGGAAGGCTTGGACAAAACTGCCAGGAGGAACAGGTGCCAGCTGCAAATGAAAGCAAAAATACCTGAAACTAAAACAGTTTCTTGTGCTTTAGGGACCTTGGAGTTTGACACAACATGGTTTTCTAAGAGTTCTTTGGTGTGTTTTGTGCCATTTTTAAAATAATCCTACTTCTTGAGCAATAGATGCTGGATACTCTTCATCAAAATAAGGAATTAATTATGCAGCAACGATTTTTGTACTCTGGCTCATTGTGATGTTTTAGTCAAGGAAAAGTGGTTCATTAGAAATGAATTTACAGGATGAGAATGTGATATAAGGAACTTTGGGTCTGAACTGAAAGAGAACTCCGGTCAAAGGAGCTGAAAGTTAATATGATTTTTGCACTTCCTGCCGAGTCTGATGTCAGCAAGGGTATTATAAAACTAATTTTTAGGGCATTAACCAGAGAAAAAGCCCATCCTCTGAAAGGGAATAATGGTGTAACTCTGAATTCTGCAGGAGAGGTGGAATACAGGAGCTGGGGATCAAATTGAAACCCTGTTCAATGGCAGAAGCCAGAGGGAAAAATCTCTATATAAATGCCATTGTAATAATACCTGCTTGCATTGGCCAGTTCAGGCTTACAAATCAGATTGTGTTCACTGATGCCTTGGGAGTGTTGAACTTTACTCACTTCTTACACTGCCAGTATTGCAGGCTGTCCCAAAATTCTTTTATTTTTAATTTACCTTTTGTTCTCTGTTTTGGACCTCAGATTTGAAGATCACATTTCTTGTATATATTTACCCATTGTAATATTTTTCTGATGTTCATTTTTAAGAAAAAAACAGTCACATTTTTGACCCCTGGCCTTCAGGAATGCTCCCATCGCTGGTGTTTCAGACAGCTCAGGATGCAGATTTAAAGAATCCATAAAGGCATTCAGCACCTAAGCAGAACAGGCTGGATCATTTGAAATGAACCCTCTGTTCAGGGCACACTGGCACTTCTGTGTTCAGCCTCTTAGAATGAAGCTTTTGAACACCCCAAATTCCTGCAGATATTTCTGACTATCACACACAACAAGCCTTCCCCGTGGCTTGCAGGAATTTTCTCTTTTCCCACCAAATGCCAAATTCTCCTTTCCTACTTTGCTATCACTGCAGTGATGCTGCTTCCATTTACAGAGCAGGGAAGATCCCAGCTGCTGCTGCTGAAGGAATGCTGTGAAAGCCTCAGGAAAGGACAATTTGGAGCAGTTTTAACTAAAATTCAGAGTTAAGCATTGCTGGGAGCAAACTGTCCTGTCGAAAGCTCGGGTGAGGCAGTGCTGTATGAGCACCATCAGGGACAGAAGGGAGTCAAAATCATCCTCCCAGTTCAAACAGGGAAGCACTGCCCGTGCAGATCAAGCTTTGTTACATCGATAAAACCTGGATTTCTTATTAATTCCGACTGATTTGCAGTTCTGCTCCAGTCCCCTTGTACCCATCCACATCCTGGAGGTGGCTGATGGGAATAAGCTGGAAATCCCAGGCACTGTTGAGCCATGGGTGGAGTTGGGAGTGTCTGCAGGATCCCAGCAGCTTCTTGGAACCCAGGAACATTCCTGAGGACAGATCTGGTTATCAAAAATGCCTCTGTATCTCTTAGGTGTGTGCTTAAAGCTGCACCGTGGAAATCTTTGAGGACTCAGAAAATCAGGGCTCACTGTGTAAATAAATGATGGATCTGGATCACAGGGAGAGGAATTTTACACTTAAGCTTGAATTTTTGGGCTATAGTTTTGGTTCTCCAGATATGAAAAGGAATATATAGTGGGTGCAGAGAGGAGTTCAGCACCTTTTCTGGGGAAAATACATCAGCTAAATACTGCAATGTGTTGTCAAATTTAACTCAATCCCTAAAACAAAGGCTGTGGCTCTGCCTTGCAGCACAGTTGCCTTCTGTTCTCTCTGAAGTTCCAATTCTCCTGTTGGATGGGAGAATGACCAAGCCTAATTAAATTACTGTTACTGCAGTAACTACAAACTGTTACCAAATAATCGTATTAAAAATCAAGATATTGCTGCCAACAGCTCCTTTTTCTTCTCTTGCTCTCTCTCTCTTTTTTTTTTCCTTTGTGGATTATGACTTGTAGTATCTGTAAATGCTAAAAGCAAAGTTTCCCTGCAATGAGTGCCAAGACAAAACAAACAGCGTTGCTGGTGAGTAAGAGAGAGGCTTCACAGTTGTAGCTTAAGAGCTGCACAAACATTCTGTGTTTGCTGGGCCACTCTTTATTTTTGTGGTCTACAAAACTACATTCAGAGCGCAGCATAATTAAAACAAGGGCAGAATTCATGAATTCATGAAGCATTTACTATGTAAGCCAAAGAAAAGATAAATTATATGCCTGAAATGTTTCACTGAGCCATGATTCATGCAAACAAAAGTGCTGGCAGGAATACATTCTTTTGATATATTTGGAGGGGGTTTTTTTTTGCCTGATGACTGAACTGAAACTGCAGTATATTTAAGGTGTTTATTACCCCCAAATTTAGCTTCTCAAAGACATGAATTGAACATTTACATGGCATCTATTAAATCCTAATACTGATCTTCTGTTATTCCTGGGGTTTCTTTCATTATTTACCCCCAGGGCTTGGAGCAGGGAGCTGCCACAGAGGCTTTTGTGGTGATTTTGTGGCTCTGCAAACGTGATCCTGTCGGGCTGTGCATTCTCTGTGCTTGATTTCTGTGCTGATGGCCCGAGCCTGTGCTCTTCCTGCAGGAATACTCCCATGGGAGCACAGGAAGGATCACAGCCCCTCTCCAAGGCCAGGTTTGAGTGATTCTCTGTAGCCAAGGGCAGCCTCGGCTTGGGAATCACAGAGAGGGATCCTCAAGCAGGGCAGGGTCATTGTTAGTGGGAAAAAATAGAATAAAAGTATTTTAAAGAACCTTTATGTGTCCTGGGTGATTAAAATACCACAATAATAATATAATATGGATTTCTTTACGTCACCAATGGAAGGAATAGACTCTAAATGCTTTAAAACTTCAGAGGGATCAGGACAGCTGGGTGTGGGGCAGTGCCAACAGGACCCAGGAGTTAAAGTGTGAATTGAAATGGGCACATCAAATGGGGCACATCTGAGCAGTGAGGCTGGAGTCCAGGGATTTTGGGATGGCCCCAGTTCTCAGGATGTGCACTGGCTTTCTCTTCAGTGAGACTTGGTCAGGGAGATGTCCTGGATCAGCCAAAGGTGCTGGAAACAGCAGCGTGCAGCTCTCTCCTGAAATGCACCCCGAAGCCAGGCCTTGGGCTTGTCTGTGATTCAAAAAGATCATTAAATCTGTTTCTTTTTCTTGATAGCATCCAGCTCCAAAGAGTTTGATGGCACCAAGCACTTGGGCTGGGAAGCTGGTTTTGTTTAGCAACACATCAGCCTGCTCCTCCTTCTCCTGCCTCAGTTGTGCCTCTAACACCTGGAGCAGAGCCAGCATTTCCCGTGGCACCAGAGCTCTGTGATGCCACCCTGGGGCTGGCGTGGCCACGCGTGCCCAGCATGGCACAGATTGTTCCTGGGGCCACTCTGGGGCTGGCAGCTGCAGCCAGGGGTGTGTGCCACCCTCCTGCAGCCTGCTGAGCATTCCAGCACGGCTCTGCTGCCTCCCGGGCCAGCTTGGAAAACTCAGTGGGTGGGGAACTACACAGAAGTCCCTGCTGGTGTTAGGAAAATGAATCCACAAACAGCAGAGGTTTCTGTCCAAAAAGGAGACAGAGGAGTCCTTTTACTTCATTGGAATAAAGGGAGAGGCCATGGGGCATTCATGGGGTCTCTCAAAGTTTTGGAGGATGCAGCCTCCTTTTTATCCCAGTTTCCCCCCACATTTCCCTCTCTCTTTCCCCACTGGCTGAGGCACTTGAGAGGTGCAGACTGCCTGGAATGCTGATACCTCAGATTTCCCTCTAATGTACAACAATCCCTTTTAATTTTTAATTCTTATGAAATCTATGGCTTTTCCCCATTATTTCTTTCATCTTTCAATACCTAATTTCATTTATCAGTGAACCCACAGTTTGTTTGTGAAGGCAAATGTCTTTTCCATTCATCAGTCAGTGGAACCCTTCCCATGGTTTCTTCTGTCCCTCAGTGCTAACTCCATTTACCAGCAGACCCAGGGCTTGCTTGTAAAGACAAATCCATCATTCCTCTCACTGGCATGTCAATGTACACTTTAACTCCCTGTGTCCTGATCCCTCTGAAGTTTTAAAGCATTTAGAGTCTATTCCTTCCATTGGTGACGTAAAGAAATCCATATTATATTATTATTGTGGTATTTTAATCACTTAGTGTGGGGAAAGGTTCTTGAAAATTCTTTTATTCTAATTTTTCCCACCAAAAAAAAGCACTGAGTTATAATGGG
Organism: Anthoscopus minutus; assembly: GCA_013399455.1. Taxonomy (NCBI): domain Eukaryota; kingdom Metazoa; phylum Chordata; class Aves; order Passeriformes; family Paridae; genus Anthoscopus; species Anthoscopus minutus. Next base: position 97,318 of record VWYI01027244.1, read on the forward strand.
CTGGTTAGGGAAAAAACTTTTGATGTCACTTAGACACTCTTTGATGTCACTCTCTGCTGCATGATGCTTTTGTTGAGTTTTCCAGTGCAGGCACAAGGCAAATGTGGCCAAAATGGAAAGTAAACTCAGTGTGAGAGGTGCCAAACTCTCCTAAACTGGTTCAAGAACTGCTTTTTTAGAACAAGACCCCTGTCCATGTGTCTAAGCAGAAAGCAAGTGCCTTAATAGTACCTACTTGTGAGTGCTCAAGCACTGGAAAACGTTTTGGGGCTCTGGGAACTAAATCCATGAAGAGAAGAAGCAGCTCCATCTGGCTAAGGGGAATTTCTTTGCTTTGTTTCCTTTTTCCTTCGTTTAATGTGTGTCACGTTTGTGTTTGATAGATAAAAATAATTCCTGGCATGGCAAAACCGAGAATCAGAAGCCATCTTTGTATGGTGCACTCAGAGCTGGCAGAGGCCAAAATCTCTCAGCATTTGCTCCTATTTTCCATAAGTTCAGCTTTGAAAAAAGTGGAGTTTGGGACTCACCCTGTGCTGTAGTGGCTGAGAACAACGTTCCCCCAAGCAGCAGCAAGTGCTGAATCTCTGAGCAAAGAGGGGAAGGAGAGGGATAAATGCTGGATTGTTCTGAGCCCGTGGGCTGGGCAGGAATGGTTGGAATTGCTGCTGTGACGCCGAGCAAGTCACAAAAGTCACTTCTGCATTCCACTGGGAACCGGGCAAGCTGGCACCCAGCAATCTCTGCCTCCTTTTCTTTTTCAGGAGATAGATGAGTGCACCCAAAGGGAGCCTGGGCAGGACTCTGCAGGTGAACAGGGCCCAGCTGCTGCAGCGCCTGGGAGGGCACAGGTAGAGCAGGACAGTCCCAAGGCAGCTGCAGGACAGGGTTCAGTCATGAGCTTCCTCAGAACACTGGTAAGTTCTGCCTTTCCTTTCCAGCTCTTTCTGTTTCAATTGCTCCTAAAAATCCCCTGTGGGACTGAAAAAAAAGTGTAAATAATGGAAAAATGTAGAAGTAAATGTAAAATGTTCTCTGTCCTGGGCACTGGAGGGATGAGGTGAGGGGATGTGGAATGATGAGTGCCACCTGCTCTGCAAACTTCACTTCTACTCAGATACTCACACTTTAAATATCTCTGCTTGATATTCCTTTTGTACCACCTCTAAAAGTTCATTTTAAAAATTTATTATAAGCTTGAATAGCAAATATTCGATCCAGGCGTTTTTCATTTTAGCCATTACATTATTCTCAAGAAATATTTGCATAATAAATTTTCCTGCTTGAGGGAAGAAATATTTGTATTTTCCCTTTGTGCAAATAAAACCTGCTGGTTTCAAAGTCATCTTTCTGATCCTTTGAAAGGCTGGGTTGAGTGACTGTTTCTTCTCAAATTCTTTTAAGGTCTCCCCAAGCAAAGCTGATGCCAAAAGTGATTCTGAAGACAAGGTAGGCAGTTCCTTGTTCACTGCTCATTAGGTGTTTTTCACACAGTTTTTCACGTGGTCTGCCCCAATCACTGACCTGGCCCTCCTGTGGCAGACCCTGAGCTGATCTGTGTCACTCTGCTTTTGGGAATTGTGAGAATTTTGCAGGTAAAAGGGTCAGTTTTGCTGTGAGAATTAGGAAGGAATGATCCTTTGTCCTCCTCCATGCCAGATAACCAAAGGCATCTTCCTGCTTTAAAGCTTAAGACTTTAAACAATTAATTAATTAATTTCAAGGACATTAATGCAAGCTTGAAATATTTTAGGCAGTGTATATCATGAATATTCACACTGTCCTTTTCCTAAATAATGCCTTATATAAAACGATTTGAAGTTCCTATTATGCTGCAATAAAAAGACTGAAGGTTCCTCCAAAGATTTATATATTTGCCTGTTTTAAAATTATAAATCCTAAATTGCTTCTTCATGACTTGAAAAGACAGGTGTTTGTGGGATTTAGATCCCAGTTTAGTGGAGATTTTAGAGGGAAAGTTGTGGTTTAATTTGGAATCAGGTGGATTGCCTTGGCTTTTATTTTGCTGCTCATGTGAAAGAAACTGAGGAGAGCTGAGGAATCAGTCAGGAAAAAAAAACCTCCCGACTGATCCAGGGCTAAGAGGGGATATTTTCCTTTAATGCCACGTGTGGGAGTGATGGAACAACGTCTTTGATGAAGCAAATGTCTGCAATAAACACTCACCTGCACCTGCTGTTGTGCACAAGGGCTCCAAGGCGGAGAAGGGCCCCGGGGGACAGCCCGGCCCGAAGGCAGCGGCAGAATCCCCCTGCAAAGGAGCCAAGAAAAAGAAGGCAGAGAGCCCCAAGCTGGGCCACAGCACCTTTAGCAAACTCTTTAGGCACAAGGTATGGAGCTCCAGGAGGAGCAGAACCCTGAGAAATCACAGCTGGCTCCTGGCAGAGAGAGAGAGAGAGAGAGGAGTTCTCTCCCAACATCTGGTGCAGAGCTCTGGAAAGCCCTGGGGGAGCATTTCTGTGCCGAGCAGGATGGAAACCATCCTGAGCTGCAGCATTCCTCTCGTTGAGCCCTCTGTGAGCTCGGGTTCTGGAGCAATTCCTGGAGCAATTCCTGGAGCAATTCCTATCACAATTCCTATCACAATTCCCATCACAATTCCTATCACAATTCCCATCACAATTCCCATCACAATTCCTATCACAATTCCCATCACAATTCCTATCACAATTTCTATCACAATTCCTGCCTGGTTACTAACACAGACTAACCCCCCCTGGCCACTCCAAAATAAGGCCAGAGGTGCTGACAAACAGTGAATTGTGTGGAGGTGAACAGAGCCTGAAACCAGAGAGGTTTGGGTGCTCAGCCACAATTCAGGTTTTTTGTCATCAATGGGCACCAGAACTTGGCTAAAATTGGCATTTTGGGGCATCTGGTGCAGCACAGAGGAGGCTGGAACATGGAATTTCCTGCAGAAATGGGGATTTCTCCTTGCAAACAAGAAAATTAATTTATTTTTCTCCTGCTTTAGTTTGAAGTAGTAAAAAAAAATCTGGGTTTGATGGGTACTTTAAAGTACTTAAAATGCACAGTCAAGCAAATGGATGCTTCAGAGCACATGAGCTTTTATATTAAAACCCAAAAATCACCAGGAACTTGTGGTCTCAAGCTCTGTATTTGAGGATTTCTGCACTCTCTGAAGATAATCATGGCAAGGAAACAGAGAATTGCAGCTTTTTAGCCCAGAGAATGCAGAAGCAGAGACCCTTCCAGTGGGGGAGGAACCTAATTAATATTTAATTCTCCCTCCAGACACCCACACGGAATTTCTGGAGAGGATGGGGCTTTATAATCAAGGGCATAGGCCATTCTTTGATACATTTTAAACCAAAAATGTTCTTTCCACTATCTCATTTTTGGGGGAAAAAAAAAAAGTCATCTGCATATTAGTGAAGGAATAATAATATTCCAAATGAATTAAAATTCGCAGTTCTTGCCAAAAGCTTAAATTTGAGATCTCAGCTTTGGTTCTTAATAAAATTAAAATATTAATTAATGTTCATAATGAGTTAAGGCTTCCTGGTAAAAACCAAACCTGGTTGGCGTTTTTTAAGGATCCAGCAATTAATCTTCTAATAAGTTGTAGTGAGAAAATTCCCTGGAACAGTTAGTGGAAGTTTTAAGAGTTTTTTGTCTGGAATGACAACACTTGTCTTGGAGGAATGCAAGAGCAGTAAGTTTTTACAGCAGTAAAATCTTCCTTATAAAATTTCAATTTAAAAATAATTTTTCTTGTTTCTATGTTTATTTTTATGGTTTTATTTCCACATCGAAAATACAGAAGCAGGAACTGAGATATCATTTATGAGCTATTAGGAATCAAGGAGAGGAATTAAAATGGTGCCAACAACTTGCTTGTAAGGCTGATTAAAACTCAGAGCAGGGATGTCACAGGCAGGCCCTGGAGTTACCACTTCTAGTAAAAAAAAATCTAAAAATCTAAAATATAGTTTATTTCTTTAAATTTGCAATGTTTTCCATGCTGTATCAATTGGATGAATTGGATAATCAATTCCTTAATTTGAAATGATCATTTTAATGGATATATTTGTATTTAAACACTTCACTGTCTCCTCTGACAGCACTTTCTCTGATTGTCCAAAATACACTTCTCTCCTAAATCCAGTTTAGATTGGCTGTGAGTTAACAGAAACATTGTTTTTCAGGCTCCTGTGTTACAAAATCCTAACTTTAAAGCAGCTTGTGATGCTCTCCCCACCCATCCATGTTTGCCCTTCATTCCGTGCTGATTTTGCAGTGTAACTGTGCTCTTCATGGAATTTAAGGGTGAATCCCCCACTTCCAGCACTAATGCTGAAGCCAGCCCATGGCATCCTCACCCTTGTTCTCACCTCCTGTTCTGGATGTTGTTTGTCAGAGCTGACCACAAAAAAAAGTTCTTGGTTCCTGCAAAATGACTCCTGTGCAAAATATCTCACCTGGCCTGCAGAATATCTCACCTGTTCTGTTGGGAACTTGCCAAAGGCTGCACCTCAGGCTGTGGCTGGATTATTTTTTTTGTACAGCTCAGGTAATTCTTCAGTGTGAGCTCTGCTGGGTGAGGGGTAGGAGATGCAGGGTAACATCCCTGGCAAAGGAGGAATTTAATGGGATCCTCCTGGGTTTGTGTATTCTGATGAAATCAGGAGCCCCATCACTGAATGTTTTTACAAAAGGAATTCCCACCTGATACCCAAAAATATGAGAGGATGGTTAGAACCAACCTCCAGCAACTGCAGAGCTGCAGCTCCTGGCTGAGTTCCAAAGCCAGGGCTGCTCTGTGCTGATTTCCAGGATTTTGTGTGCTGCCTGTGTTTTGGATCCCAGGAATCCAAGCCTCCTGCTGGAAGGTGATGGGAGCACATCCCTGATGATGGTGTGGGATTCCCATGGAAAACACCCAGCTCTGGTGTCCCTGAGCACTGGAAGCTGCAGGCACAGAAGAATCTGTTAATACCTTTAAATTCTCTGTAATGATTTACCTGAGCTGAATGGGAATGTGACTGTGGGAACACATATATAAATATTATATTTTTAAAGAACAAGTTGAGCACTACAAGTGCAAAGAATGCAGCACCAGGCTGGTGCAGGTACAAGGATGAGGCCTGGCATTCCTTCCACTTTTCCAGGGATCAGTTTCCATGGCTGCAGGAGCCAGGACTTGCACATACATTCACTAAAAACAAAATAATTGGTGACACAGACAATTCCTGGCCTGTGGAACTGCAGTGCTGCCATTGCCTCAGACAGACTCATCTCTGTGTTTTGTTTCCCTTCAGGCTGCAAAAGAAACCCAGCAGACAACCAACACCAAAGTGAGTAGGAGGGGCTGGATTATCTGTGCAGTGCAGGAAAAGGGGAATTCTTGCTGGCATGTTCAGTCTCTAAGTGGCTGAGTTTCTTTATCTGTGCTCTGGATTTGCTGTGTCTGGGCTTCCTCTGCTCAAGGAAGAAGGGATGGGAGGGCAGGGATGCAGCTGAGTGGGGAGAGGCGATGCTTACCTGCCCCAGGTGATGCCTGAGCATGCTGGATTTGTTCTCCACAATATCCATGTCCTTTTTATTCCCAGAGCCCTGAGCAGCCTCCTGTCACCTGTGTAAAAGCAGACAGAAATGTCCCTCCCTCCCAAGAGCCACCGGCCAAGCAGAACGCGAAAGCGCCGGAGGCCGCGGCCCCTCCGCAGGGAGTGGCCACTGAAACCCCCCGGGAGGCCACCAAGGACAAGGGCTCGGCCACTCCTCTGCCCCTGAGCAAGCTCTTCTGGAAAAAGGTACTGGATCTGGGGGCTGGGCAGCTCCCTGCAGGGATTGGAGCTAATTCCAAAGTGCAGCAAAGCAGCCAAACCCACCACGGGCAGCTGATCCCATGTGTTAAACATCAGGGGCATGAATTTATCTGTGGTGTTTGTCCTGTTTTTTTGGAATCAGGAATGTTACTCTCTCAATTCAATGCTTCTGTTAAATATCCCCCAGAGATCACAGTGTTCTTTACTAAAATTTATTATTAATGGAGATAAAGTGCTAAAACCTCGTTTCATTTTTTTGCTTTAAATGTCTGAAAAGCTGGGATCTGGTGGGTCTATTCCTACCCAACAGAAAATGTTCTGTGACAGAGCAGATCAGGCTTGAAGTTTGGGGTACCAGTGGCTTAGGAAGACACATTGTTCCTCAGGTTAAATGTGATTTTATCTCAATTTAGGGCTAACTCTAAAACCACAGTTCCTGTTTCCATGGTCCTTATGGTTTATAAGCTGAAGTTTATTCTCATTCTTAATTTCATTTCACAGAAGGGCTGTATGAAACTTTACTGAGTCACTGGATGCTGATTAACTACTTTTCTGGGCTTCTGCTCAAGGTCAAATCCCAGAAATTTGCTGCTTCCAAACACCCAAGATGCCCTCAAGTGGCTGCTGCTCCTGCAGTTTGTTTAGCTGTGCTTTCCCACTGGAGATGCCGTCTGGATATTTCATTTATGTTAAAAAGCCAAAGGTGTTCAGATATTTACAGAGTAAATATCTAATTTACAGCATAAACATGCTTGCAAATAATCAAAGCTTCAAACATTTGCCACTTGGGACTGAATTTCCCAGGGAACTGAGTGAATCAGGTGCTTGGAATGAAAGGAAAGTTGGGAAGAAGAGGGAGAGGGAGGTTTTTTCTGTTGTTGTTCTTGCTACAAAAACCTCCTGCTCTGGATTATTTGAAAGCAGAGCTGGGAAGCAGGATGTGTGCTGAATATCAGGATGAAATAAGGGAAAGAAGAGGCCTTCTGGCAGGCTGCTGTGTGTGGTTTCAGTGTAAAACAGCAATAAATCTGGTCTGAATTCAGTAATTTCATAATGAAGTATCAAGGTCTTTTTTAAAAAAAGAAAATCCATGCAAGAAGGGAAAATTTTCTTACAGAAAAATACTGAAAATCACTCCTGTGGGGTAGAAATCGGTGTGATGGTTGATAAGCTGATAAGCTTTTGGTAGGATTTCAAAATCTGATTTTGATATTCTAACCCAAATTAATGATAGATGTTTTTAATGCTGTATAATGTAGGCTCTGCCCACACCAGGTCCCCAATTCTCAGAGCTAAAAAAGTGTTTGGTACCTGCCCTGAGCACCTCTAACCCTGTAAAAATCTGCAGCTCTGGGGTCTCCAACACCTCAGGGCATCAACCTTGGACCAAAATTCTTTCACTGCTGTTAGCTGATAATGCTGGGTTTGATTTCTCCTGCATCACCCTCAGCTCTTTATGTCAGGGGATAGAACATTTTGTAGGGAATGCTCTACAACTCCAGCAGATTTTGTTGCATCCAAAAATATTAAGGGCTGATGAAAGCATTTACACAAATGCACTGAATTACAACAGCCTGTGAAATCTGACTTTGTCAAATGAGCTCCTTTCTGCTTGGTTTGAACTTCTTGGCTCTGGGATCATGCTGAGACCAAATGTTTTTGCAGAAATTCCCTCCAGAAAGCTGCAGTAGAGAATTGAATTTGGTGCTAAGAATTTTTTCTTTTAAAAAAATCTGCCTGTGTGGGTATTGAATCCTTTACCTGTAAAAGGCTGATGTGTGTTTACTGTGTTTTCATGGCAGAGAAAATGATTTAATATTTCCTTTGGTGAAAGACCTCAGTGACCCAGTCAGCTTGAAACCAAATAAAATGAGGAGAGATGTACAAAAAACGGAAAGGCAACAGGTTGACCTCAAACTTAGCTTGGTCTGAAGATTCTTGGGGGATGTTCTGCAGTGAATTTATCTTTTTCTGGCACATTTAATGCACTGTCCTTTTGCTAGGACAGAGAATCCAAACTCAGATAGGTGGAGAATTCAGAGGCAGGAGTAGCTTTGCTTTTGAACTCACAAACAGCAACCACAACACTCAATAGATCCAGGATTCAGCTCCAGCTTCTCTTTGCAGCCAGTCTCTTACATATCCATCTTCTGATGAGCTTTCACTTCAAAGTGCAGCTAATGAAGTGCCTGTCAACACGTGGCACTTAATGCTGCTGCTCTGCCTGCAGATGAATAAAAATGGAAAGGGAAAATGAAAAATTCCTTATTCAGCCTCTCAGCTGGAAGCCACTTTATATTTGCCCCATTTCCTGATCAGTCTTCACGAGAATTTTCAGAACTATTACTCAAATATTTGCTGTGCCAGCATTTTTTTTTTTCAGAAGGAATACTAATAGAGAATTACAGTAGGGCAATTTCCAATATTTGTGTTGGAAAGCTGCTTTCAAGGCCTCCTAGATATCTGATCAGGGCAGAGAAACATGATGCTTCACATTTATCTGATCAAAGCAGGCCAGGCCAGGGTGGAAGGTGATCAAGGCAGCATTATTTAGATTGCTCTGGGATTTGTCTTTAAAAGCCATGTTTTTGCTTAAAAACCTTGAATTTTAAGCAATTCTTGTCATGCAACTGCAGGAAAATGATCCACTTTCTACTGATGTGCAAACAGCAAACTGCTTAATTACTGGCTGAATCTGGAATCCCAGAGTGGTTTGGGTTGGAGGGGCCTCAAAGCCCACCCAGAGCCGCCCCAAGCCCATCCAGCCTGGCCTGGAACATTCCAGGGATCCAGGGGCAGCCCCAGCTGCTCTGGGCACCTGTGCCAGGGCCTGCCCACCCTGCCAGGGAGGAATTTCCTCTGTGTATCCAGCCTGAATCTCCCTTCTCTCAGTGTGAAGCCATTCGCCCTTGTCCTGCAGAAGAATTTCCTCAAGAAATGTGCAAAAAATCCCAGATCCTTCAAAGAACTCAATCTCTGAATGGCTGCCTAACCCTCATTTAATTGGACAGTGCTTTTTGGAGGTTGGCATTTGGTCCTAGGGTGCTTTTGTTGGTTGTGCCACCAATTCCAGTGCAGAGCTGGAGCTGCAGAGACAAAACTCCTCTGGGATGCAGCAGCATGATCCCAGCCTGCCCCTCGGAGTGATGAGATCCCAGGAGCTGAGCTCTGCTTTACTGAGCCACTATTTCCACCCTGCTCTGAATCATTTCCTTCCAGCAAATAGATGGAGAATTGATGATATGGATGTGGGAATAGGCAGAGATCCAGAGTAAAATTATTATAGATTGATTATCTTGAAGCTGTTCATAAATATAAATTAGATCCACGGTTCCACAGGGAAGTGGGATGTGCTGCAGCCATCTCAGGCAGCAGGGGATAAGGAATATTTATTTCCTCATCATTCTTCTCCCCACTTCCCCACCACAAAATGTTGTTTCTTCCACAAAAGAGGAGTCAGGAGCAAAGCAAAATAGGAGTTCATGGTGAGTCCCCTTCCTGAATGTGGAGTTCCCTGCAACTTAAATATATGACAGAACTAAAAGCTGTCATAGAATACAGAGTAAATGTATTGGATGGCTTCTGGATGAAGGAATAAATAAATTGGGATTTTATTTGCTCAGAAAGGGAGATGGCAACAGCACCCAGAAAAACTGCTGTAAAGGGAGCAGGAAATAGCACAGGTCACTGTAAAAGTGGCAGAGTCCAAATATAAGAATGTGGTGACAAATAAGAATGAGCAAGTGACAGGGCAGGGGGAATGGCTTCAAAGTGACACAGAGGAGGTTTAGATGGGATATTGGGATGGAATTGTTCCCTGTGAGGGAGGTGAGCTCCTGACACAGATTCTCTGGAAGTGTCCATGGCCAGGTTCCAGCAATTAATAGTGCCCATATAGAGTTTTAAATAATCCTAATTCTGCTTTTGAGTGCAAATTCCTGCGTATGGTTTTTCTCATATTTACTGGATTTACTTTGGCCTCATCTCCTCAGGACATGCTTTGCTATGTGCAATTTCATTTTCATTCTTTTTACATTGTAATCTAATATAGATTCTTGTGATTGGGAACCAGCAACTCAAGAAAGGTTATTTCTTTCATTTATATAAACTGGTGGGATTTTAACACTTACTTACTTCTTTTCAATTGGTATTAATCAAACCCTGAAGCAGCACAAAGAGAGCAGTGAAGCTGAGGATGCTTTTGTGCCCTGTTTGACTGTAAAATTTTTAAAAATCAGCCAACTCTTCACGGATTGAGTTTGAATGTTTTTTCCACTTTCTCTCCCAACCCCAGAACTCCTCGGAAGAAGCAGAGCCCGTGAGCAATGAGAAGGCAGAGGTGGCTCTCGAGGCAGTGGCTCCCGACAGGGACGAGAGCAAGAGCACAGAAAGCGCCGAGGTGAAACCGCGAGGGGCGGAGAGCAAAACGCCCAAGGCAAACCTGAGGAAGTTTTTTAAGCTGGTAAGAGCAGCTCTTCCCTTCGGAAGCTCAGAGGGCGAGGGGGCGAGGCTTGGAAAACGCTTTGCCTTTGTCGGGGAGGGCGCAGGGATGCTCAGGGATGAGCGCTGCTCGGGGATGCGCGGCGGGCGCTTCTCCCCGCATGCTCCCGCGCATTCCCCGTCCTGCATCTCCCTCTCGCGGCTCCTTCCGGAACGTCTCGGGGGCTCCCGTGGCCCTTTGCCCGCCGAGGTGGCCCAGGGAACTCCAGGGGTGGCGACACCGAGGATGCTCCGCTTCACAAACCGCATCCCCCGGTGGGATGCTCCGGGAGGAACCATCTCCAAACCCGCCCCCAAATCCATCTCCCGCTGGCTACGGCGCTGCCAGGGCTCCCTGTGCTGTGTCCTGTCCTGCACTGGGAGCTGTGTTTGTAGTGGCAGTTTTTTCTGGCAGTTTCTGGAGGTGAGGTAAACTGGCACGTGAAAGGAAAGGAGGCAGTCCCTCCTGCAAAGGTCCATCAGGTGGGAAAAAGGAAAGGCACAAAGTAGAATCTAATCCTGCTTCCCAGAGGAAGATTGTTCCCAAATCATCTGCAGTCCCTGTGCTGCCCTTCTTCCTCACATAATCAAACTTTTAGGCAATAAATAGCATTTAGAATTGAGAATACCTATTTTATGTTGACACAACTATTCAGAAAAATGTAGCAGGGTGCTGGCTGTCTCCACCTTCCTCCATTTAGAAACATCCCAATCCACCCTGCTTGCTGCAAAACACTTTTTGGGAAGCCTTGGCCAGCAGCCAGCCCAAGTGACCAGAGGCAAGGACGAGAGGTCAGCAGTGTTCTATAGAGAAATCCTTGGGGTTGCTTCATCCTCGTCTCACTGGCAGCAAGAGGGAGATTTGTCTAGACCTCAAGGTCTTTACTCTGTTATTTCTGTTTAAAAATAATAATAATTGAAATACTGAGGTGGATTAGAGAGGCTGGCTAAAGCAGGGCTATTTTTATCTGGGTTTGGGGTGTTTATAGGGGAAAAGGTAACACTGATCACTGTTAGAGCAGAATATTTTTCTTTTCTAAAGGCAATTGAGGACTTGCTAAACACCAGTGCAGCGCAGATCTTATCAGACCCCATCTTCACAGACTCTGGACCTGCTTTGTCCCCAGCACAGACCACACTGTGCTTCCTCCCCCATCCCTGCAGCCTCCTGCGCAGATAAAGCGAGCACAAGCACGTGCCAGGCTCAGCAGTGGCACTTCCAGGGACGGCATTTTCCCCACAGAAGCCATGAATTGTCATGGAGTGGTTTAATTTTTCTCTCCTGCTGCTGCCATGTATTGATTTGTTGTGGTTTTATAGGAGAATCAGGGTCTGAGTTGCAGTAACCCCATCTGTGGGATCAGGCCGGTGCTGTTGAGCTTCACGTTGCAAATGTAGAGCTGCAGCAAGCCACAATTCTGCCTGAGATAAATTTAGAACAAAAGTCACATCCTTTCATTGTTTTCATTGAACTTCTGCAATGAAAAATGACATTTAAATTTGGGCACTCTGAAATCCTGGAGTTTATTTTACACTTTGCTGCTGAGCTCTGTGGTTTCTGTAGCACCCAGGAGAACACATTGAACCCTACAACACATTTTTAAACACAAATGCTCATTCCTGTTGTCTCTTTTGCAGCTCTAATTGTTGCTTAAGCTTAACCTAATTCTCACAAAGCTTGTACTATTTACCCAGTTTGGTCAAACAGGGGTTTCTCATTTTTAAATCTAGATGTAAACAGGAGATTTTATCTTTTAAAGATATTTCAGAGTCAAGATTTGCTCTGAGTGACCTTCCAGTGCTGCAGCCTCAGGCTCTGCTTGGATTGTCCTGGCTGGGAAGAGTGGGAACAAAGGAGAATTATTATTTAGAGATTTAAGGACTGGAGGAATAAACTGGAAAGAAAAAATTGGAATTAAATGTATGACAAAATATGGAAACATCCCTCTAAAGCTAAGTGTGCTTTAATTATTTACAGCACATGCACTTAGTAGGGTGGATAAACAGAGAGCAAGTCCCACTAGGTCCTGTAGGACAGATTTGCTCTGAAAAGCAAGGCAAAGCTCTTTCCTAGAAAATTCCAGCAAGCAGGGCTGGCAGCAGGTCCTTGTTTAGTGGCTGAAATGATCCCAGTCAGGCCTGGATGGGAAACCTGCATGGCAAGAGACAATCCCACAGAACTGAACCAGCAGAGCCCACCCTGGAGATGGGGATATTTCCAAAGTGGAGTTGCTGAAGTGCCTTCAAACCTTAATTCCTGGGAGTTTTCATCCTGACTGAATGCCTTAAACAGGACCCTTTGTTATTTTAGTCCATCAGGGGTGATGGAGGGACCCCCAGTTCAGAAGAGGGAGATGGTCCCAGCCCCAGACCCCACGTAAGTGGACTTCTTATTTTTGGCCTGGACTTTTTCATCCTCTGGTGATGGGTTCTTGTCACCTCCTTCCACACAAGCTCTTGAAATGTAAAAGTCACTGAGAGGAAAGTGCTGCACTCACTGAGCTTCATATATTTACACATAACCCATCTGTTTCCTTTATCTATTCATAATATTAAACAAGATTTTAAAGAATCAACATCATATTTTTTAAAAAAACATATTTTACAGAGTGTGTTCCTTTTCTTAAAATTATTAGCATGCTTATGTTCAGTCTTCTTCCTCTCTTGCTGCTTTTTGACTTTCTGCAAGTACCTTGGCTCAGGCAGTAGAACTAAATACACACAGAATTATTTTTACTTTGTTGATTTACTTGTCTTCTGAGGAAAGAATCATTTAGGTGGAAACTCTACAAAAGAGAAATGAAAATGAGAACGAAAACTATTCACTGCAATGCAACAAAAGCCCTGAAAATATTTGTTTCTTTTTCTGTTTTTTTTCTTTCATTCTGTGTTTTTAAAATCTAAACCCAGTCTTTGGGTGTGTTATTTGCATTCTATTCTTCATGGCTTTCAAAATGCTTCAGAAAAATCATATTTTCATTAGAAATACAAATTCTGGTAATTTGAGAGCCAAACCCTCATCTGCTGCAAGTGAAGATATCCAGAAGAATTAATCTCTCAGTAATGAAAGATAAAACAAGGTTCTGTGTGTAGACAGTTTCCTATAAGAGAAAAACTGAAGTTGCATTCAAAACTGACATTTCAGAACTTCCTTTCTCAAATAGCTGTAAAATTATCTCTCTCTCTTCTTATTTTCACAACGTCTGATGACACCAAGGTTAATTTTTATGAATTATGTCTCTAAAAGCATCCTAAATATAGAAGGGCCTTGTCTTGTTACACTTAATCCTTATTTCATACAAGAGTTTTGTGAAGTGATCTGGGTAAGACACCAAAACTTTCAGCCCTGGATCTATTTTATTGCTTTAAAGAGCAGCCAGCTTCCTTCCATTTTTGTAAATCGGTTTATTGTTCTTCCTCCTTCTCTCCCTTGCCCTGGTGCAAAGTAGAACAGTTTTATTCCACAGAGGAGCCCAAGGAAAACTGGACCTGCTGCTGACTTCTTCCTTTTTTGGGGATTTCTTTGAAGGGATTTCCTTAAATTATGCTGTAGTGTCTCTGGAATGCTGTGATTCTTCTCCCCACCCCTGCCCCTCTGCACCCTCCAGAAATTTCAGCACCGCTCCAAAACCCACAGAAATCTTGGGCTTAAAAATCAGCCTTGGACCAAGGTCTCCTGTAAGATAACAGGGAAAATGCTGTCCATTTGTCTTTTTTTATTTCAGTGACACTGCTAATGTTGAGGGAGGCAAAGCAAACTGCCAGGAGCAGCTCTCCTTCGGAATAAGGAGCATTAACATCTTTCATTATTCATAGGCCTCACTCCGCATTTCCTGAGCTGCTCCCATCAATATCAAATATGCCAATTTCCTGCCTTTCAAGGTTAATATGAAACACCTCAAAGAGATTATCTGATAGGGTTTGAGCTGGGTTGGGTTTTTTTTTGCCTGGAAAATGTATTATGAATATTTTTTAAAACGTGTTTTGTCTGCCTGACATCAAAGGCCCCACCTGCTCTCAGCCATGGGGACTGTTCTGCTCTGGCTGCAGCAGTCTCAGGCACGTGTGAGGAGGGAAACTCTAATTTTACACCCACAGAGCAAAGCCACAGATTTCACAGAGTGTTTCTGAGGGTTCCAGGCTCCTCTGGCCCCTTTGAACTCGGCTGTGTCTGGACTCAGTCCCAGAGCTGTGGTTGCTGCTGCAGCAAAGGTGAACATTTGCAATTTCACCAAAGAATCATTTCAAAGGTGAGCTGAGACATTTCCAGTGAGAAACCAACTGCTGGGGCAGCAGCTCAGAGCTCCTAGAGTTTAACTGAGCCAGAGACAGCATCAAATCCACTTCGTGTCCATCCTTGTGCTGGGAGAGCTCCTGCATCCCCTGGGTACTGCCAAGTGTCATTTCCTAGGTGGGGTGACCAGGACACAGGCAGAGTGGCCAGGACACAGTTGGGGTGACCAGGACACAGGTGGGGTGACCAGGACACAGGTGGGGTGGCCAGGGCTCAGATGGGGTGACCAGGACACAAGTGAGATGACCAGGACACAGGTCAGGTGGCCAGGACAGAGATGGGGTGACCAGGACACAGGTGGGGTGACCAGGACACAGGTGGGGTGACCAGGACACAGATGAGATGACCAGGACACAGATGAGATGACCAGGACACAGGTGGGGTGGCCAGGACACAGGTGAGGTGGCCAGGACACAGGTGAGGTGGCCAGGACACAGGTGAGGTGGCCAGGACACAAGTGGGGTGTGTGTGGTATCTGTGCATCCCCAGACCACACCTCTGCTCTCCTCTGACCCCACAGAATCTGCTTTGATGAATTATAAATCTGTTGATCCCCTTCCTCATGTTCTCCTGCACTAAGACAAGCTGCTGACTGGATTTTTTAAGCCTAAGAGCAGAGAAATCCAGGTGTGAGGAAATATTTACCCATATATATCTATCTTTGGAAAAAGAATTCCAAAAGCTCATACTTAGTGGAGGAGTTGAGTCTCCTGGTTAAGCCTGAATGTATTAAATGGGCTCTGTGACTTAAACATGGAACTTTTTTAAGATTGGGTAGAGAGAAGAAGTGAATAGAATGAGAAAGGCAAGCTGTAGGATTGTTGTCTGCTCATTCTTGTTTCCCCAAAATTAGACAGGGCTTGAACATTTTTTGTTTTTTAATACAAGAGGTGTACTTGCATTCTGTTTCTCTAGAGTTTCTGCTTTCAGGGTTTTCTCTGAAATCATGAGATCTGAAAATGTTTTTGTTTTGAATGAAAGCTAAGCCTGGCGTGTGAGCACACAACCCCAGGCCTTCAGAAGAACATCAAATATTTCAAGACTAATGGTAAAATTCCCAAAGCTGGAAAAATACACAGCATTAAGCCTGGGCCATGGCCTGAGGGCAGATGTGAGATTTCCAGCTTTTCAACATGGCAAATTTGTGCTGTTTTAATGATGGTAATAAATAAAGCCATATGGGTTTGGTGGGGTTTTTGTTGTTGCTTTTGGTTTTTCATAAGAAAAAAGAAAATCCTATTTACAAACAGATTTCCTGGCAAAAACACCCTCATTTACTACTCTCCAAACACTGACAATTTCATTGTCTGATCCTTTGTTTGTCAGATATTATTTTTCTTGTGTGAACTTCAAATATAGCCTGAACTTTTCTGAGCTCCAGCATCTTCCCCTTTACTCTAAACAGGTGCTTTGTGATTGTGGTTTTTTGGAAGATTTCCTGTCTCTTCTTTTGCACTTGTACATGAAATTATCTATGATGTTTTTACCTTCCACAGCCATACCCCGTGCCGTTAATTTTTAGGTGGAGTGTTGTTCATTCACAGGGAATTTGTTCTCATCCTTGAAAACCATCTTTTGGTTTTTATCTGCTCTCAAATCTTTTCCTTGCATATTGTGGGTGCTTTCCCTGCTTGGGGTGCAAGCCCTGGGGGTATTTCAGTGGGCAGTGACTCTGTGCATGTTCTCTGCCTCCTCCAGCAGACGCATCAGTGAATTTGTTCCACCAGGAATGGTTTGGTCTCGCAGTCTTTGCTCATGGAATTCCCCCAGCTCCCCGAGAGCCCTTCCCTGAGCCAACACTGCAGGAGCTCATCCCAACCTCTATAAATGAAAACCTGCTGGGCAGCAGGATTCCTCCCTGTCAGGTGGCCTTTCATTTCTTTAATTATTTTTGGTTTTCCCCTTACATATTTATAGATCTCCTTCTGAGCTCTTTCTATTCCCCACTAAAAATAACCCCTGTTCAAAACCGCTGCAGACTTTAAACGCCACAGAGAAGCCTCTTGCCCCATCTGAGAGCGACCCTGGGGGCCAAAGGAGCAAGGAGGGCTCCAAAGACAAGAAATCCACGGTGGAGCTGGGCAGGCAGAAGGGCAGGGAGCAGCCAGAGCCCCGGGAGCAGCCAGCAGCCGACCCTGACTCCATCCAGAACGGAGGAGACACCAAGGAGCCCTCCTACAAGAGGACAGAGAAGAGGCAGTCCCTTGGAGGCTTTTTTAAAGGCCTTGTACGTTCATTTCTCTTCCTTTTTTAGCCAGCTGATCCGTGGGGGATTTGTGTATCAACTTCAGCAGCAGGACTTGGGCCAAAGAACAGCAAGGTTTTGGGAAAAGAAGGAAAATTCAGGCCTTGGGGTGCTGATTGAAGCAGGGGTGGTTTGCCCAGGGAGAGCTGGAATTGTTGCCACAGTTTGGGGTTCATGCCTTGGCTACAGGGGTGACTCGATGTTCCTATAAATCACAGGGTGTGAATTAAGGGAAAGTGGGGCTGGGGCTGGTTTGCCAGAGAAACCTGCCTGCCCCATGGGGGTGCAGCTGGGACATCCCTGCCAAACAAAATCCCTGCAAGGTCAAAATCAAGGGAGGAGATCAAAATCAAAAGTCCTTTGTGGAGTTTAACAAAAGATACAAATTTAGAATTCCTCTAGAAAGGGGGATCTGAAGGAGTGAGGAAACACCTTCAAAATTCATGAAAGACACAGAGAGGCAGGAAAGGTGGCTCAGATTGAAAGGGCAAGAAAAGCTTTTAGATGAAGGGAGGAGATTGTGAGAGATAAAAAGACCATTTGAGGAATAAAACAGAATCAATGTAGAGGAAGTAGAGATGTTCTGTAGGATTTATTTGTTTTCTTCTCATCTCAGTTTGGCCATGCAGTCCCTTATCTTCTGCTGCAATTATAGAGAGTGCTCCTGCAGCTTCCCTCTCCCATTAACTCTTAAAAAAAGAAATTTTTGACAACAGTAATGTTGATTTGGTCAGTTTATTGTGCTTTCAAAATAACAGCAAACCACGTAACAATGAGTTCTGGGTATGGGAAAACTCACAGGAAATTATTCCCTGTCTTTGAATATCCCCAAGATTACCAAGAGCTCAGAAAGTCGTTCTGTAATGCCAAAAAAATAATCACATCTCCTAGGTGATCAGAAGGTGTAACCATTGATCTAAAAGTATTAGATCACACACAGCAACCAGTGCCAGTTCAAGATAACAGCTTGATTGTCTGGGATCAACTCAGCAGAAAAATTCAGCTTTTTGTTGATAAAATGGGAGCAGGAGAGATGGAAGGGGGCATCCAGGAGCTCACTGTGGTCACTGAACAACTCCTGTTCTGTATTTTAACATCACCCTCTCCTGGATCCTGATTCCCCTGGGAATGGCAGAGCAGGAGGATGTCACAGTGCAGGAATGTGGATTAGAACACTGCAGCTCCATGCTGGAATTTTGGCTACAAATGCTGAAATTTTGGCTACAAATGCTGAAATTTTGGCTATAAATGCTGGAATTTTGGCTACAACTGGAGCCATTTATGCAAGCAGACAGCATCTCTGCTGGGCTGCAGGGTTTGAGTACAGATAAAGTTGTTCCTATGGTAAAAGAGATTTATTTATAAGCTGTAGCAAATTTATTTAGGGAGTCTTTGAAAGATTAGATTAGAAAGAAAAAGAGGGGAAAAAAGATTAATAGCATTGTTTCCTGAGCTGGAGTAACTCAGAGTCCAGTTGTCAGGAGCTGGGAGTGCTCAGCACGTGGAAAGTATTCGGATTTATTCTGATCACAGTACATGCTGCACTAACCCTGGCTTCTGAGCAAAATCTGGGGAGAAAAAAAAATTCTCCAGTACCAGGATTTTGCTGTGTGTGCACTTTAAAGTGCTCTGCTCAAACCAGCACGTTGCAGCTCCACTGTCACAAAGCTGTGAGCTGGTGGTACCTGAGCTCCTGAATCCCAGGGCAGAGCTGGAATTTGCCCGTTAAAAAAGGCAGAACAAAGTTCTTCCTTTCACACCGGGCTTGGAAATTCCAGTTCAACAAGAATCATCAGCCAGTCTGATCTTCCTGCTTTAATCAGCAACCACCTTGAAATGGCTGCAGCAGGAGACTGCAGGGAGGAAATAACGTGACCTCTGCAAAATGAGTGCTAAATGAGGCAAAATGGGGATTATCTCCAAGGAGCCTCCTCTGCTGTCTCCTCCTTCCACCCTTTCACAGGAAGAAAGGCAAATTGTATCATCTTATTCCCTAGATCAGTTTAGAAGTGACTTCATCCTTCTCAGACAGGAGTTGGAGCTGGCAGCCTTTACTCTTGTGACGTGGGAAATCTTTACCTGATGGATGTGGAGGATTTTGGGGTTTCAGGGTTAATTTGGAATGAATAGCTCACTTAGTATTGGTTGATGGATAAAATGGATGTAAATGGCCAAACCTGCTCTAGAGCATCCTTCAAACTCATCAGGGGAAGCAGAAGTGAAACCACTGCAGCCAGCTGAGCTGCACAGGGTTACAATCAATTTTAGATGGGATTTTTCAGTCCATTGTGATTTTTGGCTGCTCTTGCTCATCCTTAGATCCTCCAAGGTGAAAAATTACAAGATCAGTGAGGTGGAGCCTTATCAGTGTAAAAACCTTGCTGATTTTACTTCCCTGAAGGGGATGAGGAAGTTGAGACCTTTCACTGCCCCTGTGTTACACAGAATCATGCTGAAGTGCTGACTTAGGTTTCCAGGAAAGGACAATTCACACATTATCCTGCCTGGTTCCTATCCTAGGGAAAGCAGAGTCACCTTTAGCTTTGTCATGCTGGATTTTCTGCTTAGCAAGGCACCATTTGGGCCACAAACAGCACTGACACCCCACAGTGGTGACAGTGACCTCAAACACCGTTTGTGGGTCTGTGTTGCTGAAGTTTTGGCAGCTTCAAGGTCAGCAAAATTAGGTCAAGCACCTTAAACCAGAGCCAAGTTTTTATCAGTTAGTGAGAAATGTAGTTGGTATAGTTAGAGCTATACATTTCCTTCATCTAAGCTGGATTAGTGTCTTGGAGCGGTTCCAAACCCAGAATTAGGTTTGCAGTGTAAAAAAAGCTTTATCACTCGAACATTGTCGAATACCTGTCATGCATAAAAGTATTTAATGTTCCTTTAACCTAGAGCAGAGCAGGGCTGGCTATAATACACCATTCATCATGCTTGAAGGACTCCTAGCAGGGTTGCAGTGAAGCATTTAGGGCAGGGAAATTTTAGAGAAAGTTATGCCAAAACTCCAGTGCTACAGACACACAGCAGCCTGGCTCTGGTATGTGAGCCCAGCTCCTGAAAACAATTGTTTCCATGCCAGTTGGGACAATTATATTAAAATAACCCCCACAATTAGGCAGAGTCACAGGCAGGAGCTTTCTGTGGTTCCCATGATGCAGATGGTGCTCTCATATATTGGTGCATATTAAACAAAGGGCAAATGAAGAGAAGCAGGGAGATTAAATCAGTGGGAAAGATCTGACCAAAAGACACAATTCCAGGCCTGACCATTGTGAAACACTTGGAAATGTTTCTAAAGGCATCTCTCTTGTTCCACAGGGTTCCAAAAGGATGTCGGATGCAGAAGTGCAGACAGATCCTGTGTCCATCCTCCCTGCTGGGAAATCCAAGTAGTGCCCAGCTGTGGCTGCTGAAGGGAGGCTCAGCAGCTCTCTGGGAGCTCCTGGCTGCAGAAATGACTCCTTTTCCTTCCCATGGCTGTCAGCAAAAGCCTGAGGCTGAAGCAAACACCGGGGTATCATTGCTGGTTGTCACTGGCAGGTCTGTTGCTCACCTGTAGAAAGCAGCTCTAAAGAACCCCATGAAATGTGTTTAAGAAGGTAAAGTGTGGTTGGTTTGAAGTGTGGAGAGGGGAGAGTAAGTCAGGCATGAGGGTGACAGAGAATTCAATAAATGGCAGAAAAACAAAGCACGTGACAAAGGAGGGCAGAGAGGCACGGGCAGCTTTAGAGAGCTTGAAAGTAGCCAGGAAAACACAAATGCCTTGGACAAATGTTCTGCTTCAATGCAACAGCAGCCGAGTCACTTCTGGTGGGGTTTCGAGGGAGCTGAAATTAGAGCTGAGCCCTTCAGTCTGACAGAATCCGTGGTGATCCAGTCCCGCTTCCTATTGGTTATTAATGTAAATTAAAACGCTAAAATGCAAAGGCTTGACGTGATTGAGGCAGCTCCTCTCTTGGCTGGGCGAGGTGGGATAACAAATTAAAAGCTATTTAAAGTTCTAATAGGACACAAGAGGGCACCCACGTCCCCTAGCGCCGGGCTGTGCCTGCCAGCCGGGAATTAATGGTCCTTAGATCATAGGAAACTTCGTTGTTCATCCTGATACTTGTTTATATCCGTACTTGTAATTAATCCTAATAAAAACCAAAATCAAAGCTGCCCAGGCAGTTCTCTGCTTCACAAGACTCCCATAATAACTCTAGTTAATAAATTTTACAGAAAATTAAGATTTCCGTTTGTTCAATCCTAGCTTGTACAGGGAACCAGGGATCTGACATTTTAATCCACACTGATCTTAATGATACAATACTGTATATTTTGACATCCTTATCTTTAAATAAACTAATACCTATCCTTTGGAAAAAACAGTTGCCGCTTCAATTTTCAAACAAAGTTTGCTGTTTACATCCCTGTGGTGATCAGTGTGACACTGGGGCATAAATCAGCACAAACATTGCCTGTGGAGGGATAGTTGTTATTCTCTCTTTATTTGAGTGAAGATTACACCTGGAAAGCAAGGGAGAATTTGGCAAATTCGGCAGAACTATGTTTTAAACTAATCAGAGAGGACAGAGGTGAAAAGCCCCTGCAGATCTGTGGGATTCTTGCTCTGAGTTCTGCAAACCTGCAGGTTTGGGGTGCCCAGCCAAAACTTGCTGCTGGTTCTGTGCACAGAGAGCACAGACCAAAAGTGCTTTAGTTAAAAGGGCGTTTTCTGCTCCCCTCTCTGGCACTTGGATGCCACATGAAGGGATATCAATCCATGGGGATTGCTCACAGGTTTCCAGCCTGATCCACGACCCCCTCCTTGTCCATCCCAGGAGCAGTGACTCCTGCACATCCCCAGCATGAAAGAAAAATTGGAGTTGTTCTATCC
Source organism: Anthoscopus minutus (assembly GCA_013399455.1). NCBI lineage: Eukaryota > Metazoa > Chordata > Aves > Passeriformes > Paridae > Anthoscopus > Anthoscopus minutus. The sequence goes on from VWYI01027244.1 coordinate 119,034, forward strand.
AGCTTTGCTCCACAAAAAGAAATAAATAAAATTAGGCTTTGTCTGCAGGACATGAGATGGAATTGAATAAAGCCCATTCAGGGAGAGGATCCCTGTGGTTACAGTGGGCTGTGGGAGTGCCAGGTGTGAGGCAGGGGCTGTTATCAGACCACAGGTGTGATCTGCTGATCTCACACCTCTGTGGCTGCCTCTGCAACAGTATTGCACTCATTTTCAAATAAAAATTATGATTATGATCAATTATTTTAGCATAGGATCACAGAGGGGGTTTAGGTTGGAAGGGACATTAAAGCTGATCCCATTCCACCCCTGCCATGGCAGGGACAGCTCCCACTGTCCCAGGTGCTCCCAGCCCTGTCCAGCCTGGCCTTGGGCACTGCCAGGGATCCAGGGGCAGCCCCAGCTGCTCTGGCAATTCCATCCCAGTCCCTCCCCACCCTCACAACCAGGAATTCCTCCCCAATATCCCACCCAAACCTCCTCTCTGTCAATTTGAAGCCATTCCCTGTGTCCTGTCCCTCCATCCCTTGGAAATCCTCTCTCCCCATCTTTCCTGCAGCTCCTTCAGGCACTGGGAGGCCACAATGAAGTAATTCCAAAGCTTCTGTTTTCCAGGCTGAAAATACAGACTATATATAATTATATAACAGATATGTAGATATTAATTAATATTCTATTTTGGACAGACCAGGCCTTCTCTGGAGGAGAGCAGCTCTCCCACTCTGGGAGCAGGCCTGGACTCAGGGCATGCTGTGTTCTGAGGCAATTGGGGCTGCTGTCCCCACGCCCTGACCCTGTCACTTGGCAAAGGCGCTGATTTGAGGAATCAGGAAATGCTCCTGGCGCAGAAGAAGCCAAGCAGTGACTGTGGCTGTGAGTGCCCTGCATGCCACGGGGCTCTCATTGCAGACCAAATAACGCTGAGGGCTGGCACTGCCTCTGCACAGAAGCTGCCTGGTTTTGTTTGATTCCTCCTGCCAACAGCAGCACCAGCAGCTTTGGAGAAGCCTCTCAGCCTTCCCATAAAGCAGCCACACGTGGAGCCCCGAGAGGAAGAAAGGTCTTAGGAGAAGCATCTCCAGTTCTAAAGAGTTTCTGCATTCCACGTGATACAAGAAACATTAAAGTGCAGCTTTCATGTCGGGGCCCAGGAAAGCTTAACAAGTCATTTGGAAATCAAAGCTTTGGAAAAGGACAAAGGAAAAGAGCAGCTGAGGCAGGCAATACATTGCATTTAGAGCCCGATGTCAACAAATAAGCTCTGGTTGATCTCTGGAGCACAACTGGAGCAGATCACACTGATCAAGGGTCTTGGGGTGTGTTTTGTGTGGGCATTTTGGAAGGATTTCAAGCATCTGATAAATATAAAAGGGACTGGATCAAAACTGCCAGTTTTTGTGCACAGTTTACAGCACACAGAGGTTTATTTGGCCCTCAGGAAGAGCAGGTTCCCAGGGAGGTTCTCAGTGCCTGGCGTCCATCCCGCTGTCCCCAGGAGCTGAGCTCAGCTCCCACTCTGCATTCCCAGGGAGGGCTGCAGAGCCATAAACTGAGAGTGCCCAGAAAGCACCAGCTCTCTCCCTTCTGGCCATGCCAGACCTGTGTCTACCCTCAGGGCAGGGAACCTGACCGTGATCTTGCCCCTTGGCTGTTTAAGATCCCTCACTTTGAGAGCTGAGTCTGCTCCCACCGAGCCAGGACCTGACTTCCAGGGTTTGTGTTTCACTGCTCTGCACCCAGGACATGTTTTGAGAGCTCCTCAATACCTTTTTAGATGTAAATGTTTACAGTTGGCTTTGAAGGCACTCTTGCAACAAAATCCACATGCTTTCCTGCATGGAAGGATGATGTGACAGGAGAGAAGCACAGAGGGGTTGTGGCTGTGGCTGTGGGGACTGACCCCATGGTGAGGCTGGAGGTGGAATAGCTCTGAATTCTGTACAGTCACACACTCTTGGAGAATATCAGCGAAGAGTCTGGATTTGTTACAGACTCCACCTCTTCTGGATAACACACCCTGGGCTTTACTGGCAACTTCAGCAGCTCAGCAGTTCTGAGAACACAAAAACAGGAAATTCTGCAGCAGCCCTGACGGAGGCTGAAGATGCACACAAATTCCTTAAAGAAGTGTCATTTTCTGAAAACAAATTATCAAAAGCCTCAAAGAAGAATAAACCTCTTATCACCACTCTTTGCTTTTACTTAATCATTTCCTATTAAATCTGTCACCTGCTGAAGGGCAGAGGAAAGAACCTCCTGCACAGGAAGCACCAGAGATTTGACTTTAAATGGGAAAGGGACAAAGTCCAAATTCCTTCTTTATCACATCCCAGGGTGAGCAGGTGATGCAGAATCCAACACTGCCCCTTCACCTACCTTTACACACAGCAAGGGCCTTTATTCTTATCTCAGAGCACAGGGAATGCTAAGGACAGACCCTGAACACAATGGCACTTAAAACACAGTTAGAATTTTGCAGACTCATCTTTGTTCCCCAGTTTCAGGGATGTTTGTGATTACTTCATTTTAGTTATCTGGAAAACAGAAGGGAAATAGGGATTAAGGTGCAGAATTTTTACTCTTTTTTTGCTGTCAGCAGTTTTGAGTCTGTTGGAGAAATGGATTCTGAGCTGGTATAGGCTGAAATTTTATTACTTTGGTAAATGAAAGTGAAGTAGCCCAGAATGTTTGGACTCTGTCATCGCAGGAAAACTTTCTCTCTGCAGCTTTTGAGCCCTGGCAGTGGCTGCCATGAGTGAAGGAAAAGAATTGCTTGTGAAAAATTTACTTGTAAAATTGAGCTGAAGCAATCTTTTCCTTTTTTTTTTTTAACCACTGCTTCATATATTGAAAAAGTCACATAATTATCAAATGCCCTGTTCAGGAACCCTTCATCCAATTCAGAAATCAGGGCTGGATAACTTTATTGCTCCCTATTTATTGCCACAAAAGGCTGTATCAATATTCACAACCCCAGTCACAGAGAAGAACAAGTCTTGGACATTACAGAAAAAATTCTCTTTACCCCGAGAACCCAGGACTGGGCCACACCAGAAGGATTTTGGTGCTCCCAGCAGTGATTGGAGCAGCCCTGCCAGAGGCACAGCCACACAAATCTAATTCCAGTGAGACCAGATCCATGCACGGGCTTTTATTGCCATTATGACTACACTTGGAAATAAAGTTTTTGCTCTCTTCTCCCACTATGTTCCCTACACACAGTCCTACCACGGTAAAATTGCCAAGAAAAAATGAGGTTTTGCCCATGTCAGTCTCCTGAGGGGGGTCTGCAGGTGCCACAGGGCCCAGAAAGGGTTAAGGACTGCACTGGGGTCAGCCCAGTTGGGTTCATTTGGGAGGCATGAGAAGGTTTAATCCTCTGAAAGAGATGGGGAAGGGAGACAGAGCTCCAGGAGCTGCTGGAGGCACGGCTGGCTTTTCACAGGAGCAGGTAAGAGCCGTGCCCAGCCACCTCCGGGGTAGATTTGGGTATTTGGTGCCTTTTCAGTCGTTTTGGGGCTTCCCAAGGAGACTGCAGTGCTTGGTAAGGTTTTATGGTTCAGCTTTCTCTGGAGTTTGTGGGGTGATTCCCTTGGAGTTTATGGGGTGGTTCCCTGTGTTCTATGGGATGATTCCCCTGGAGTTTATGGGGTGATTCCCTGTGTTCTATGGGATAATTCCCCTGGAGTTTATGGGGTGATTCCCTGTGTTCTATGGGATGATTCCCCTGGAGTTTATGGGGTGATTCCCTGTGTTCTATGGGATAATTCCCCTGGAGTTTATGGGGTGATTCCCTGTGCTCTATGGGATGATTCCCCTGGAGTTTATGGGGTGATTCCCTGTGTTCTATGGGATGATTCCCCTGGAGTTTATGGGGTGGTTCCCTGTGCTCTATGGGATGATTCCCCTGGAGTTTATGGGGTGATTCCCTGTGCTCTGTGGGGTGGCTCCATGGCAGCACTGTGCAGTTCCTTGGCTCCATCCATCCCTGGGTTCCCTTTGGGAAGTGCTGCCCACCTGTGCCCCAGCTCATCCCTCTGCTCTCCTGCCTGTTTGCTGGAAGCCAAAATGTGGCTTTGGCCACCTAATTCAACCCTGAAAGCATAAATAATTCTGACCTCCTTAAATACCTATTTAAAGGTGAATGGTCATGCTAAAATGTGAATTTAGTGGGGCCTGGAAGTACAGGGGAACATTTATCACAGAAATAACAAAATTCTAAAGTTGCCTTTCCCTGTAAAAGGTGCTGGGAAGGAGGGGATGCAACTCTGAGAAACCCAAAGAGGGCTGGTGTTGAAGGTTTTGATGTGAAAATGTGATGGGTTTTGGCACATCATGATCAGAAAAGCTTTCTTGGTGAAGGAAATTGTGGCATACTCTTTCTTGGGTTGATCTTAGCGGGAGATTGTCTCAGTTTTATTAATTCTCAACAAACAAAATTACCAGCATCACTTAAGTTTGTAACTGCCTTGATTAATGCAGTGAGATAAAGAAATGGTGGAAGAGGAACCTGAATTCCAGCATCAGAAAAGCTTTCTTGGTGAAGGAAGTTGTGAAATGCTATTTCTTGGGTTAATCTTGGCAGGAAGCTGTTTCTGCTTTATTAATCCTCCACAAACTGAAATCTCAGCGTCACTTAAGTTTGGAACTGCCTTGATTAATGCAGAGAGATTAAGAAATGCTGTAAAAGGAACCTGGATTCTGCGTGCAGAGCACACAGGGGCTGTGGCAAGGTGAGGGTTAAGGGAAATCTCCCTTTTCCCCCTGGTCCTGTGTGTCAGGCACGGGCAGAGCTGACCTGCAGTGGTGTAACACAATATGGACACCGAGGCTTTTACCAAACGTCACTTTGAAACAAAGCATGTGCTTTTGGAGAAAGTTGTTTGTTTTAACTGAGCCCAAAATTAAGCACTCATCATCTCTTGTCTCCTGTACAGCATATTGTTCTAGCTTGGAAAAAACTGAAACTGAACCATATGCTGAAAGGGGAAGAATTCAGAAAAATGTCCTCACTTTCCATGCAGTCTGTGCCTCATTTTTTGAGCTTTAAGGAGGGGGAAATGTAATTGCTGTAGACAGGGTAAAGATGGTAGTTGCTATTCCGAGTCCTTTACACAGAGTAGGTGCTTTCAAGAACTTGGAGACAAACATTGCACTAAAATTACTGCTGGTTACTGGCAGAATTGCTTGTAAATGTCTGTATTCCAGGCTGGAAATAGAATTTAGGGGTTTGCAGAACGTGTTCCTCAGGCTTGTTGTTCACAGATGTAGCTTTGTTCTTGCAGGCACATGGCTGCCAAGAATTTCCTAAGCAACTTCTGATTATGCAGACTTCAAATTTGGGGGGGTTCTGCTTTTAATTTCTCCAAGAACTGAATATTTTATGAATGCTGATTCTTTGGCAGCAAGATGTTGTGGAGGTCACCCCAAACTGACATTCTTAGCTCGTTTTCAACTGCTCCTTTGCCTTGAATTTACTCCTAATTGACTCTTTGTAAGATTGTACTGTTAGTTCCTATAAAAGGTGAAAAATATATTAGTTTGGAACTAGATTTGGAAGTTTGGGGACAGATCACTGTTTTTTTGGAATATTGTCTGTTTTAAATCTATTGTTGGACTCCACATATCGACCACATTTATCTAAATACTTTTTTATATCTGACTTCTTAATGCATTTACTTGAGCTCTGCCCTGCCAACAAGAGAACAGAAAGTACTCTTGAAAGATCTCGATTTGCAATCTGAGATAGTTAAAACTAATGTAGTGGCCTAGTTATTATCACCAACAGCTGTCTCAGATATTTAAAGGGAGATTTTTCATTCCAGCTGTTAGCCTGAATTCGATTTTGCTGTTAACTGTCCATAGGAAAAAAAAAATTAATCGGCAGTTTTTGCAAGTTCAAGCAAGTGTTGACTTCAAATCAGCCACCTCCAGGAGGAGAATGCTTTATTCTACTTGCACTTGTTTATCCTTCTGGGATGTCTTGGGGGAATTGTTACATCCAAGGCAGAGATACAGACATGACAAGAGCCACATCCATTGTTGAATTTCCCTTTTCAGCTTTTATTACACCTGAGCTGTTTCTCCACAAGCCAGGTTTGGTACCAGAGCCCTGCTCAGCCATTCAGGTGAGAGATGTCCACACTTAGGAAAGGAAAAGCCTGCCCTGCCTTTCTTCTTGTTGCACGTTTCACTTTCATCACCAGAAGCAGTCCTGAGCTGTTTCTGATTTAATATCTGGGCCAGGTGATGAGCAGTGTGGAAAAGCTGCTGCCCTGCTCAGCTCAGGTGGGAGAGCAAAGGTGCCAAAGGGGAGGTGTCCCCCCTGAGCTGGGCTGCACACAAGCTGCTGCACAACCATCTGCAGGAGCTGCTGTCAGCAGTGAAATATTAAAGATTAAGCAGAGAAAACAATCCTGGCTATTGAAAATCAGATGGCTGCTGTCACACGTGTGTGCTGGCAGGGCAGCCCTGCCACAGATGGACACTATTAAAGGCAGTAATCAAACACCAGCATGTGTTCCAGGCAGAAAGAGACCCCGAGCTCGCTGCTGAGCAGGGGAACTCTCAGGTTTATTTTTACATCAGAAAGGTGAGCAGGATTTGAAGCTTGTTTTTTGTCTGCTCCAGTGCTGGTTGCTTGGAATTCTGTGATTCTCACAAATTCCAGTCTAACAAATGCAAAATACAGTTGTCTTTTTTTTTTTTTTTTGCATGAAAAGGTCTAATGCATGAACCTGGGCTCACACAAACTCTTGTCCCTCTTTCAGGCAGGTTTCAATGCGTGCCAGGGTAATTTAGATGTTCAAAACTGCCTTGTTTTTACTGTCATTAAATGAGTGTACAGCAGGATTCCCCGGTGCCAATCACAGAGTGCAGAACAGAGGCAGCACCGCAAACCTCTCCCAGGGTGACAAATATTGCAGATACTTCCTGAATTACTTGGGACGGGACAATTCTGGAAGTGGATCTGGGCAGAGCAGGGAAAAGGGCACAGCCGCAGATCTGCAGTGAATAATCCCCAAGCCCGGCAGGCTCCTCCCCTGCTCGCTGGCACAAGCCCAGGGTATTTATTTATTGTCACTTCCCGAGCTCTTCCTCCGGCAGCAGCTGAATCCCATCCCCGTCCGGCCCTCCGGGCACTCCCCGGCGCCTTTGTCTTGGGAGCGTTTGGGCTCCATCCTCGGCACAAACTCTGAAAAACATCGCTGCTCTTATTACACCGTTATTCCCCTAGAATTATATCTATTTTTAACCTCCAGTTTGTCAAAGTTTGATGCTTTTTTTTTTTTAATTTTTTTTTTCCACAGCCCTGCTGTTGGTACTGCAATTAATCTATAATAATTTGGTTTATTTAAATTAGTTTGGTTTAAGCTTAATGGAGGCAGTTGAGAGGATCCTGTGGATTACTGAGCTCAATAAAATCTCACTGCCCTGCAATTCTGTTCAACACAGAATTTCTTCATCCTCCAAACTCAATGTCAGCAATAAAATCAGAGATGCTGCTTTTCTAACAGGGCAGGAATGAGTTGTTCTGTGCAGAAATGTCTGCCTGAGACAGATTTTCCATGAAGTGTTTTGTCAGTATGCACACACTCACCATCCCAGCATTCCTGGGACCTCAGGGATTAAGTTCCCATAAGCACAGATGATATAATTTCTTCCAGGACCAGATTCATGTGGTAATGTCATTGTTACACAACTCAGCTTTAAAAGAACGACATGAAGTGCTAAATCATCAAAAAGGTTTCTTCTTCCTTGCCTCCACCACTAATTTTTCCAATGAGAAGATAAAAAGATAATTTAAAAAAAAAATGTAAAGAAATAGAGCGATATTCTGTCCTAACATAAACATTACATCAATTTTACATTACAGAGTTTTGTTATCTCCCCTTTCCCAAACCAGAAGCAGTTTCCACACCCTGCCTGGCCCTGTTCTCACACAGCAATATGTTCTTTAACATATTCTTTAATAATATGTTCTTTAATATGTTCTTTAACATGTTCTTTAATAACATGTTCTTTAATATGTTCTTTAATATGTTCTTTAATAATATGTTCTTTAATATGTTCCTTAGTATGGTCTTTAATACGTTCTTTAGCATGTTCTTTAGCATGTTCTTAAATATGTTCTTTAATGTTCTTTACCATGTTCTTTACCATGTTTAATATTTTCTTTAACATGTTCTCTAACATGTTCTCTAATATGTTCTTTAACATGTTCTTTAACATATTCTTTAATATATTCTTTACCATGTTCTCTACCATGTTCTTGAACATATTCTAATATATTCTTTGCCATGTTCTTTGGCATGTCCCGAGCACTGCAGCAGCAGCGCAGCCTTTCACAGCTCTGCTGGCTGAGCAGTTTTCAGCCGTCCCCACTTCAGTGACACAGCTTCCTCTGAATCTTGTCTCGCATCACTTCCCCCTTCCCTCCGCACCCTCCTTCCTCCCTTTCGCGTGCTCAGCCCCATCCTCTCTCCAGGGCCAGTAGAGGGCACTTGGATTTAATTTCTTGCATGCTTCGGGCTCTAAAACTATTCCGGCAGTTGCACTTACAGGTTTTTTGGGGTTTTTTTCCTGTCGTCCCATTCATAGAAACGTGGATAGAAAACCCAAACCCCAAAGAAGTCACGAATCCCAAGCTGCGTGATCCCAGTTTCGGATCCAGGGCCCCTTTTAGAGCCCAGGGAGGAGCTGGGGGCTGGCACTGCAGGGTCACCACCGCGGTGAATTCCAGCTCCTCTCTTTTCTCGAGGAGGATCTTTCTCACCGTGGGGGGAGGATAATGAAAGGCTCCTCCGAGATGTTTTCAGAGCGATTTCTGCACAGCTCTGGGTAAATAAAACTTCTGCAGCCTCAGCAAAACCAGGGCTTATCCCAACTACAGCTCAGCACCCTCCAAACTTCCCTGCTCATCCTCTGTTTGCTCTTTTGGGATACCTTGATGTTTTCCAGGATTTACAGTTCAGGCTGGAGGTTGTGCCTGGAAACCTCTGTCCAGGTTTCCTCCCTGGTGGGGAATAAAGGATGCCCCTGGATGCTTCCATCCCCACACCTGGCCCAGAGAGCTCCTGGCTGGCACTGATGGGGCCTCCCCGGGCTTCCACTTGGTGCCTTTGTTGGGATCCCACCGGTTAAAAGCTGATGTGGGGCAAACAAAAGCCGAGGAGTGCCGGGAAAGGAGCGATGATAAAGGGGAAATGAGAGACTGAGCCTTGCAACAACTGATGTGCTTAGGGCGGGAAAAAAAAATATTGCAACTAAAACTAAAAATGTAATTCTGCACAGCGTGACCAGAATGCTAAGCAAGCGCCACAGAAGTGCTTTTTAAATTAAAAAGAGAGGGGATAAATAAGTGCCTGATGTATATGAAAAGATATATTCCCCCCTCCATTCTCCCTTTGTCTTTCAAATGCAGAAGAAACAAAAAGGTCAGGAGAGATTTGGTCGATACCATAACACGGAAGTCACTTTTTGTGCCGCTGTGAATGTGGTATTGTTCTTCTCTTACTGTCCCTTTCAGAGTCAGAATGAAATTAAAACAAAGCTGCTGATGAGAGGGACAAAGCCCGGAGTGGAGAGGAAACCGCTTACCTGGGAGCCTCAGCACCCTGCTTTGAAGAAAAACTGCTTGTTCTCAGCAGCAGCTCCGCAGGAAGCAGCCTGCACCCTGCCTGAGCCCCGAAATCCTGTGCCAGATCCCCCAGCGCTGCCCTGGCCCCGGGAAAGCTGGAGCCCCTGGGAATCACTGAAGGGCGTTTCATGCACACTGGGATTGGTGTGGACGGCTGCCCATGGTGTCCGGCGAGCAAAGCCCGTGATTCACAGGCCATAAATGAATTTATTCCCTCTCGGCACGGCCGGCTGCGCGCTTCCAGCCCAGGCGGCAGCCGGGAACTGCAGAGCTGCTCTGAGCACCCTCATTCCTGCTCCTGGCATCCGTAATCGGTGCCATCCTGCTGCTGGGGGCCCTGCTGGGGCAACTGGGGCAACTGGGAGCCTTGAGTCATTGATGGGGGCAACTGGGAGCCTTGAGTCATTGATGGGGGCAACTGGGAGCCTTGAGTCATTGATGGGGTAACTGGGGCAACTGGGAGCCTTGAGTTATTGATGGAGGGTAACTGGGGTAACTGGGAGCCTTGAGTTATTGATGGGGTAACTGGGGCAACTGGGAGCCTTGAGTTATTGATGGAAGGTAACTGGGGTAACTGGGGTCCTTGAGTTATTGATGGGGTAACTGGGGTAACTGGGAGCCTTGAGTCATTGATGGAGGGTAACTGGGGTCCTTGAGTTATTGATGTGGGGTAACTGGGATAATTGGGGTCCTTGGGTTTTTAATGGGTACACTGGGATCCTTGAGTTGTTATTGTGGAGTAACTGGGGCAACTGGGAGCCTCGAGTTGTTAATGGGGGGTAACTGGGGCAACTGGGAGCCTTGAGTTATTGATGGAAGGTAACTGGGGTAACTGGGAGCCTTGAGTTATTGGTGGAGGGTAACTGGGGTAACTGGGGTCCTTGAGTTATTGATGGGGGCAACTGGGAGCCTTGAGTCATTGATGGGGGGCAACTGGGAGCCTTGAGTTATTGGTGGAGGGTAACTGGGGTAACTGGGAGCCTTGAGTTATTGATGGGGGCAACTGGGAGCCTTGAGTTATTGATGGGGTAACTGGGGTAACTGGGAGCCTTGAGTCATTGATGGAGGGTAACTGGGGTCCTTGAGTTATTGATGTGGGGTAACTGGGATAATTGGGGTCCTTGGGTTTTTAATGGGTACACTGGGATCCTTGAGTTGTTATTGTGGAGTAACTGGGGCAACTGGGAGCCTCGAGTTGTTAATGTGGGGTAACTGGGGCAACTGGGAGCCTTGAGTTGTTAATGGGTACGCTGGTGGCCTTAACTTGTCTGTAACCTCAGCAGAATAACTCACATGGAATCAGCAGCTTTTAAAAAGAGGTTTTCTTCTCCTTCAGGCTGCACTGGATCAAAGTCTTCATAGTCCCAGCCTAAAGTGTAGCTGAGGAATCATTTTCCAGCATTGTTCCCAGTGAAAACTGGGTTTAAAAAGCACACTCTGCATTAGCAGTTATGTGCTTCCAGCATAAAGCAAAACTTCATCTCCCACATGCCATAAACTGGAGCAGGAATTTCTTTCTAAAGCATCTTTTGTCCAGCAGTTCACACGTCAGGGCCGTAGCGTGAGGCTGTGGTTTGGAGACTCTGAGATTTCCTGAGACTGGAAATGGTGAAAGGCTTCTCAACCTGACTCATTTCTATTTCAGTTTATGAATGGAAAATGTGTGTTTGGAGCTGTCCTTTTCGAGCTGAGGGATGTTCCTACTCCACTGCTGCCTGGAGTTCCTGGTACCCGTGTCAGCACTCTGCTTCTGGCAGAGATGAGGCAGGGATCCAGATCAAATTTAGTGTAAATGAGGCAAATCTGCAGGTTCTTGGCTGCTTCTGACAGGACATCACTGCTCTGGTGGTAAGAAGTTCTCTGGTGATAAGAATAGGTATTCAGGCCGGCTGGCTGAAGTAATTAGCAGTTTACCCTTTAATTGCAATTTACCTAGGAGAGTAAATTGTAAGGGCCAGATACTTAAATAAAACCTCTAAATTTTGGGGAAAACCCTACATTTAATTTGAGGCCCTTGTGCTTACAACTGGTACATTTTCACCTCTGGATAATTCACTACATATTTCTGACTCTCCAAGAATTTCAATCATGTGATGGACAAAGGCCGTGTTACCAGAGCCAGAATGATCTTTATTTACATTTGTTAACGCAGTCTGGAAGGAAAAAAGGAGAAAAATAATTTGTCCATTGGCTCAGTAAAGAACATTCCATGTCCTGCCCTAGGAAAGGTGGGATAACAGCTTGGGCTGTGTTTCTGTCAGGAAAACATCAGCACTGCTCTTCCTGGGAGTCCCTCATGCTCTTGGGAGGGGAGGGCTGGCCCAGGCTGGAGTTTTGGGGTGCTCAGGGAGGGTGGAGCAGTGCCCTGGGTGCATCCAGGCTCCCAATCCCGATCCTGGATGCTGCAGAGCCACCATGGGGTGGTCCCAACCCCACACATGGGCAAAAGGAGCCAGGCTGGCAGAAACCTCCTCACTTTTATCTTCAGGTTCACTGAGTTCAGGCCAGAAGAGCCAGAGGGGGCCATAAAAAGCAGTTTTGAGAGCAAATTCTGAGTTGGCAGCAGCGAGCAGCTGAGTGGGGATGGAGAACCTGCTCAAGATTTGGTGAGAAGCTGCTTCCAGTACTTCTTCCACGGGGAGGTATTGGTTTATTATCAGAATTTATTACCAGAATAAAGCCAGTTTAGGTGCTTCCCCCCAGTGGTGATGTGCCTGCAGACTAAAATAAAATATTTTATTTTATAATAATAAAATAGACAGAATAAAAGTTGTGGTTAACAGGACAGTAAGAAGCACAGTGAAAAATGGCAATTTCCAGGTAGTTCTTTTCTTCCCATATATAATGAATGAAATCTTGGAAATAAAAAGCCAAATCAAACGCATGCTGGACACTGACACAAAATGTTTGTTTGCAGGGCTGTCAGGAGTAAAAAACCAGCCCCAAACCCCCTCACGTGGGGCTTCACATCTGCCTGCCAAACTCCATGGCGTTTCCTTGGTCCTAGTGAAGATCAGCCAGCAGCTAATTCTCCAGCAAAGCTGAGAAAAACCAAATTAATGCAGCCAGTGCCCTGCTTTTAGTGGTGCAAAACCCAAGGCAGGTCAGAAGGGGCTGGAGAAGAGAGAAATGCAATTTCCCACAGGCAGCAGGGCTTTCTCTGGCTGCAGGTTTGCTTAAAAACCACCTGTTCTTAGCAAAAGCTCTGAGAAATCGCTGCTTTTGGGCTCCAGATGAAACTCTGGAGGGACAGAGAGGAAAAGAAAGAGAATTTCCCAAGTGCAGCCCCAGGATCACCTGCAGGACTCCTGGAGTTAAAGTGCTTTGTGAAATCACACCTCTCCAATTAGAATTCTGTTCAGGTCAAACCCACAAAGGTTTGACAAGGATACATTGGAGAGAATTTTAGCAAAAAAACCCCAACAAACCCCATGGTATTTGGTTTTGTCTATTTATTTTGTAGTTTAGATTAAAGTGCTGTCCATTCTAAAAAGAAAAATAGAGTTTTCAAGTTGAGATATGTGAGTCTTTTTTAATGCTTGGAATAGATCCAGCAATTCAGCATCTTAATCCAAACTTTCTGCAGAACTGTAGTTTTATTTTTGTGGTTTAGGTGTATCTGGGAAGGGGGGAAGAATGAACTGAATTTTGTGGTTATTCAGTTGGAATAAAATACAACCCCTTAAAACTGCAGTGTCCTAAAACAAATATATCTGACTAGGCTGGATTTATGCAAAATAAATACAAAAAACAATGCCAGCAAACTTTGATTTTGTGGCATAAACAGACTTGGTGTAAATCAGTAAATGCCTCAGTTCGTGTTTATTCAACACCTTGATTTTAAATAGCATTTTTAAATAGACTGTAGGTACAATTGAAAAATTCTATTTTTAAATTAAAAATGAGGTAAGTTAGGAAAATGGTCCACTTAGCCCCCTGTCATTTCAGGATTCTTCTGTGCTCTGAACCCATGACCTTATTTATACGTGAAAACCAACTCCTAGCAAAGATTTATTTAATAATTCTGCTGGAACAGCTCCAGATCTGGGGTGAGGAGCTTTGCCCCCAGGTCCCTGTGTGGCAGAGCCTGCAGTGGCTTTCACAGAGCCCTGGATCCTTCCTGCATTTCAGGATCAAAGCTGGCTGGGATAAGATCTTTGTTTGTGGAGATGTGTTTGGGTGCTGTTTTATTTGTTCTCTCCCTCTCTGGTTGCACTTGGAGAGCAGAAGGAGCTGCCAGCGTCTCCCTCACCTCCTGCTGGAGCAAATTTAGGGAATCTTTGGAGGCTGTGCTGTTGCCCAGCCTTATTTCATTTGTGCCAATCTCTAAAGCTCACACACATCAAATATTTTAGGTTGTTGTCATATCCTCCCTTAGTCATAATTTCAACCTTTCTCATTCAACCATTCTCTTGTTGTCTTCTTTCTGCCTTTTAATAGATTAATTTACTTGATTTACTTTCTATTCCCTGAATTAGCAATAGAGTTCTATAAACAGATGGGCATTAAGGAGGGGGGAAGGGGGAATTTTAAAAATCAAACAGAGTTCATATAGAAATACTAGAAGTATTTTTAATTAAAAGTATTAAGACTGGGTTTTTTAAAATCCTGTCAAAAGATTGCAACAGTTGTGCAAATCAGTCCTGGAAGGGGGAGTTTTGTGTCATTTTGTTTGTTTGCTTTGTGTTTTTCTGACAATCCTCTCCCCTCCAGTTCAGAGCTCCTGAATGGTTCTAAAATTACTCAGTGACTTATGTTAATTTTTTTCCCCGGGCTCTCCGATTGTGATTTAATTGGAGCACACTTATGATTGATGTGAGACAATAAATCTCCGCTTTCAAACAACAGCCTGGCTTTGGGAGGGGAGCTGGGGCAGGCAGAGGAGCGAGCAGATGCTGCTGGAGAGGCTGCCTGGAGTCCGGAGCTGATGCTGGGATGGTTTTGGGGCAGGCAGGGAGGCTGCAGAACTCGGAGTGTCCGGGTGAGGGACGGCCTTTCCTGTCACTGGGAATTGTTTAGCAGCTGATCGCTCCAGAAATAGCCGGGAATAGGAAATTCCTGCCGCAGGGAGAAGCTCAGAGCTCTCCGAATGAGGGCGATGGAGCTGCTGTGGCTCCGGTCACTTCTCAGGGATTCGGGGCGGCTGGGAGTGATGGGGTCCTGCTCCCCATCACATATCCAGCAACTACAAAAAAACCCAACACGATTCATCCTTTCTCCCGCGAAATCTGCCTTTCCGCCCCTTTTCCCGACTCTTTTTCAAACATCCAATTGTCAATTAAAAATGGCAGCGTTTCTGCCAGCGCTTGGGGAAATGCTGTTTTCCAGGGGGATGTGAGACGCGAACTTTACAGGCTGGGGGAAGGGAGCAACAACAAAGCATTTATTCTTCCCTTTCCCCTCCCCCAGGAGAGGGAGGAAGCAGAGGAGTGGTGGTAGAAGTAGGAAGAAGAAAGGAATTAAAAAGTAAAGAAAACTTGACGGCGGAGTCAGGAAAGGAATTTAAAGGAGAACGATACAATTTTAGTAAGAGGGCTAAATCCCGGGAGACAACGACAGCTCTGCGTTTAGCCAGCCAGATACTTTAATTTCCTTTAATTTTCATTTACTTTTATGTGCTCTGCCCTGCTGACACGGGCTGGGTTCCCGGGGCTGATCCCGAGTGAAGGTGTGGCAGGTTTGGGATGGAGCGCGGATGGTTTTGGGATGGTTTGTGCAACATCCCCGCTGCGCGCATCGCCCACAGGCGGCTCCGCAGAGTTTCAGCCGAGCTTTCATAACCTTTAAGCTGGGCGTGTGCTGATTCCGAGCGGCAAAAGCAGCGTTCAGAATCAGCCTGGCTTTGTGTGCTGCGGGCCGGTTTGGAGGATTAACCCAACCACCTGTCACTAAAACGTGAAACTCGGGCAGCGCAACAACGCCGTACCTCGCCAGAGGCACACCTTGGGGGGAAGGATGGAGGCAGCGCTTTTGGAAGGCAGCAAAACTTTTGTTTTTCAGCGTGGAACTTTTCCACCGCTGTCCCCAGCTGCCAGCTCTGCGTTTCTGCGGGTTTTGTACCCTGCCTTCCTGCACACACACTCTTGGGCTCACCCCACTGCTCCTGGACTCCTCTGCCTGAGCACATTGGTGCTGCTCAGGCTGTTGATAAGCAAAGTTTATGTTCCATGCTTGAAAACACGTGCTTTTCCACTTGTGGATGTTAAGTGAAGCTTAGGAAAAAAATATCTAATTGACCAGTGTACAGACCTGGGGCAGAGTCTCTCCTGACAGATTTTCCTCTCAAATCCTGGTTTTAAACACAGAGCTCTTGTTTTGCGTGGTTGTAATTACTCCTGAGTACAGCTGCCTTGAAAAGCAGGGTTTGCAGTTCCCCAGGTTTCCTTTCCCCTTTTTGTGTTTCCTTGCTCATTCCCAGCTTGCTTTGGGTCCTGGGAAGATGAAGTTTTTTTAATTTGGCTGCAAAGCAGCAGCTCCACAGCCCTCCAGAAATATTGACAAGGACAGCAGGGAAAAGGCAGGAGCTGCAGTGGCCCAGCAGCTGCCCCAGCACTGGGCTGGAGCTGCCCCAGCCTCGGTGCTGCTCATCAAACCCAGGATGTTTTAAATAACATATCCCAGGCTTGGCAAGTTGTGACTGCCCAACAAAACCTTGCTTTGTCAGAAACTTTCTGCCTGGCTTTACTTTTGAGTAACGTGCTCCATCTGCCCCAAGAGAGTGAAATCCTCTTTCTTGGGGTAGGGAGCACAGGAATAGTGCACACCCAAACTTCTGCCACTGGGATCAGTTGCAGTCCATAGATGTTGTTTCCTTGAATTCAATCTGGAGCCATCCCTCAGCTTTGAACAGAACCAAACCTGCTTTGCCATATTTGTATTTGGGCCTGAATTTCTGGTCTGGGAGCTCTTTGAGCAGAGGCTCAGTGACAACACTGCTGAAAACTAAAACCAAGAGGGTTCCTCATTCCTTGTTCCTCCCTGCAGGGCAGAACACTTTGTTTTTGACAGTGACCTGTAGGAGCATACCAGCCTGTTTACTAGCTGTTGGAAACCAGTTGTAGAGCCTTTGTACATGGACTTAGCAGCTGGAGTAAGAACTAGGGGTGTGTGGAAGCTCAGCCTCCTCTTCCTCGTTCCCTGGCAAAGCTGTACCAGGACACACTTGGCAGCACCACGTTGTTACTGCCCGTGCAGCCTCAGGTTGGCTTTTTCCCATTTCCTTAACAGCGAGGTTTTGGGTTAAAAGAGGAAATAAAAATGTGCAGCTATTCCTATCTGAAAGGCAGACCTTAGCTCCCGGTAGTTCTTTTCCTTTCAAAACACGAGCAAGATTAAAAATAAAGAAGTGTCAGTGTGCTAATGTTTCAGTTTCTAATCAGTTCACAAATGGCAGGAAATTAACTGGCTTTTCATGAACATCTGTTCCACTTCTGGCTTAAAAGGTTGGAGGCAAATGCTATCTGTCAAATCTCATAGTGAGAATCAGCAATAAATACACTTTTCATTTCCCACCCCCATTTCTCTATTAGCCATTCAAAATAGTACATTGTAGCCAAATGCTCTGGTTTCTTTTCCTCTGGTGTTTTTTTTAGGGGGTGGCTGGTAGTGGAGAGGATGATGAGCTGCCTCAGAATCAGGATCAGGAAGAAGGTGGTGATTACAGCCCTGCAGTGCTGTACACCTGCTGGATGTGCACAACACCACCCATCCCGAGTTCTTCTCAGGTGAAATGTGCTTTTTTGAACATTTCACAAGGCCTTGGGAAGCAGAATCTCTTTTTCCTTTATCTTTAATAATTATTTATCTGTAAGTGACTTGAGGAACTGAAGGCCTTGTTGCTGGAGCAACAGTCTCTATGGGGATGTCACATCTCAGTGACTTTGATTTAATCACCTTTCCATGCCTGGTGTGCCCAGGTTCTCCAGGCTGCAGCAGCAGTGCTCCCCAGGACAGTGAGTGCAACTCACTTTGAGCTGAGATGATTTTCTCCAGGTTGTGGGCAATTAATGAATATCCAGCCACCCTGGGAGTGACTTTGTCCCCCAGGAGAGCCTTTGCTGCCACACTGCCTGCCCCTGGGGCTGGAATGCTGGCACACAATGCTCTTCTCAGTGCTGGGTGCTGGGTGCTGTGTCCTCCTTTTAATGCTGGACAAACATCCCAGTTTTCCTGGGCACTGCTACGAGGTGGATAGGGAATTCACAAGCCCAAATTATCTGGAGTTTGTAATAGCTGTGCTTTTCTTGGTTCCCTGCACGTACAGGGCTTGAAATCTTTGGCTGAAGAGACATTGGGGTATGTCCATTAAACTCTTGTAACAGCTGATTATTCCTGAAATTGGTTTCAGTAGCAATTCAAAGAAAAAAGCTGCTCTGGAGAACAGAGAAGCTGAGCAAAGCCTTAAGCAATGCATAGACCACTGGGTTTTGAGCAATAATGAGCTGAAATAGAGAATGACAGCCCAGATAATGCAACAAATGGCCTAAAAAGCACTGAAAGCTTCCCAGATTCCCTCGTGGGGTCCAGAGAGGAGGACATTAATCAGGCCAGACAGAGGAATCTGTAACCAAACAGGTTTGGCCATTACACAAGAATACCACACAAACATGAAACTGGAGGAAAAGATCTTTATCAGCCCCTCTCATGCAAAACCATACAGGGGAAACTCAGAGGTCTGTGCAGTGATCCAGCTGCAGAGCGAGCTGGGACCTTGTTTTCTCTCCCTACTGGCAGCAAATCCTGCTCCCACATGGAACACTCAGGAAAAGTTCTCACTGCTTTTCCCACCGTTCTGGTTGCTTGAGTTGAAAAAGGACTTGGGGATGTATGGGGCAGGCAGGCTCCAAGGGCTTCAGAACTGTGAATTTGTCTTAAGTAGAATGATAAGGTTTTAGGAAAATTGCTTTGCACTGTCTTTAGTCATGGGATGAAGTCACTGCTGCTCTGCAGAGCTCACACAAGGGGGCAAGGCTGGTTTGACATTTCAGGGTGCAGCAGGAGCCCTGAACTCCCTCTGCAGCTGATGCTGTGTCTGTCACCCACGGCAGCACTTCCCTGATTTGCCTTTTTGGACGTGGTTCTCCTCAGCCTCGCCCAGAGCTCGCAGCACCCAGCAGGAGTGTGCCTGCAGTGGGATGAAACTTTTCACTGCTGCTTCACCTGAATCCATGCAGGAGCTGTTGGTTTCCAGTGGGAAAGACTGCTCAAAGAATTCCTGTGGTGGAGAGGGCTGCAACTGGCAAAAGAACCCCCCAAAATGAGGGTCACTGCACCAGCTCTTCCCCTCCTGGCACCAAAAATCCACTGGGACTGCAGAGGGACCCATCCCTCTGGCCCTCTCATGGTGTCCTGGCACTGCTCAGCACTGCCTGGCAGAGGTTTGGTAATTTATTATTGCTCAGATCTGAATTCTCAGAGCTCCCTGCAAGGCTGGGGAATAATTGTCCTTGCCTGACTTGTGGGAAAGTGAAGTGGAGCAGATGTGCTGAGAGATAGAGATTTGCTCACGCCACCAGAGTCAGGTTTCCTCAATTTATTGGAGAGTGCCAGGCTCATATTGTCCTTTCCTTCACAGTCAAAACAAAATGTAAACTTTGTGCTGCATGGCTGCTGATTTATAAACTCTTATTCAAACAGATGCACAGATCTGGTTTAATGAAAGGACAAGAAATATTGTCTATTAATGAACTCTGAATAATTATATCATGCTCTAAGCATTGAGTACAACAGTGCTCACTAGGGGAGGAAGAATGATTGGGCAAGAAAAATAATTGTCTCACTAGCAATTACCATTAAAGTATTAAAGAAACTGATGTACTTCTCATAAAATAATCTCTCTGGAAGCTTTTGTTCCCTAATAAAGTGCTCATCTCATCAAGTGCCATCAGGAGCACAGTAATTTGATTTGATTATGAGCCTTTACCTGCTTGCTGGAGAATTGCTTGTAAATATTAATAATGGATTCTCACCAGGGGAAGAGAAGGTACAAGAGACATTGTGAAATTAGGAAAATAAATCATTAGGTGCCCTCCTCATCCTCTGTTCTTGATGTCTTCACGACATTAAAATCCCAGTTGTTACAACACAGTTTTTCCTTGACTGCACAGTTTATGCCTCTGAAATGGGGCATTTTTTATTTCCTTTTTCTTATCAAGATGGGCTGTCTGCACTTTAGTGCTTACACTGAGTTTTTTCACCCACCCATTCCCTCGAGTTTTCAACCTGCAGGCGCAGGATCTCCCTCTGTGCTACCCAGAACCTCCCAGCCAGACTGGCTGGACGGGGACAAGAGGTTTGCCCTGGCCAAAAATGCATCACAAATCTGCCATTTCCACCATTTCCAAAATCCTGAAGCACTTCGAGGCAGAGAACAAACACATTTCTGCAAATCAAAGTGCCAGGAGGTTTCTGCAGCTGCTCCCCAGCACACCAAGGCACTTGTGCCACTTCCTAGAGGTACCACAGCCTCTTGTGAGCACAACTTGAGAAGCTCAGAGCTCTGCAGCTCTGGTCTTGGGTTTCTGCTGTGTCCCAGAAAAGTTCTTTAAACACAGCCCCAAAACCAGCACGAATCTCGTAGTTTCATTTTGCAGTGCTGCAGGTCTGCAGAATGAGAATGCCTTAGCAGGAAGACTCAGAAGGAGAATTAAAGTTGGGTGTTTTTAAAATATTAAGTGGTTTTAATATATTAAATACTTAATATATTTTAATGTATTTTAATATAATTGATTATTTAATATATTTTAATATATAAATATATTATATTTTGTCTAGAAGGCAGAAGACACATCCCCATCCCTGCACACCCAGGACTGAGCTTTCCTTGGACTCTGCTTTCTTTGGACTTTATCTAACACTCAGGTGTTGATGTGACCAGTTCCACCAGGAGCCTTTCATCCCTCCCATTTATCTGTATTTTATTGCAGCTGGTGGCAATAAATGTGGGATAAGATGCTACATTTGTCCCTAAACGATATCAATTTATGATTTTGTGCCATGGGGTCAAAGTTTCCTGGCTGGGTCTGTTCTGAGTGTGGCCTTGTGGGGCTCTGAATGGCTCCTTTGTGCTGCAGTGGGAAAACCTTACCTGGGAACTCATGGAACAGCGATCAAAGACACTCCTGGGTGCTGCTGGTTCTTGTTCTGTCAGCCACTTAAACAGCTCTTTACAGAGAGGGGTAAAAAACCTGAAAAATAGGAATATTTGTCTGGTTTTGTGTGGGTGAGGATTTCTAATCGAAGTTCCAGGAATATTTTTTGTGTCTTTTCTGGCAATTTTATTTCCTCCTTACTTACAGGTATTTTTTTGACTCTTAGCACTAACCTTTGTGTCACCCACATCCTGGTATGTATCACCACATGTTGTGTATGAAACACAAGAAAATCTTTACTTTTTAACAGAAACACGCAGGACAATAATTTCTATTTTCTTCCTTTTTTTCCACTGAAAAGGAGAGGGAGAGAGACCTGTCCTGGGAAAATCCTACACAAAACTTCTCTGGAGAAGAGCTGTCTGTGGCACGTGGGCTGTCCCTCAGTCCATGGTGTTTGGGGGGCTCTGCAGAGCAAAGATTTCTGTACAAGCTGCCTTTCTCAGCAGGGTTGGTGTTCTCTGCCCTCACCTCAGCTGGAAGATCAGTTTGGGAATACTGGGAATCAGGGAATGGTTTGGGTTGGGAGGGATCCTTTAGAGCTCACCCAGAGCCCCCCCTGCCATGGCAGGGACCCCTCCCATGGTCCCCCCAAGCCCCAGCGTCCAGCCTGGCCTTGGGCACTGCCAGGGATCCAGGGGCAGCCACAGCTGCTCTGGGAATTCCATCCCAGTCCCTGCCCACCCTGCCAGGGATTCCTTCCCAAAATCCCACCCAAACCTCCTCTCTTTTAGTCTAAAACCCTGCCCCCTTTTCCTGTCACCACAACCCCCTGTAAATAGGAACAGTTCATTTATTTAAGTTTCTTCATTTTGATGAATCTTGACCTATGGGCTTTGTCCTTTCTGGATTACTTTGGGCCAAGATAATCAGGATTTGAACTCTAAACTTAATCTGCATTTACACCAGAGTGAGGGAAGGATAGCATTATGGGATATACTAGCTGCTGCTGGGTTTAGTTCAGGTAACACAGGCAAAATGATGTTAATGTGAAGAGTCAGCAGGAAGACAAATCCTCTGTATTCAGGGTATTCTAAGGCATTTTTCCTCCTCCTTTACTCTTCTTCCACTGTGTCCTTGGAGTTCTGCTTCCAGACCCAAGGAAAGAACCAGGTAAGGCCAGGAGGATGGGATGAGCTCAGGGAGGTTTTCCTGACCCAGCACACAGCCTTGGATGCAGATGGGATAAAGGATAAATATCCAGGTACCTTGCAGGGGTCTGTGGGGAAGTTTTCCAGCTGTAAAATGAAGCCAGTGGTACTTATTCAGAATTATCAATCAATCTTATGCAGAAGAGGTATGAAACACTTCATGGAATTACACTTATGGAATTTCAGCTATCTGTAAAAAAGCATTTAAAAAAACCTAAATACATAAAAAACCAAAGCTACTAAACATGAGCATTCTAGAGAATGTTACAACTCACCGTGGAATTTCAGAAATTTCATTTTATCCAGAAAACAAACAGAGGAGGGAGTGGAGCAAAAAGAACACAATTTTTATCTCCATGCTCCTCATTTCTGTAGGGGGGAGGTTTGCAGCGAAAACAAACCCAGGCCCTTCACCCTCACAAACGAGAACCTTAAACTCTCATTTGTAAAGCTTGGAATGTTTTGGGAAAGGCTGTCCCAGCAGTGTTTTCACACTGAATTTTGTGTCTGACCACAAACCAGACGCACACAAAGAGCACCCAGGATATTCAATGAAGTCACTCTGTCTGGAGCTGGGAGAAATCCCTGGGCTGTTGCAGCTCTTCTAAAAACCCCAAAGATTTTAGTCAGTAATTCAACACATACCTGACCAAAAAAAAAAGAAAAAAAAAGGAAGAAAAGTTGTC
This sequence comes from Anthoscopus minutus, assembly GCA_013399455.1. Classification (NCBI taxonomy): domain Eukaryota; kingdom Metazoa; phylum Chordata; class Aves; order Passeriformes; family Paridae; genus Anthoscopus; species Anthoscopus minutus. The sequence continues at coordinate 141,661 of VWYI01027244.1, forward strand.
TGACTGGTTTTGTTGTTTCAGCTGTGCTGAAGGGGGAAGCAAACAAAGCCTCAGCATTTCAATTAACTTGCAACTCTGACGATATATTCAAGTAAATATTTATTTATCAGTGTTGATCCCACCCCACCCCCAAGAAGCTCAGCTTCAGCATTTAATATTTTAACAAATCCTTTATTGCTGTCAGACAGAAGAGTTTCTCTCAGGGAGGAAACACGTCACTCCATCCTCCCCTGGCTCTGGATTTCTTGTCTCCTCTGCTGGAATTTGTCCAGCAGGGGAGGTCTCACATCTCTTTTTTAGCACTTGTCCAGATGAGCGAGCTGTGCTATCAGGGCTGCCCGATCTCAGCGCAGCCTGCAGTAAATGTGGGTTATTTCTTCTGCTCTCAGGAAGTGGCTGCCCGGCCCTGAGCTTCTTTCTGCTCCAGTGGCAGCAACAAACACCAAAGGATGTCAGGTCAAACTCTCATCTCCCTTTCTGCTCCGCGCTGGCCTTAGGGATAAAGTTTTGCTTTGCTGTTTCCAGCTGACTTTAGCAGAAATCTACCCCAGTGCAGCTCAGTGCTTTCAATATTTTCCAAAGATCTCCCAATTAACTGCTAATAATCCCAAACGCAGCGCTCAGAGCTGTGGGGTTTATTGGTGCTTGGCAACTTCAAAGTAGCAGCAGCCCCGAGATTATCCAATTGCAGTTCCTGGCAGCAGCTGTTAAATCTTAAATTGCTGAAACATTATCTCCCGTGCGGGATGATAGAGCCCGGCAAAATCGTGTCTAAATGTACAGGGACAAATTTGAAACTTGCATCCTTTCATACTTCAGGAAAACGAAAAGTTAACTGGGGGGGAAAGGCCTTAGGAAAGGGGTGATCAGCAGACAGCGTGGAGACAGCTTATCTCCTTGATCAGAAGATCCTGGTTTTAAATCACAGGTAAACAGCCTTTTGAAGTATTGCAGACTATTTAATCTCTAACCACCAACATAAATTATTTTTTTTACCCGTTTTAAATAGGAAAAGTGACTATTTCTGCTTGGAGGGAAAGTGGACTTAGCAAGGTGACCCGGTTCTGCTGCAGGGTGAGTGTTTTATCACACCCACAGCAGCGAGGCACCAAACACTGGTAAATAACTCCAAAAATACTGCCTGGAGAGAAGACCTTCCATAGATGTGCCTGCAAGAGCTAGGAGTGCCTTTATTGGTGTTTATTCAGCCCAGTTATTCAGTTGATATGATTAAAACACATGCTCATATTTCTGTATTTCCCTACCCCAGTTTAAAATCTGCATTTCTCGAGGTGAAACACAGGCCTTGCAGAATTAGGGCTCAGTGTGTGATTTTCCCTATCTCTTGGAGGAAATTTGCCTCCTGATATCGCTGCCCGTGCATTCTTGTCCGGATTGTGATTGTTAAAATCAGGGAGCAATCGCTGGAAGAAAGAAAAGCTAAATTAAAGTTTGACCTGGCCTTTGATTTGCATGCAGATAGCACCATTGAAACTTTTCTTTCTTACAGATTTTTTTTTACAGATTTTTTTTTTGTTTGTTTCCTGCTCTAAATCTGTGTCTATCGAAGTTCTAACAGCTCAGGGGAGGTGCAGGTGATTTATTGGAGGCTCAGGGCTGCTCTAAATGCAGTTCTCTCATTCAGTCACTCAGGTTTGAGGTCAGATTGGATGGGCAGCAGTTACAATTTGTCTGTAGTGATGAACTTTCATTATCTTAATATCCCAAGCAAGGTACCTGCTAGCAAGAAAACCACTTCCTTTGTATCACTGGGTCAAAAAAACAACCCTGGGCCTGTGTATTATTATCTGCCAGAGCTTAAAATCTGCACTTCCTGAAGAAAAAGTAGCAGAAAATGAGCTCGGTGCTCAGCTGGGCAAGGGGTTGAGCGTTTGACAGGTTAATCTCACATTCTATTTGGTAAAACTCTCAAAAGTTAAACAATTGCATTCCTTTTGTGTGGGTTTAGTGGGCAAAACTTCAGCAAAAAGGTGGCAGAAAAGAGCAAAAAGTAAACACAAGAAATTGCCAGGCAGCAGCCTGAGCTGGAGCGTTGCTGTGATGTCAGAGAAGCTCTTTGGGGAAGAGGCTCAGGTCTGGCACGTGTGCAACCATTGCAAGACTTCTTTTTCCCACAGTGGATTGAATTAATTTGATCCAAACATTCTAAATTCAAGAGCAAGCACAAGGTTTTTCTGCCTCAGGGCGTTTTTGCACCCCTAAAAATGCTCTTTGAGTCGTTTAAGGGCATTTTATGACTTAGGTGCTAAGGTAGGAGGAGGAACAACCCCAACCATTCTTTTGACTCTGTGTTTAGATCTTTGTGGTTCTGTTTTGACTACAGCTATTAAATACAGCAGTACTCAGATGAAAATGTTATTTAGGATAAGAACTGGGGAGAAAGTGAGAGATTTTTGAAGGTTAACCATAAAAGCTCTATCTAAAGGCATAACACGGCAAAATTCTTCTACCCAGGCTGTCTGGAATATCTGATTCCTGTTCGGTTCTGCAAGGACTGAGCAGCAGAAGGCGAATTTGGAGGTAAAAAGCAAGAGCTGAGAACTGTGCCCTGTAGCTTCAGGTGTACCTTAGACCAGAAACAGACACAGAGCTCTCAGTGCAGCAGGGTTTTTCCTGCCCACAGATGTGGTGTGCACTGTTAAGTCATCTGTAAAGCAATTAAAAGCTTTTTGTTCTGGCTCAGAGCAAGGAAGTTTCTCCATTTATTTTTGATGTGGGAAGAGATCCATTACATCCCCGACATGGACAGGCACTAACATCCAGTGGCATCTCCATATTGATTAAATATCAAAGCACTTATTTATTTTTGACTGCTCTCACTCGAGGAGCACAAAACATTTGGGTGAGACAGAGCCCTCCAGAGTGAAGTTTTTAATGGCTAAAAACACCAGCACAGCATGTGTGCCATGAGATGCTGCAAAACACAAGAATTGAAATGGAAATCATAAAACCAACCCCATTAGAGCTGCGCTGCTCCTTTTCTCTCTGAGCTGCACAAACACAGAAGTGAAATATCTGTAAAATATCAGCAGCAAACACGTGCCTGTGCTTCTGCCAGCGCTGCAGCTCGGTGGGCACAGGGGTGTCTGAGGCACTTTCATCCACAGAGCATCTTGGATCCCATGGAACATGGGGTGTCTGAGTCACTTTTATCCACAGAGCACCCTTGGATCCCATGGAACATGGGGTGTCTGAGGCACTTTTATCCACAGAGCATCTTGGATCCCATGGAACATGGGGTGTCTGAGCCACTTTCATCCACAGAGCATCTTGGATCCCATGGAACATGGGGTGTCTGAGCCACTTTTATCCACAGAGCACCCTTGGATCCCATGGGGTGTCTGAGCAGCTGGAGGAGCTGGCACTAAAAATGTGCTCAATTGGGAGAAAAGGGTGGAAATCTTCAAACAGGGTCGTGGGTGGTGTCTGAAAGGAAAGTAAATGTCTTGCAGGGTTTCATTGTGCAGTCTCTCTTGTCTCTCCACACGGGATGTTTGGGATTATTCTCACTAGATTAGCTGGCACAATCTCCTGAAATGCACCTAGCCAAGTGTTGTTTTCCTGCTTTTCCCTCCTCCTAGCCCTGGGAAGAAGCAAGGGGGCATGGCAGAGCTTCATTAGGCTGGGCAATTAAACCCCTCCAACACTTTCAGAGAAAAAAAAAAAAAGAAAAAATAGGATTAAAGCAGGATCCTGATTACTGGGCCCATCCCACACTGGAGGTTCCACTTTATTCTTCTAGGAGATGCTCAGTATTTCTTCTTAAAATATTTAAGCATTTCAAGGGTATGAAAAAATAGGGATTTTCTGAATATCCCACTCAGGGCCTGTCTGCATCTTGTACTGCAGGTTGTAAAGATTCCATCCAGCTTCCTACAGTCCCGAGGGAAATGGATCCCAGACTGGTTTGGGATGGAAGGGAGCTTCAGACTCGTCCAGTCCCACCCCAGGCAGGGACACTTTTCACTGTCCCAGCTTGCTCAGTGTTCAGACAGGGAAGTGCCAAACAGCTCTTGCAGACAGAGACAGTCCAGATTGCTGCTGGGTTTTTTTAATGATAAACTCTCTTTGCTAATAACAAGAAGATTTCATGAAGAGCTGTCCCAAAAGCGACTCATTAGTTGAGTAACTTCAAATGAAATCTTTGAATTTCTCATGAAACAAGGCTTTCACTCGGGTCTGAATCTCAAACTGTGCCAGAACCGGGAGAGAAGGGACAAAGTTCCTCTTTCCTGCTAAAGGCAGCACAGGCTCAGCTGCTCAGCAAGAGGAGCAGTTGGACCAGCTCTCCTGTACACTGAAGGAGGAATTGCTCAAGTGCAGACAGCTCTTGGGTCTCACTTGTATAAAAACGGAAATAAACCCAAATCTGAGCTGTGAACAGTTTTGCACATGGAGAATTTGATACACCTGGAGTGCTGGCACAGATAACAGGTACTGGGTGTTTGTCCCTGCAGAAAATCCAGCTGTGGCTGCCCTGAAACAGCTGTGCCAGGCACCTGCAGAGACCTTGCCCGTCCTGGCCCGTGGCTCCAGTGCTCCCCAGGAAGGTGGGAGCTGCTGCTGCTGCTTTTGGGCTGGCTCAGCTGCCTCCCTGTGCCCCAGGTTTCCATCTGTAAATGCTGGAAAAAACACAGTTTCTAGTTCGGAGCCACTGAATGAAAACTGAGCTGGCTGGCTTGTTTGGAAAAGTAAATGTATTTTGAGTAATTCAGATTTATTTTGTGATGAACTGGAGCAGATAGGAAGATAAATCATGTGCCTGGAATTGTTCAGTTCTGGTAATTACTGTTGTATCTATAAAATGTAAATGTTTTCCTGTGTGATTGAGACACAATGCATTTTAAGCAATCAATCAACTGTAGCTAAAACAAAAAGCAACAAAACAAACCCCAAAACCCCCAACTGCTGGGCCTTTTTTGTTGAAATTCTAGTTGCTTGCCGTTGTTGATAATGGAATATTACTCATTTTATTGAAGAAAATTAAATTATTTTTAATGAAGAAGAGCACAGAAGACCCAAATAGGAGTAATTTCAGCTCTGATCTTAAACTCTGCTCTTTATTCTTTGTCTTCTATCACTAAAATTCCAATTAAAAACACGAAGAGCTGAATGAAGTATGTTTTGCAGGTTATCTGAGCGATTCATTTGTTGCAGGGCGTGCAATCTCTGTTTGCAGAGTTTGGTCACTGCTGGCCCTGCCCCTCTCCCTCTCCCTGCAGGATCAGACACTTTTTATCTGCTCTGCTGTCTCTGAGTTTCAAAGCTCCAGCTCAACGATAATTTTACAACCCTGGCACTTTCAGACTTGCTGAAGCAAAGAACACAATCTTTAAATCCAGCTGAATTCAACACTTGTATTTATTAACAAAGTGGCACCCGGCCAGAATTCCCAACACAGAACCTGTTTGGTCATAATGCTGCCTTTGTGAGGAAATCTGAATTTCTGGAATTCAGACCCACCAATTTGCTCAATGAACCAGAAAGCATTTCTATTTTGTGGCAGGAGGAATTAGGAAAAATTACCAGCCTTGCATTTTTTTTTTCCTGAGTTCTGTAATAAAATTATTTTTGAACTTTATTCTTCTGAGTATTGAGGTGTTCCTGTACATTCCAGCCATCTCAGGGTGACCACATGAGGAGAAGGAGGAAACAGAAAAAGCCCAAACCAGTACTGAAACAACAGCAAATCTTGTAATTTCCTAGTTTCTTTTTCCTAGAAATAACCTCAGAAATGCTTCCTAAGTAAAGATGGTGGGTGATGAGGATATTTGTTCAGGAGATTTATACAGTAAATAATAAAAAAGATTATACAGTAACCAAAAATACTCTGAAAAGATCAGCAATGGATGTAATTCTATAATTAGAGAGAATAATATTTTAAAAGTGGCAAAAGGAGGGTTGCTGAGCGTTAGTTGGTGTCTCTTTTGAGAAACAGGCACTTCTAAAAAGCATTTTTGTCTTTAATTGTTTCTCTGTTGTGTTTTTGCTTTGATTCTCTTTTGAACAGCAACAGGGATTTTATCCTCTCTGAAGAAGTGTGACAACTTTTCCTGTAATTTCTTGCATCCCTCCAAGAGGCAGGAACGTTTGGACAGTGCCAGAATGTCCCACCATTAACATGTGAGTTGACGACTTCTTTTTTTTAATGTTTAACAAAAAACCACCATTTGTTGTCTGTTGCTTAGGGGAAAATCCCTTTTTGATTTAAACTTTTGGTTGTTGTGACACTGTTACTTCACCAAGGCTGAGTGTATCAATGTTTGTGTTTGGGAGATGCATTTGTAAATAAAATTAGAGGACCCCCTGATATAAATATAAATATAAATATAAATATAAATCAATAAAAATAAAAATATAATTATAGATATAAATGTAAATGTAAATGTAAATACGAATATATTTTTTGCATGTATCCATGAAAATTCAGGAAAAATAATTTGTTTATTTCAACTGTCATAATCCTCATTGTTGTGAGGTTTGCACATAGATCTAGGGGTGCTTAGGAAAGATCAGGGATCTGCTGACCCAAATAACTCAGGCTGAGCTGAGGAGATGTTTTGCTGATGAACTGAGAGGAATTCCCCAAATTCTGAATTTTCTCTGCAAGCCATTTACCTGGATTGTGAAAGATCTGGGATATCTTAGACCGTGTTCCATCAAGTTCAGGGTTTCTAGGGGCTATCAAAGCAGAAGTGCTGAAATGAGCTGTGAGTTTCTGCCCACAAGGCCAGAGGTGCTGGTGATGCCCAAAATTTCCTCCCAGGAAATCCTGTATCCTGCAGCCTTCTCCTCAGAGGAGCCGTGGATGAGCTCACACTCAGCAGCCACCCCTGAACTGCACCATTTCCATTTGAATGTCTCAGCAAATACTGGCAGAGGCCAATGCTATGTCTTATTTTTATTTTTTGAAGCCTTTCACTTCCTCTTTTGGTTTCCTCCCTGGGCTAACTTGCTCTGTTTTGTTACTGTGTACTTCACATCCTTCTAAATGTAAAGGAGAGGAAAAGATTGGAGGTGAGGAGCTGGTTCTAAAGCAGTGCAGAGGTTTCAGTCTTCTGCTTAAATCCATGGTCACAAACCAGGAAAACCCTGTTTGAGCTGCTGCCCCAACCCAGCAGTCCCCAGCTGCCTTGTCATCCTCTCATCTTCTGTAAATTTGAGTGTTCCAGACGCTGTGATCACCACACAGAACCAGAACAGATCCTTCACTTCAGATCTGAGTAGCAGACAAAGAACCATCAGTGGGGGTTTTTTTGTTTTATTTTTGTTTTCCTCTATTCCCTCACCTCTGTTCCTGTATGACTTCACTTCTCCATGTGTTTGCTATCACTTTCCAGTGCTGACCCAGCTCTCCCCTATCCCTCCTGCCCAGGGACACCTTTGCCACCCAGGTGTGACCCATCTGGTGCTGTGGCTTCTCTGAGCAGCCCAGGCAGTGCTGGCAATGCACACTGGCCTGAGTGGGGAGCTCTGAGGAAGGGATAATTGTCCCTCAGCCTGTCCCCTCACCTGTATTTACACTTCTGCTCCCAGGTGCCTTCTGCCCTGAGCGTTTGGAACCGATGTTTTCTGACCCTTCAGCACAGGTGGCACAAAGCTGCTTTAACGCTGCTGCCCCTTATTTCTATTTTAATAACCAAAGGAGGAGAGGGCTGCCCTAAAGGTCTGATACCTGGATGTGGAGCAGACCAGAAATGTGGCACGGAAGGCAGGGTGAGGGGTGCTAAAAGAGCAGTGAGGAGCAGGAAGAGGGTGTCCTCTTGAACTGGCAAGAGCGATCTGAGGGATGTCAGGGCTTTTTCCTTCCCCCCACACTCATCCCTGACAATTGGTCTTTCCATGGAGCCTAAGTGTCAAAACAGTTTAGGTTTGGCTGGTTCAGCTCCCTGAAGCAGCTCCCTGTGGCTGGAGGTGCTGGCACAGGGAAGGGGATGGGAGCAGAGGGGTGATCCCCTGGTTTAGCTGTAACTGCAGTGTTTGCTGATTTTTGTAGTTTTTAGTAAGAGAGGCCCTCCCTGGAAAAGTGAATTTGTATTGTTGGGTTGTTTGGCACCATTCCAGCTGTGCTGATTGTCTTTTATTGGGCATTACAGATTTGAGCTGTACTTGATTAGAGCATCAGTTTGATTTCTTTGCCTGATGCTTCCAGTTCTCACATGTTGTTCTCTGCCAGCTCAGCCAGCAGCAGCAGGACACAGAGTGGCTGCATTTGCTCTTCCTGAGTAGCAATTTTCAAAGCAAAAACCATCTTTGAAGCAACCTTCTCTTGCCTAGCCTCATTTCTTGACTTTATCCCTTTAGAGGAGAGACCAAAATCTGTATCTCAGTGTGGCAGGAGGAGGCAAAGTAAATAAATGGAGTGGGACTCACAGCCTTGGGTTTGAAGTCCAGCCAGGCATAAAGGTGCTAAAGGAGATCCCTGTCCTTCCTTGTCATGGCCAAAAATTCCTGGGAGGCCTTCAGGGGCTTGTTCTTAGGGACTCCATGGTCAATAATACAATTTAAACCCATCTAAAGACTTATTAGTGCAACACTACAAGGAGCAGTTGTTGGCTGCTAAAATGGCCATAGAGCAGAGGTCAGAAGTAGGAGAGTCGAGTTTCTGGTTTTGATTTCATATGAAAATATTTTATTATGGTTTCATTTCATGTCCAGGGATCCACAGTTGAATCACACATCATTCAGCCTCTTAATTTCCTGTAATAAAAATATAAGTGCTCAGATAAAGAAGTTCAAAGACCTTCATTTGAAAATCATGAGGCTGAATGAGAGAAAAATCTTCTCTGCGCTTCTTCCAGCTCTTAAACAGGTCTGCACTGTCAGCTGGTGTTTGCTTGCTGTCCTTCCTCATCACCACCTTCCCCTCAGGGATTTTGAAATTTGTGCTTGAATACAGTTATGGATTTGCCAGGTTCCAGGTGCTGGGCTGGCTGAGGGACACCCAGGATGGCTGCAGTCCCAGGGGATTGGGTTTGGGTTTAGGATTGGGATTGGGATTGGGTTTGGGATTGGGATTGGGATGGGAGCTGCCCATCCAGCTGTGCTGCAGGGCTGGGACCTGCTGGGAGAGCTCTCAGCCCTTCCTCAGTCAGCACAGGGACACTGGGTGCTGCCCCTGGGAAAATGAGATTTACCCCGAAGGGGAGGGATGCTCTGGGCTGGCCTCACTCTGGACCTGTTCACCTGCAATTCCTCCCCCAGAACCGCCTGATCCTTCCCCAGGAGCCAGTCCTTACTGAGTTCTGCAGGATCCAGAGAGGAGCAGGATTTTGGAAGGCTCAGGCAGTTCTTTTCCCCACTCAGGGCTGCCTTCATGGCACTCAGACACAAATCTGTGATTCCTGACAGCATCAGGAGGCCTTGGAGCCTCTCACCACACAGGTCTCATCGAGGCCAGCCCGTCCTGGGTTTGTAACACAGAAATCAGAACCAAATCACCCAGCCTGGCTTTTCTGCAGCCTTTTCTGCCTGCGTTAAATCCCACCGAGGCCCCAGAAGCACCAGCCCAGCAGCAAGGGAGACACAGAGCAGGAAAAAAGGGAATGGGAAAGCTGGGCCGCACAACCCTGCTTGATGTGCGGTCTCCTCTGATATCACAAACTTTTCCTATTAGGAAAAAGAAGCCAGAAGCCTTTGCCTACCAAAAAAGAATCTTTGATCTAAGTCTTTTATGTTGCTCTCCCCCCGGCCCCCCTCACTCGGAGGAGCCATGCCAGCATTATAGAAATAGCATCTGCAAAACAATTTGCAAAGCTGGCGTTGAGTACATCTTGCTTTTCAAAAAGCAAATCTTTCACATCGTGTCATGTGGTGATTTTTGTGATGTTGCATTTTTTTTTCATGGCCTATGTGTAGAAGATGGATGTCAAAGCCATCAACCCAACAAACAACTATAAATATTTGCCTTGCGAAAGCATGTGGTATATCCTGTAATTCTTGGCTCGGCCTCTTAATCTGGAGGCAGCTTAATTAGTTGTTAGTGGACTAAAGCAAAGAAAATCTTTTAAAAATAAATTAAATAAACAACATGGGGCCTGATTTTTATTAAGTGCTATAGTCCACAGTGGCTTTTGTAGAACCTAAGTGTGCTCATCACTCTGAGAACTGGGCTCTGAACTCATGCTTTGAAAGTTAAAATTTTAGCTAGGTTCTTGGCACTACATAAAATCACCCAATTAAGGGATTTCAGAAACCACTGGCAATGCACAGACCCTTAATTGTATATTTATTTTCCTGAATTTGTGGCCATATCTTCAGAAATACTGAATTTCCTTCAGCTTCTGTTGTTTTTTTGTCCTAAGGAGGGGATTTTTTGTCCCCTAAGGAGGGGATCATGATTTGGAAGACAAAGGTGCTACAGAAATCAGTTCCCTTTTGTGAAAAACTCTGATTTTTGTTTTCATTCTAACAACATCTTTGAATATAACTAGTGATAGCAAATATGTTAACAATTCCATTGACATGTGGTTCCACAGAAAAGGTCTCTTCATTTTTTTCCAGTCAGCTCTTAAGTGTGAAAAAATATGCAAGTATTATTGAGGGCAGTTTAATAGGATCTGTGCTCAGCAGGAGGATCTCAATTTCTTCTTTAAAATGTTAGACTGCATAAGGGCTGTGCTAGAAAATAAACTACAGAACGGTGATGCTGTGATGTCAGCTGGAATACTGGGTTCAGCCCTCTTGCAGCAAGAAATATTTCATAAATAAGAGTGGCTAAGAGATGAGTGGCGTGTTTCAAACGGCTGAAAGGAATTTGTTTCTGTAGTGCAACACAAATACTCCTCGGGACTCGTTATCACAAGATGTTCTGGAAGCCAAAGAGAAAAAGTCAGATGTGTATCAGAAATAGCCATGGGGCAAGAAGAGGAATTGCAGCTTCTCAAGACACAAGGAGCAGATGTGGGCTGGGAAAGGAAGGACTCTGCTGTAGATGGGATCTTGCACGGGATCCGGGAGGTGCCAGACTTGGAACTGGCCAGAGATGTTTATCTGCTGAGCTCTGTTCAGCATGCTGTACCTCTATCAAACACCCATTTCTCCGAGAATTGGTGCATTTTCAGCGACCTGCTTTGGTGTAGCTGCCCCATTTCCCTCTGGAAGCCCCGGAGGATTGCAAAGGGACAGCTCTGGGTGTGTTTTCTATCCCAGGAGTTCCTTCTCTGCCCAGCCAGAAGGGGTTCAGGTCTTCCCCGGTGATTTACAGCGATATTTACACAGACCCAGCCACTCCTGAGCACATGGGGTTTGTGGTGGCTTTTTGTTTCTCTTTTGCAAACACAGACCATCACATTAAACCCTAATTTAAGAATTTTCACTGGCGGTTTTGCCTGAGCTGTTAACAAACTGTAGATGCAAATATTGTTCCCGTTGCCTGACTCCTGAGGAGAGTGTTCCATTGATATGGAAATATCTTCTTTTCTCTCCTTTCCATGACCTAAGATCTAAACAGGCCCAGTATTAGATACAGTACTCGCAGGAAACAAAAGTAATGGATCATTCCTAGTTCGAAACTGAACTTTTTCCATGAATATTTTCTGGAGGCACAGTTGAGCTAAGAAATGTTTTCATGTGTGGGAGTTTTGGGACAAACATAAAAAACGTTTTTGTGCAAAGAAATGTAAAATTTACAGCTGTCATGTGGCTATTTCTCTATTCCCATTCTTACCGGTGTTACAGTAAAATAGATAAAAATCGGGGCATAAACGTTAATATTTGCTACAAGCCCCATTGCTTTGAAGTATTAATATGCAGGGGCAAAAATAATTAGTCAGAAAATACGGTGGTTCCAGCTGCAGAGAATTTGGATGTTATAATAAAGAAATAGGGTGGATATTTAGAAAACAGGTCCCTGTGGAGCAGCTCTGAGCAAAAATGTGGATTTTAGGACAATGTGCCCTGAGTGTGATGAAACATTCAGCTGGAATTTTGGAGAACACCCTATTCAGAATATAAAAACGGCACTTAATACCAAATAAAAAAATAATTAGAAATACTCTGCTCCACGGTGTTTGCAATTAGAGTCAGGAAGCCTTAATGCTACTCTGTGGCACGGAATTAAGTGGTGAGGTTGAGAAAACCGCGTTTTCTGTGGTGTTTGTAGGGCAGTGGTGCCTTTCTGGACACAAATGCTCCGTGAGCAAAGGGCACAGCGCCTTGTGAGAAGCTGCTGCGGTCAGAGCCGCTGACGTAGAATAAAAACGCTGAAATTCAGCAGAGCAGAGGCCAAACAAAACTCCCACTTTTCATGCTCGCAGCTGAAGGAATTGTAACATCACTTGGGAATGACGACATTTCCCTGCTGTAGGCAGATGCAGGGGATGATGAACACGCTTCAAATTTTCCCACTGAAAAGACCCCAAAATATTTCAGATAGTAGCAAGTGTTTCTCAGTCAGAAATCTTGCCCAGACTCTTCTAACAAATTATAATGCGCCCATTCTGCACTCGTTGACGCATACCCCAAACATTTTTACTGTAAATCGTGGCTCGAGGGGGTTTTGTGTGCTTTTATGTGCAAGCACTCCAAATGAGTCATTAGGATGCTGAATGGGGGGAATAAAATAAATCAATTAAAAAAAAAAAAGAAGTTTTGAATGTCTAAAGAGGTTTCAGACAATCTGAAACCCGAAATCACTCACCTATTTCAGCCTCCACAAGAGCCTAACAAGTGGAGACTTTGGTATGAAGGAATTTCAAACCGTGCAGAGCCAGTGATTCTCTGTCACATGCTCCTGCTGGAAATCACAGGAAGACGTTCCTGCCTTAGATGTGGTTTGCTTGGGCAAGAGATCCCATAGCTGAGTTTCTCAATTTCCACAGTTTTCACTGCCTGAGCCTCACGTGGTGGCTGTAAGAGCAATTCTGTATTTCTGTGAGCATATAAATGCAGTTATAGAAAATTGTCCGTTTGGGGCGTCAGTAAAAAGTGTATTTTAACTGAGGCAGGATAGCTGGGATAGCAACTGCAGGAGCAAGAATACTGGGGGGCTTCACCCCTGGATTATGGAAGTTTTCTGCGCTGGGCTAGCAGCAGCACTGCCCCTTCAAAGCCCCGTGGCACAGCTTTGCCAGCAGGCTCTGGTGCACAGGCGTAGCTCCAGGGATTTTTTTTAAACAGGAAAAAAGAGAAAAGAAAAAAAAGCCCAGGACAAATTTGAGGATGTTGGGATGGTGAATTGTACACCCCAGTGGAAGTTGCCAGCGTTTCAGCACCATGGGAGAGTTTACATGGATGCTCCCAGTGAGCCAGATTTATCCCTGCTGTCATTTCTTTGATTTCATCAAATGTGCTCGAGACACACTCATGGATATCTCGAGTCTTCATTGCATGTCTTAATTATCCCCAGTTTCATTTCTGGAATCCCAGCTCCAAAGCTGTGTATCCCAAAACACAGTGATCCTTCTTATAGTTAAGAATATCGTTCTCAAGATCAATTTATTTCTGGAGTGGGCTTTTGCTCTAGGGGAAGCATTCCTGAAAAGAACTGTTTGCTCTTTCCAAACTCAAAACATATCCCAACAAAGTGGGAGCCCTGGACTCCCAGATCTGGGAATCTGGGAGCAGGATTTGATGTTTGTGTGAGTGCAGAGCCCCTCGAGCTCCATCAGCTCTGAAACGCATCCTGTCCTGCACATCTTTTAGAGCCCCTGGAAAAAGTTTGGGGTTTTCTTGGACCCCGAGCAGGGAAGCCCCCTCAGGAGGAGCCAGGACCCACACAAGGAGGGAATATTAATGCCTTCCTCCCAATCTCCTTTTGGTTCATTTTTAGGTTTTATATCTGGCCTTTCTCAGTGCTTATAAATAACAGCCGAGCCCCAGTCCTCGCTACTCTTTTACAAACTCCCCATCCCTTTAAATTTAAAACGCCGGTGTAAAATAATTGGATTTGTGAATAAATTGCCAGAGGTTTGAGGGTTTGGTTTACATTTATCTTCCTGAGGAACAGCGTTTATCAGCTCCTTGTGAGCTGTCATCACCTTCTAGGATCTGCTAAATACGCGGTGTTCAGGCTGCTGCTTCAGCAGAGCGCAGGAGCCTCGTCCTTTGGGATGAACACATTCCTTGGAAATGTCCTTTGGGATGAACACATTCCTTGGAAATGTCCTTTGGGATGAACATATTCCATTTAAACATCAGCACTGCAAACCTCCAGTACTGTCCTGCTGCCCAGGAGGAGTGCCATAGGAAAATTCTAAATTATTATTATTATTATTATTATTATTATTATTATTATTATTATATAACTAATAAATAATAATGTGATGTAATAATAATTTTTTTCCAAACGGCAACAACCAGCTCTATTGTCTTCAAGGAAACGAGAAGCGGTTGTTTTAACTCTTTGCTTGTTATTTATTTATATCATACCGTCCTTTCATTGAGAACAAGAAGCTTCTAGGAAGGAGTTTTTATTCAAATCTCCCAATCAAACCTGGGCATTTCATCATCCGCCCTTGGCTGGGTCCGAAGTGAGAGGAAGAACATTCAGGACGAAGGGACAGAACAAAAAAAGGCATTTGGAGAATCATTAAACCACAATCGAGCCTAATTGCTTCCTATTGGTTGGAAAAATTCCAACTTATTTAACTTTACCAGCGAGCTGATATGAGGAGCTGGTAACCGGTCTTCAAGAGAGCTGGGGTTAATTTTTATTTTATTTTATTTTATTTTATTTTATTTTATTTTATTTTATTTTATTTTATTTTATTTTATTTTATTTTATTTTTTATTTCATTTCATTTCATTTCATATTTTTATTACTTAATTTTATTTTAAAATTTCATGTATAATTTTATTATTTCATTTCTTATTTTATTCCACTTATTATTTCATTTCATTTTTACCACACCTAAGCATAAATATTTTAAAACTTCTGGTGCACATTTCTTCTCTCAGCACAAGAAATCTGGAGTAAGTGCATCACAAACTCCCCTGCTTTGGGGCTGTGGCTTTCCAATTCTTTGTGTGGGGACTTTGTGTCCAGCTAATAAATATGTATTTAACCATGTATTTAATTGAGTCACCTGGAATGAGCTTCGAAGGAAGGAACATTTGAGGAGGTTTTTCAGAGAGGCTGAGGCGAGGCTCTCCTGTCTGCACTGGAATTTCTGGCTGCAGATTTCAGCAGTGGAACCTCCTGAGCTGATCAGGGCGGACATTCCTGGCCAGGGAAAAGGGACCAGGCAAATTTAGCACTCCAGGAAAGTGGTCTGAGAGAGCAGAATAAAAACAGCTGCTGGGGGAAGGAAGCGCCTGTATTTTCTATTTTGAAATCTTTCCTCTTTGCTGGAAAAAGGCACTTGAGGAAATGGATTTTGATAAAAGGAGATTTTAATAAAAATTTCCTAATTCCTCATGCCAACCCATGAGCAGCTCTCCCCCATCTCACCAGGGCCATGCTTTTGCTTCCCACTAGAACTAAACTTATTTCCATGAATTTGGCTGTCTGGGCCCAAGGTACCACTGCAGAATCTCTGAAATATTATTATTGAATAATAATAATAATAATAATAATAATAATAATAATAATAATAATAATAATAATAATAATAATAATAATGGAATTATTGAGGTGGAATTGCATCAGATGAGACTTTTTCACAGTTCATCCCTGCTTCTCTGGGCTAGCACAGCACAGGTGGGCCCAGCCATGCCCACAGAAAGAGAGAAGTTTATTTTTAATTCTGTATTCCTGATAGTAAAAGATCCCCATTATCAGAAAGCTGTTTTAGGGATCCTATTCCCCTCTCCTTTTCCCACCACCCTGCCCCAGCAGAAGGGATCCCAGCTGGGAGATTTTCCTGCTGTCACAGCCACCATTTCACAGCAGCCCCGTGCTAAAACCAAATGGTGGCACAAAGGGCTCTGCTCATCATTCATCCCCCAGCTGTCTTTCTGCCTCTGCCACCCTCCTTGCTCTCCTCCACCAATAAAACCTTTCACTTAGAGAAATTCTGGGGAAAAAAAAAAATCCTTAATCCCCCTGTCCTTGCAACATCAGCCCCACAGGTTAAGGCACACTTCAATAGTTAAAATCAAAGAAACGGGGTCTTCTGACAATGGGGGCTTTTAAAAACCCTCCTATGCATCTATTTATAAACCACCTAATCTCAAAAATCCTTATTACCTATCGTGTTACTTTAAATCAGGGACATGAAGGAAAGGGAGGCTCAGCATTCAATTATCCTGCTTGCTTTAACAAGGTGTGTATAATAAATGAGCAGTTCTTAATTGACTTCAATGCAATTTGACACTGCTGGAGTAGGAGGAAGAGCGAGCCAGAAAGCAAGAAGACATGCAGCTTAAAGATGTTAGACAACACAGTTATTTTATGACATTAAATTAATTAACCAGTATTTAAATTAACAATATTTAGTGTAAAAATGATCCCAAGCAAGGCTGTGCCAGTAATTACGTTTTACATGGCTTTGTGCTGTGAGATAATGTATCATTGGTTAAAAGGTAAAATTCTCAAGGTTTGAACAGTCCTTGCTAGAGAAGTATGCTTAAAAATGAAATTTCCTATTTTATGGCCTGCCTTCTTCAAATTAGGCCTTATAAAAACAGATAGTGCAACAATAAAATCCCTGCTCATAGATATTTGATCTGGGCAATGAACGATGCAGCCACACAATCTCCAGATTTAGATGAATTTAGTTCATTTACAGCTGGTCTTTACAAGGCCTGGGGCTTCAGAGGGACATTTGTCACTGCAGCTGGTGACATTTTTGAGTGGCATTGCCAATGCACAGGTGAGGCTCTGGGCTGTGGTTCAGCCTGGCACAAAACTGTGCTCATCCTCAAGCCCCTGGTGGGCTCTGAGCCAGGGGGGGACAGGGAGGGACAGGAGGGACAGGGAGGAGCAGGGAGGGACAGGGAGGAGCAGGGAGGGACAGGGAGGGACGGGGAGGAGCAGGGAGGGACAGGGAGGAGCAGGGAGGGACAGGGAGGGACAGGGAGGAGCAGGGAGGGACAGGGAGGAGCAGGGAGGGACAGGGAGGGACAGGGAGGAGCAGGGAGGGACAGGGAGGAGCAGGGAGGGACAGGGAGGGACAGGGAGGAGCAGGGAGGGACAGGGAGGAGCAGGGAGGGACAGGGAGGGACAGGGAGGAGCAGGGAGGGACAGGGAGGAGCAGGGAGGGACAGGGAGGGACAGGGAGGAGCAGGGAGGGACAGGGAGGAGCAGGGAGGGACAGGGAGGGACAGGGAGGAGCAGGGAGGGACAGGGAGGAGCAGGGAGGGACAGGGAGGGACAGGGAGGAGCAGGGAGGGACAGGGAGGAGCAGGGAGGGACAGGGAGGGACAGGGAGGGGGTACCCCCATCCCCAGCCCCGGGATCACTTCCCTGGCAGCACCTGCACAGGTACCCCCCAAGGTGAGCCCCACTCTGCTCCAGGGGTGCCACCAGAGGAACTCGGCAGAGCTGAATTCCACTGCCTGGAAAACTCCTGTGAGCCTCAGCAGGCAGGATAAATCCAGGCAAGCAGGATAAATCCAGAGAGCCAGGATAAATCCAGGGAGTCAGGGCTGTCCCATCCCCATCTTCCCCAAGCCCCTTTGCTCCAGAGTGGGACACAGCTGGAATTGCACACTGCTGCAGCTCCCTGAGAGATCTCTGCTCCGGGGATTGCTCTGGCAGCTCCTCCTCCTCCTCCTCACTGTGCCAAGCAGGGATGTGCTCACATGTGCTCACTTCGGGCCGTTCCCTCTTTTGGCATAGCAAGCACTGAGCCAAAACCCTCCTGGGAGAGGCCCTTTGCCTGCATTGATCTGTTTTCAAACTGATTTTGCTGCCTGGTGTTACCAGGGGTGGTTTTGGCACCATTTGTACTCAGAACAGGCAGTTTCACCGTCCTCCTCCACCAGCCACTGATTTTCTACCAACTCCAAATCTGTATTTCAGCCTCTGCCCTCGGCAGGGCTGGGACAGGAGCCAGGCTGCAGTAATTCTTATCAGAGGATCACTCTCAGGCTTTAACCACAGCAATAAGGTGTTGGAGATTCTTAGATCTGATGAAGAATGTACTTCCAGCCCCAAACCTGAGCAAAGCCAGGCTTGTGAGGGCTCAGGAGAAATGAAATGCCACGAGAGCAAGGGCTCTGCCAGCTCTTTCAGCCACTCAGGTATGATTTGCATCACCATTTCCAGCTGCTGACTATTTACAGTTGCACAGCTCTTAGGTCTCCCATCAGCTGCTGAAGGAACAGGTGTTTGCATTGTAGGGGCTGAGGCAGGGAATGATGGATGGAAACCAAGAGCCCTCTGCTAGGAAAACTGTTCCCTTAAGGAAGCAGCAGAGTGCTGGGGATGGATATAAATTTAGCTAAGTTGCCTAACAACCTCTAATTTTATTACTGACTTTTCTTTGGGCTGGCAGGAGAGGAGGACTTGGGTTGTGGACAAATGTGCTGCTCTGGCTGGGGCTGAGCTGGGGAATTCCTTGCCAGGGGCTGTTATTCCCTCTCTTCTGGCCACATAAAGCTCCTGTGGCCACTCCCAAGCTCCTTCTTTCCTTTGGTGGAGTCAGTTTGGGATATTGGGCCAGGGAGTTCGAAGAGTCTCCCAAAATGCCCTGCTGGGCTCAGACATCACACCAGGGAAGCCAGGGTGTGCTGTCAGATCTCACTTTTGCTTTGGAAGGACAATTATGGAGGCAGGACAGCTTGGTCTGAATCAGTGGCTTCTCCTTTTACTGCTCTTTTGGGGGAACCTCTTCTAAAGGTTGGATTCGATGATCTTGGAGGTCTTTTCCAACTTGAATGATGCTGTGATCCTCCTTGTTGCCTCAGTTTGTGTATTCTCCCCACTCCTCACAGTGCTGTCCCTCAGGAATAGAGCACGAAGCTCCAGGCTGCAGTGCAGCAAATAAGCTGGGACTGGCTGCAGCTTCCCAATTAATAATGCTCTTAATGGTAGAATTATTAATATTAATTAACCCACACATCACAGCTCAGGAGTTTTGAATTAGACACTGCAAAATGCTAAAAGGAAAAGACGAGTCCTTTCCCCAAGAAGCTGTTTGCCAGGATGAAAACCACTTGGATTTGCCTACATGGGCAATTTTTCTGCTTTACTGAATTCTGTTACACAATTGTCCTGAGCTGACTGTTTTCCAAAGTGAAGAGTCATCAATGACTCTCCAATATTGATATAACTGGAGTGGTTTAAAGTCACCACTCGCTCTGCACCGAGGATGTCACAAGCACAGAAATTCAATGTTACGATTTGTTTCCAGAAGAGTGAACAACAGTGCTATGAGGGCACTGTTAACATTCTGGAAATTTATGTCACAAAAATCCAGTTAGCTTGTTACAAAGCCAGAAGTCTTTGGTGTAGACAAAGACTGAGTTGTAGCTGGTTTGAATTTAAAAACTTTTTTGAAGTTTTCAGTCCATTTCTGTGTCAGTTCTGTGGTAACTCTGCAATCTGTCTTATCAACTCTGCCCCTCCAAAGACGTGCACTAAGCCAACCCTGTTTCCTTGAGCCCTTGAAACACGTGCTTAACTTTAAGCACATGGTTCACTGGGTTTTATTAAATGAAATAATAATAAAAAAAAAGAGTAATTGGCTCGGTGTCCCCAGTGCAGCTCCCAGTGCAAACCCTGATGACAGTGTAATGACAATCCAGAGCGTGCTCTCAGCTCTGGGCTGGGCTCTCTGTGGGGAGCACACACAGCCTGCTAGAAGTGGAAATTTATATGCTTGAGAGTTCTTCCTGCTGCCAAATGTTCAGGGGCCCAAGCAATGACAGCCCAGAACTCAGGAACAATTCTAGCAACAAATGTAATGAAAAGTTGTGATCCCATTTGGGGTTTATGCCGTTCAGAGCAGGCTGAAGTTATTTTACTCTGTTCACTTTTTTGTGTGCTCTTAAATGAGCTTTTAAATCCTCCTCTGACAGCCAGGAGTGAACCCCATAGGAAGAACAGTTTCCTTGAGGATTTTGCAAGAGCTCCACGGTGTCAGTGCCTCTCCCAGGATGTTCTGGGAAAGGCTGGGCCCCACCTCAGCTGGATCCCACTTCCCTGCCTGGGAATGAGGAAGGTTCTTGGTGTCCCAGCAGAACACAGGGAATGGGAGCATTGCTGGGGAGGGGGCAGGAAGGGGTTAAAAATGGCCCCAAAGCCCGGAGTGTGGCACAGGACAGCAGCACCTGCTCCTGCTGCTCCAGCCCTGACCTGCAGGCTCTTCCTTTTTGCCTCAGCAGGTTCTGTCCTCGCTGCTCCTTTCTCTTAGGTGGTTGTTTATTGGTGAAACCCTCTGCTCTGAGAGCCTCAGCACCTTGGGTTCTTCTGCCAGGCCCAGGGGCACCTCTGGAAAACCAGGGATGAGACCCTTGGGAACGGGCTCGTTCTGCACCAGGCCCCCACAGTGCCCTTCACACTCACTTTTGGTTTAATTTTTAATTTTCTGCCAGATTGACTCCAGAGCAGTCACACCCAAGGTACACCAGCATACCTGGCAGCTGAGTCAGGCTGCACCAGCCCATGCACTCAGTTTCAGTTGTGCAAATTAAAAAAATAATAAAAAAATAAAATAAAAAAAAAATAAAAACAGAACCCAAAGCCACTAAATAGAATTCACCTTTCCAAATCATCTCCCAGAAGGTGAAGAGTCACCTAGAGAAAATTCAGCAGAATAATAATATTTTTTATTCTGTTTTTAGTACAAAAACAAGGAGTAACAGTGAGGCAACAAATGAATTAGAATAAAGAAATCCCTTGGTGTAAAGATTGGGATTCAGATATGAAATGATCAATGGCATATCTAAAATATCTCCATTTCTTCAGACAGAGCTATAGTCCAAGAATTACTTTCATGCATTTATTTTCATGTGATGAAAGCCAGCCCACACTGGCACCTCCTCTCTCTGCTCCTGTGCTAAACTAAAATCACTTCATCAGCTGCAGTAACAGACATTCATCTAGAAATTTGTTCTCCCACAATTCCAAACAGAAGAGCAAGGCCTGAGGGGAAATAAGGAGTTTTTTTCAATCTCCTCAGTTTCTTTAGGCTTTTATCTGACTTTAAGAACTGGTGGATATAATTTACTATTATTCATTACACTTTGGGGTGAACTGTCCTTATGTAAACAGCTTGCTTTACAATTAAGCTCACTAATTAGCCCCATAACAGATTACTACCTGTTTTGCCTGAAAGTGAATCAGGGAGTGTGTCAGAGCATCCTGTTGAGGGATGATGTTGAAACCTTCCTGGGGTGTATTCAGGAAAATTCAGAGCAACCACCAGTATGTATAGCTACAAAATGAGTTATTTTATTTCCTTCTGATAACATCCTGTTAAAAAAAAAAACACAAAAAAACACAACAAAACCTTGATTTCCTGCATGCTCTGGGCTGTGGTGCTTAGGGAAATACGTAGCACATGTAAACTCAGGGGTTTATGACCATTTTGTTGACATTTTCCTCTCCAGCCAGACCGAGCCCAGCTCTGTTGTTTGCCCACGCTCTGCATCCCTGGCAGGGCTCTCCCCTTTGCCTGTGTTGTTGTTTGCAGTGTTTGGGAAGTTCAAGATTGCACAAACAGTGCACCAGGGTGTGAGTAAGGGATGTGTCAGCCCTGATTATCCTTGCAGGGTGTATTTACTCTGCTCAGCTCAGCTCCTCAACATACCAGCTCCCTCCAGGATGGAGCTGTGAGCCCTGGGGTAGAAAATAACTCGTGGTTTGTCTTGTAGGAAATCTTATCTGCCTCCTGAAGAAAGCTCACCCCAACAAGCAGTTTTTATATTTAGAGTCTTGTAAACTGTGGTGCCTCTTGGCCAGGAACTCTTTAATCTGGGTTAGGATTCTCACAAGGTCCTGACTGTCAAAAAGGGAAAGGGAGATTTAGGTTGGATATCAGGAAGAAATCCTTCCCTGGCAGGGTGGGCAGGCCCTGGCACAGGTGCCCAGAGCAGCTGTGGCTGCTCCTGGATCCCTGGCAGTGCCCAAGGCCAGGCTGGATGGGCTTGGAGCAGCCTGGGACAGTGGGAGCTGTCCCTGCCATAGTAGACATGGAACAGGATTATTTTAAAGTCCCTTCCAACCCATCTGCAGTTCACCACTGGGATTCCTCTGTACTACCCAAACCATATAAGATATCACCACTAATATTTTCTTTCATGTAGGCATTTTCCAGGCTGATTCTGTGGGATGGCTCATGGGAGCTCCACATCATTTACCATCATTTTCTTGGATCCCTTTTTGGTGAAGGAAGTTTTAAAAAAATCCCTCTTTCTTGATATGTGAAGCAGAGCACAGCTCTGAGCACTTGATTACAGTGTACAGTATGAATACTTGATTAATAGTTACTGTAAGCATTTGTAAGGAATTTGATGCATCTGGTTTGAATAAATATCACACATGTCTGAATTCAGCTGAAATTTCATCATCCTTGGAAATACAGCCCTGAGGATGGAACCTGGCAACTGTGGGGATTGGTCTTTGGTGTGAATATTCTCCCCTATCTTCTTGCAATTAATGAGTTTTGCTACTGATGCCAAAGGAGTCAAGATTTCCCCAGAATTTCCCATAGAAAATGGTAAAAACCAGGAAATCTGAAATCAGGAATGAACTGGTGTGAATCCCTGGTGTGTGGTTTGGAGCCTCTGCAGTTCACATCCCATTTTACCCCAGTTTGAATCCCACCCTTCTGCTGCTATTCTGCTGCACTGGGGCAAAATAAAAATGCAAATTTTATTTTAAAGTGATCCGTGTGTTCTGCTGGCTGTAGCTCCATTGTTGCTCATTCCTGGTGGGGTCTGGGTGCCCTGAGCACATTTCCAGGCTGAGAATTTGCATTTCTGTGCAGTTGTGACTTTAGATCAGGATTTCATTGATCATCTGAGGTGCTGCACCTGTAAACCCCGGGTTGGTGTCTCTCCCGTTTCCTCCAGGAAATGGAAGTTTTTCTGCTGAAAGTTAAGAATTACATCGGTTCAACTTGTAGCAGACTAATAATTAAGTATTTTTTTCCTATGCTAGGGGGAGTAAAGCCCCAGTACCTACAGAAATGAGTCCAGATCTTAATCTTAGTGCAAGAAATCGTGTTTCTATTTCCTGAAGTGGAAGCAGGGTTTATTTTATGATTTCCACCTCAGACCCGATGAGAGATTTTCTGAGAGGGGAAGGGTTTCTTCATTCTAATTATTCTTGCCTGACTTCCCTCCGCCCTCTTTTGCAAGCATGAAGTCGCTAACAAGGGCTCAGTTTGCTTCTAGGATCAATTAGTTCACTGATTTGCTTTGCCTTTGCTTAGGTATGGCCACAAATTGAGGATCTAAGTCTTCAAAAGTTCTGCTTTTGGTTTGGGAACTTTTTTTTTCCGGATAATGTTTTGTTTGCTGTTTTCCCCTGTTCTGTTTGTCTATTAATACCCCAGACAGTTCTAGCTCACTTTTAATATGACATGCAACTTCCTTTTTATGACTGCCAGCTCCTCCTGCTTTTGCCATAACAACTTAAAGACTTTCTGCTGTCTGTAAAACCATCGGATATTTGAAATCCTCCACGGAAAAAAAAAGTAGAATAAAAGAAGAAATAAAATCCACGCCTGTGTTTTCCGTTGGCCTTATCATCAAATCTCCTTGAATATACATAACTCACGTTTTTATCTGAGTTTTCCCCGCCGTCCCTCGCTCTGCAGGCAGTGAGAGCAGACACAGATCTGCTCACCACGCTGCCGAGACCAAAGGTCACCATCTAATTTCTTTGCATCAGGGCACAAGAGGAATATGCGAGCGAGAATTGCTCAGACCCCAGCGCTGCCTCGGAATAAACTGGTCCGGGATGTTCCGCGGAGCCCTGGGCGCTTATGGGAAGCACCCGGGTTTTGCTCAGCACCGCAAAGAGGCAGAAAGATTAAAAATAAAGCGAAGCCTCGGGGAGAGCGATGAGCGGGGCTCTCGGTCCTTTCATGGGTTAACTGCAGCACGCCAAAACTCGCCTTGAAAAAGGTTAATTCGGTCAGGCCTTAGTGAATAGATAAAAGCGGTGTAAGGACAGGTGCCAGCCCATCAGTGCCCTTTCAGCACGCAGGGTTTCAAAGGGTAAAGTCACTTGCAAATGTTGCTTTCAATAGGTGAGAAATCCCTGACTAGAATCCGTGCTCGCCGGGCTCGGCCTGAGCAGCACAAAGGGCGCTGAATGCCCGGCTCCTCTCGCACAGAAATTCCGTTTATTTTGTTTGTTTTTGAACCATCTCAGACTTTATAATTGACACCCCCCAGGTTGTTTACTGAGCCGCTTCGGAGCTCGCATTTCTTTGTTCCAGTCGTTCCGACGAACGAAATCTCCCGTGCGGGGCTGGAAATGTAATTTTCGGAGAGAAGCCATAAAACTGGCCAGGCATGTTTAAAGCTGAGAGAGTTTAACTCTATTGACTTTCCTGCTTTGCTTCGCTGTTTAGTTGTACTTGAGTGACTTCATTAAAAAGGAGGGCAGTTACTTAATCGTACAATCCACCCCGCTGGTGTCATTTGCAGTTTCCTGTTCTATTCTTACTCAGGCAGCTGAGCGCGAATTCTTTCAACTTCTGGAGTTTTCATCTGGACCGAACTCTCCTTCTTCTTATACTGCGAGATCTCCCCATCCTTTTCTAGAGCCACCACGCTAGAAAAAAAAAAATTTAAAAAATGATGCTTTGTGGAAAAAAGACGCTTTGTTTTGGCGTAAATGAAGTTCTGGGGTGCTTGATGCCACTTTGGGATGTCCCTGTGCTCTCTGCCATCCTTTGTCGGGCACAGCCTCGGCAGGCGCTGGGCACCTTTGTCCGGTGCCTGCAGTGCCAGGAATTCCTCCCAAGAGCTGGCATTGTGCTCCCAGCTCCCGAGGGAGGAGGCGTTTAGCGACCGAAACAAGGGGAAGAGCAGCGGCCAGAGCTTTAGGATGCTGTTCCTGCCCTGGAACGCATGCTGGTGCCTCCCAGCAGAGGTGGAATTTAGGAAGGAACTGGGAACATCTTGGCTGTTTTTCTTCTCCTTTTTTATCTGGGGAGTTCATGAATACACCAGTGTTTATTTAGTGAGTAAGTTCTGCTCCTGGCATTACCCGGGCACAGGCAGAAATCAGGGTGTTGGTGGTTGATATTTGACTTTTACCCAGGGACGTGCCAAGCTCTGACCCTGCTCTTCAGGCACAAGCTCCAGCACAAACCCTCCTTTAAGGAATTTATTTTTTGAGGAGAATTAACGAACCTCAGTTTTACAGTAAAAAAACCCCCACTTTTATCCCCCTATTCTGCCAACTTAACACCAGACAGGATTCCAGTTCCCACTCTGGAATAAACCCCAATCCCTGCTTGGGTCCTGTCCTCTTGCCATCTGGGCAGGGGCACCTGGAGGAGGCTGTGGGCAGGAATGTGCTGAGTAATGGTTAATTAAAGATGGAATTTCACTTGGTTTTCCCTTGGTTTGGGTGCTCTCTCCCCTCTTCCAAGCCACCCATTTTACATAAAACCCCCAAAGGTTTAATCATCGCTGTGATGAATGAATCAAAAATTAATGAAGAAATTTCGGCAGCTCTGCCAAAAATGATCTGGGGGTTCTGAAACTCTGAGTAAGGGATAGGAAGGTGTTAAACAGTTCGGTTTCATGAGGTGGAGGGGAGTTTGCCCCTCAAGTGTTGGGGCAGTTGCAAAGCTGAGCAACACAGAGGCGTTTAGGGAGAGGAAAAGGCAGCACCTGATCGTGGGTAAGGGAAGGATTTTTTCAGAGTAGAAAATTCACCTGCAGTTCCCTGAGTTACACATACAAAAAGATACAATTTTACAAATACAGTTATATAACGACATGCATGAATACACAGAGATTTTTGGGCCAGTGAGGCAAAAATATGATTCTAAACTGTCAAAAATACGGTTCTAAAACATCCCACCCACATGGTGTCCCTGGGCCTGCTCTGAGCACCTGAGAGGAGCAGACTCGTTAAAAAACACCATTTCCATCTCCTGTGCTGTACAACTGCTTTCCACGTGCTGCTTTATTTTTAGGGTTTAGTTAATGGCTCTGTAAGAAATCACACTTTGCATCTTCCCCAGCATCATCCTGTGGTGCTTTTCTGTTAGCTCTGCTCTGGCAATTAAAAAGTTGCATGCAGTTATCCCACGCACTTTTAAAGTGGCCTGGCAACAAAGGATGCTCGAGCCCTGTGAAAAGAACTTTATCTCCATTTAAATATTGTAAATATCGTGTAAAATAAACTTTCAGGGTACTCGCAGGGTGAGAGAGTCCAGGACAACCTCGCTTTTATTTGATTCATTTTTCTGCAAGCTTGAAAAAAAACCAGCTCAGCCAACACTTTTTGTTCATCATCGGCAATATTATTCCCCGGGTTGTAGGTGTTTAAATGTTATCACGAATCTCCGTAAATAGAAGGAGGAGGAGGGAGGGGGTATCTGTTTGTAAGATGAGAAAAGGAACCACTGCCTATTGTTTGACCTGAACAGCTCCCTGATTGACTGGGAGAAGGAATATCTCCATGGGAACAGATGAATGTCTGGTTTTCACGTGGTGAAATCCCCAATCGAGCTCACAGTGGCTTCACTAACGTGCCACTCTAAATTGGCTGTTTGCATGCTGCTTCCTACCTTTGGCTAAACTAAACCAGAACACTTCTCCCGAAGTTCTCTCTCCCAAATGCTGAGAGTGAGATAAAAACACAGAGCCGACAGCAGCCCGAATTGATGCGGTTGCCTCGTCCTGTTGTTGGTTTTTAAATGTTATTTTGGGGGTGAGGGTTTTTTGGGGTTTTTTTTTTTGTCGTTGTATTTTTTTAAGCAAAGCAAGCAAAATAATTAAATGAGATTAAGCATTCAGCGCGGGCCAGTCTTTTCAGCGTGCTCCCTTTTGCAGGTTTGGGCGATGGGGAGGCATTGTGATGCCTCCTCAGACACAAGAATGCCGCTGGTTTGGGGGGACTTTGGAGAACTCCTGAATCCATTGTGCCCCGGGTTTGCTCCAGCCATTTCCAGGGCTCTGCTTCCCCTCCTCAACTGCCAGTTGACTTCAACACAGCTGAATCTAAAAATAATTCCTAAACAGATATTGGAAGTAACAAAAGAACCACAGTAACAATAAAAAAAAAATCGCAATCCAGGTTGGGCGAAGGAGCGATTCCTAAATATTAAAGCCCCAGTGGTCTTATCTGGACCAGCTGCTTATAATGTCTGTGAGGAATGTGGCACATCAAGTGTGTGAACACTGCAGCTATTGTATCCTAACAGGCTGATTGAACCCTGGATAATTGGCATGTAACCTTCTCTATTAATAGTGCAGACAGATATGTGAATTAGCTGAATGCCTCAGACATATGCCATGCATTAACCAAAAGGGCTTACAATTCTCACAACAACTTGGCTAACTATTACACCAGTAATCATTCTTTAGAACTTGCTAATATTAGAGAAAAATCAATAAATAATTTGTAGTTTCGGGCCAGATTATGAAGAATCGGTGGCACTGTAACACGATCGCCAAGGGCTGGGTCGGGAGGAAGACTCAGGGCTGATAGTGGGGCACTTTGATGTTTTTAAAGGGGTCAGAGTGTGATTCTCTGTCTTTGTTTAGCCCTTGTAACTTGAAGGATTCGATAGGCATGAGAAACATTTAGAGTAATTCCAGGGTTGCTGTTCTTTCTGTGGTACAGGACATGTACAGTCAGGGCCATTGTCTTTGGAGAGACAATAGATTCTTTTCCTTTGTGAAATACAATGTACACGGGTAAATATGGGTTCTAAGACATTTTTTTTCACTGTATTGTTTTACTGTTCTGAACTCCCCATCCTTCCCTAGCAGTTGTTTGTCTAGAATGAAGCAGCAAAGCCACCTTTTACTTTTTAATGAGGTTGTTCTTTTGCTAAAGTGATGGGGTGTATGATTCAGCTCTGAGTGATCTCGAAAGAATGCAGCATTACAACACTTTGAAGGCAGAGAAATATCAACCATGGGCAGAGAATATTTAAATGTGGGAGCCCCTAGAGCTGCACAACCTGTCTGAGAGTGTGGAGTAACAAGCTGCTCCAATAGAGCTGTGGAGCTTTTTGTTATCTGAGAACCTTTCCTTAGGAAATCTTTTTACAATTTACTGGAAAATAATCGGAGATTTTAGGATAGAAATTCAAGTTTAGATGTTCCAGCATTTCCAACAATTGTGCTGTTGTTTTGCAAATGCTTTAGTCATTTAAATGCTTCTCTTAGTAATCCATCCCGAGTGGGAATCAAATAAACACCGACATAAAAACTGTTTTACCCAGCTACAAATACTACACAAATAGACACTTTCATTTCTGAGGAGGTTTTATTTACATTTGCCACTCTTCCACAGGGGCTGAGCTCAAAACAAAGTGTTTGGAAGGTGTGCTGGTGTAAAGGCCAGAACTCAAAGAGGCTTCCTAATAGAACATGAACACCCAATCTCTCTTCATTCCTTGGCATTAATCTCCCTTTGTGCAGAAACGAAAATCTAAATTATTGCCCTGGCAATAATAATCCTGAGCTCCCCACCCAGCAGAGATGACACCTTCCTCCACCTGCTGCACCTCTTCTCCAATTACCTGGCTTCTCCCTCAGGATCTGCTGGAATCTTTATGGGTTTTCAGCCATCACTCAGCACCGAGACTCCTTCAGACCACCTCTCATCTTTCAGCTTTGAGATGAACTTTCTTCTCCCAGGCCCCCAGCTCTCAAATCCCTGCCCCACATCAGCTGCTGGCAGAGCTGGGAGAGCCCCTGCCCCAGGATGTGCCCTGGTGGGGTGGGCAGTGGGGCTGGGCACATCCACCCCTCATCCAAACTCAACTTCACACCCCTGCTCCGAACCCTGTCTTGCTTTGGTTTTGCTCCTGCCAGTTCAGCCGTGTCCAGGGGGAAACTGAGGCAGCACAAACGTTGTAAAAGCACCAGGGCAGTGCTGGGGAAAGCAAGGAGCTGGCGTGGGAGAGGCTGGAATACACAAGAAAATGGACAGGCAGGCAGTGCCCAGGCAGCCACCAGCTGTGGAGCAGCTCCCCAGGGCTCAGCTGCCAGCCTGGGGACAATCAGGGTAGAGCTGGCCTTGGCCCCTGAGCCCTGTCCCTGCCACTCACACCCACGGGGGTCTGGGGACTCATTTCCCATGC
The DNA here is from genome assembly GCA_013399455.1 of Anthoscopus minutus. Classification (NCBI taxonomy): domain Eukaryota; kingdom Metazoa; phylum Chordata; class Aves; order Passeriformes; family Paridae; genus Anthoscopus; species Anthoscopus minutus. The sequence continues at coordinate 170,802 of VWYI01027244.1, forward strand.
CCAGGGGGACCATCCCCAAGCCCTCCTGGTGCAGGCTCAGGGACACAGGGGATCAGAGGCAAAGGCTGAGCCCAGGCTCTGGCAGGCAGAGGCCGTGCCCAGCTCCTCCAGGTGATTTCCAGCCTTTGAATCTTTGCCAAACACGGGACTTGTGGCCCTAATGTCTCGTTCCCATTCAGTGGCTTGCCATCTGGTTCAAAAGGCATTTTATTCTGATTTGTTGGCAAGTCAGAACAATTTGGTATGGTCCTTCACCAGCTCTCATGGCCATAATAATAATTTATAGAAAGATTTTTTTTTCCTCTCTATATTCTGGTAGATTTGGGTGAGTACATGTCTAAGAAGACTTTAAATTATGCTTGCTTAAACACAAATAGTGGTGGATTTGTTTCTTTCTTGTTTGATACCTCTCAATACATTCATATGTCTAAACTGCACCATCTATAAAATGTATATAAACTTGTTTTGGGAGAAGCATATATTAAAATGTACATTCATTTCCATCCTGCCTATATTAGGTACACTTTAACTGTCTCTATGTACACCAAATACATAACTCATCAGCCTGGATTTATGCCTTTCTCTGGGAAGATCCAGCCTCAGAAGTTCTCTGGCTGGATCCATTTGTCAGGTTTCAGATTTTCCTCGCTGGCAGACGTGCCCCAGTCAGCAGCCAGGGAAAGGCCAGGAGAAGCTGGCAGAGAGATGACCTAAACTGGGATCAATGCAAAAATCTTCAGGAGCTTAGGAAATCAAACACTTTGAAGTAAAAATGCACAACTGGATTTCAAGAGCCTGTTTGTCACTTTGGGGAGGGCAGAAGAAGACTGGAGGGTGCATTTAAAGTGTTCACAGAGGAGTGGGGCTTGAAGGAGTTCAGGGCTTGCTTTAAGGATCACCCTGCCCGTGAGCAAATTGCTTTTGAAGCCCCTGGCTTCAGGAAAAAGGAAACAAACGGGAGACTCAGTGTGTCACCGAGGCTGGCAGTGCCAGCAGTGAACACTGAACTGAGAATTCAGGGATTTTACAGCCCCAGCTTCCCTCAGGTGCAGGGCTGGAGCTCTCAGCTGCAGGGTTTGAGCACAGCTGAGGCTCTCACCTGCGAGCATCCGCCTGCCCTGGGGGTGCCCAGGGACAGAACCTGGGGGGGTCTGATGGAAAACCAGCCCTGGGGTCAGGTCTGTCCAGCCAGGGACCAGCCCCAGGACTCAGCATCACCACAGGTGCTGGCTCAGCCTCCAGCAGCAGGGACTGCCAGACTGGATCTCAGTCGGGGCTGTCTCTGCTGCGGTGACCGGCTTTGTCTGGGCTGGTTCTGCTGGGTGATTAAATCAGAGTGGGTGTTGCTGTGCAGGGCTGCTCAGGACTCCTGGGAAAGGTGTCCCCCGTGGCAGGGCATTGGAATGAGGTGATCTTAAAGATCCCTTCCAGCCCCAAATGTTCTGGGATTCTCTAACTCCAGGGGTGAGAATTCTTTACGCAGAGAGGAGGGAAGGTTTGCTTTTATTCCAGTGGGGTTTGCCAGGCTGGGATAATCTGAGGAGACTCAGCTGGAAATGGAACTTTCTTGTCTGGTGGGTGAGGAATTGTTTGACTGAGGGTCTCACTAAGCACAGAGCTGCTCAAGCAAAGGTTTTTGGTATTTGTCCATCAAAGTAGGGAAATATGTTTTTCTTTTGGCCCTTAATGCCCACACACCACCACATTTTTCTCTCCTGCCCCTGAACAGGATTAGGTGAGGGCATCAGGAATGTCTTTTATTGGAAGTCCTTACACATGGTTTTCTCTCCCTGTAAAGTACTGAGCAATGATTTTCAGCTTTTCTTAATCCTGCAAACACCTAACCTTGGGGTAAAGAAGTCCAAATTGGGTAAAAGTTAAAATTAATGTTGGCTATATCTCCTATTTATTTTTTTTCCATATTCTACCTTTGGTTCATACTCATGTGAGGATTTCCTTGGTTTCATTTGGCAGCAGCTTTGTGAACTGCTGCCTTGTTGATGCTCAGAAGAGCAGAAGTGTGTGGGCCTGTGGCTGGAGAAAAACTGGAACTGATGTTCCTGAAACTGCCTGCTTGGGTCATGCAGATGGGTTATCCCAGGTGGAAAGAGTTATTAATGCAGATTTGGCTTCTGCATTTAATCCAGATGGCCACTGCAATTAACCACAATGCAGAGGAAATGCTTTAAATTGCTGTTGACACAGAAAAAAGCACAAGCTTGCACAAGCTATGGGCCTGTCCTGATTCAGCTGAAAAAGTGGCGAGATACTGGTGATAAAATCCTTGCAGTGCACAGGGGGACCTTAAAACCAAGTGGAGAGAGGACAGGAATGTCTGTGCCAGAGCAGGTTTGGGGACCAGGAGCTGCTCAGTGATGATGTACCAGAACCATCCATGGCCTGGCAGCTTTTTGAGGCCCCAGTTTGGATTCCTCTGGGATGGGCATTGCTCAGGACCCACCTGTCAGGTGACAACTGGGACCTTTGTGCAGAGTGGTGGCACCCAGTGGGCTCAGTGGGCAGGAGCCCAATTTCCACCTAAAAACCAGGAGCCATAACAACGAGGGATAATCAAAATCTTTGCAATTCAGCATCAAAATCAGGAGGGAGACCAGGAATTCTTGCTGTTAGCTTAGAGCAGAAATCCCAGTGTTAATGGAGATTAGGCAAGGTATTGATTTGTCACAAGCCAGAAGGTTTCCTATGTGCCTGACTTTCCTTAATTCCCCTGGGTTTGACAACATTGACTTAGACCTATAATGAAGGCTAAAACATCACCATCTGCTAATGCAATAACTTAAAAAGAACAACAAACCAAACAACAAAAAAAATCCCCATCAAGATAGTGGGATAGAGAATAAAATCTTCATCATGTTTAAGATGGTAAACAAAAAGAAAAAAAAAATCCAGTGTTTTTAAATCCAGAGTTCCTTCAAAGCAAATTCAAGAGTAGCTGAGGAAGAAGATGAATGGGTTACAAACAGATGTTGGCTCCTGAAGCAGTGACAGGACTTGGAAGGCAGCAGGATGCAGTGGGCTGGAATTCTGTGTTTTGGCCACGATGCCTCTGTCAGCGAGTGCTGCTGCAGTTGTGTCCCCGTTCAGTCACAGACAGACAGACAGACAGACAGACATGAGCACACCGTGACTCACAGCTGGTGTCTTCCTGCTGCGAGTACCAGCAGCAGCACTCGGGGCAAGGACACCCGAAGTGAGTGAGTCACTGGCCAGCCTGGTTTCATCACAGGCATTTGTGCCTCTAGACTCGCCATCAGCTCCGGTGCGCTCTGAAAATGCACATTTTGGACGGGCTTTTGCTGACAGCCGCCAGCACCATTCCTGCAGATGCAGATAACGAGAGGAGCGCTCACTCCGTGCCGGTGCTGCTGCCGGGCAGCCCCTGACAAACATCGCTGCAAGCTGGGGATGCTCTCCTGCACCTGGGACTGGGCTGGGGAACCTTTCCCAAAGCCACTCGGGGTGGATGTTGGAGCCGCGGCTCTGCTCTGGGTCACCCTGGCCACGCTGGGACACGGCCCCTGCGGCTGTGCTGTGCCGGGAGGGGCCTGGGGACAGGGACAAACCGGGCAGCAATTTCTGATCTGCTCAAAGCGGGGAGTCGGGCTCGGAGCGCTCCCCGAGTCCCTTTGTGCCGCATCACATATGCAGCGAGTAAAGGGCAATTGAAGCCGCGCTTAAGCCAGCCTAATGGCTAAGGGGCATGAGAAAGGATGGGCTGAGACTGCTCTGATCGCTGCATCACACTGCGCCTTTAAACCCCCGATTTTGTAAAGCCAGCATCGTTTACACTTGCGAATCCTGCTTTCACACACTAATGTGCAAACATCTGCTCACCTGGGACAAAACCGCGGAATCGCCAGTTGGGCTGGAAAGAACCTTAAAAATCATCTCGTTCCAGCTGCCCTGGGCAGGGACACGTCCCTCTAGAGCAGGTTGTGATAATACTGATAGCACTTGTGTATAAAAGTAATAATTCTTCTGAAACTGCTCTGCCCAGTCACCTCGGAGCTTGTTCAGGAAGCAGCTCGTGTGTACCTCGTGAGTAAGAATGTTAATATAAGTTTACAGTGATAACCACAATTAACATCACACTCTTCCCTCTGAGTAAATCTGTGTGAAGGCTGGACCAGGCTGAGTTTATTTGTTAGTGGAAGAGCTCAGGTCCTGTAAAACATCTGCTTTTTGAGGCTGTTGCTTTTAATGAAATGAACATTTTTACCAAAAGAAGATCTATTGCAGCATATTCCTGTAATGAGGATTCCATCTTTTCCCTGCCTCGCAGTCCACATAGGGCACAGCTCCAAAATCACCGGGGCCAATGGGAATTTTTCTCTGGATTCCAGTGATTGTGGCTCAGGCCCAGGGAAAGCTGCACGGGAGACCCTGGGAAAGGGCAGGATACCCAAACGAGAGGCTGGTTGATGTAATGGAGACATAAAGGCCAGATCGGAGCAGCTCACAGGAGCCTGGGGTGTAACTGCAGGAATCCTTGCTGCCTCCACTTCCCGTGCCTCTTGAACACACAGAGAAGCAGAAGGGAAATCGTTATGAAAATGAACTGGTTAAAATAAGAGTGAAGAAATCTAACATCATCAGGGTTCAGCAGTCACTGGCTAGTGCACAGACCTCACGCTGATTCTATGTACAGAAATGAATTTCAGCTGCAGAAAATAACCATCTCCCAGTCCAGGATGGAGCAGCTCCTCCAGGGCGGGTTCCTGGCAGCACCGGGGGGATGCAGGGCACAGCTCCATGATAGGTTTGCTTCAGGGGAGAAATTTGCTTTAAAGGGTAATTTGGGTGATCTGGGTTACAACACAACCTTCGGGATCCCACAGACATTTGGATCTATAGGAACTGGAGTGGGAAAACCTGGCCCTGGCAGGAAAGGGGAGGGGGGTGGAAAAGGGCTGGGAATGTCTTGTGAATGCTCCAGCTGGAGAAAACATTCCGATAACCCTCCACATCAAATGTACTGATAAGAGAGCACCATTTAACCTGGGCAAGTACTTGGGGTTTTGTTTATTCGGGATAAATATTTATTACTTCGTTTATCTTGACAGAAGGAGAATAATATCTATTATATAATTTATTGTATTATTAATATATTATATTTTTATGTTATCTTATACAAGATGGATTTGAGCATATTACAGTCTAAGATCAGAGGAAATCCTTCCTCTGCACTTTGGAGGAAAAATAACTTCAGTGGAGGAAAAATAACTTCAGTGGGGATTCCAAATGTCCAAAGCTAAAGATTTGGTAAGAGGTATATCCAGGGAAAGAGTTAAAAAATAGAACTCAAGTTGAGACTCAGAATGCCACTAAAAAAGGAAAAAAGGGCAATACAAAATATGGTGTATTTCAGCTCCAACTCCTGCATAAAAGAAGTCTTGAAACTGAATGAAACTAGTCAGAGAAGTTTTGTAGTGTATTTTCTAAGAACACCCAGACAACTAGGATAAACAAAGCAGGAATACAACAGATTTTTTTGCTTTCACTTCCTGGAATGGGACTCCTTTAGAGGCAAAGACAAAAGAAGTGACTATTACTCCAACTNAAAGAAAAGAAAAGAAAAGAAAAGAAAAGAAAAGAAAAGAAAAGAAAAGAAAAGAAAGAAAATAAAAAAGTGGGAGTGAACACACGTGGGAATGCTTCCTTTCAGCAATCTTAAGGAAAATGCTCGCAAAAGAGGGAAAAATATTGAAATAGAATTCAGAAAATGAAAGCAGCAGCCCCTGTTTCAGGCTGGGCCGGTGAGCTCGGGACTCTGGGGCTCCAGGGGAAGGTAAAGGGTGCTTCCCCCAAATGTTTTTTTAATCAGTCGGTTTTTAAACAATGTGAGCTGACAGCAGCCCTTTAATATGCATCGCCGAGGCTCTCGGAATTGTGAGGAGAAAGGGCGAGGAGATTTCCCTGGATTTCGGAGCACGGTCTGGAATTTCATAGGTGCAGAGAAAAGGCTGCCTGGCTTTGAAGTTTTCTGCTTTATATGCTAAACAGCGCTGCTGAGTGATTTACTGCGATTTCGCGTTCAGGGGGTGGGGAAAAAGGAAAGCCACGACTTTTTGTGGAGTGCGACGAGGAATTACTGACAGATAGGAATACGGGTTCCACTTGCTTGCAAATTTGCTTTCAAAACCCAACAAGTTCACACAAGCAAGGGCTTGTAACAGAGCCTCGCAACATTCAGTGGAGCCCTGCCACATCTGGCGAGCTGCAAACATCACCTGCCTCTCCCCGGCAAGGCTGTGCCACTGGGACAATGCAGGATTTGCAGGCAGCACAAATGTATTTTTTATTTTTCTGGGAATTAGTGCACCCCACTCTTCCACTGGTGATAGAAAAGCTCCTTCAGCCTATCTTGCTAGTGAATGTTTAAGATTCCTGGAATGTTTTGTCTCCAGCAGAAGATTTAACCAGCCTGATTATGCACCAGTGGCAGGGATGCATCCTCAGCAATAAATTCATATTCATGGGGGGAAATGAACTGTGGAGCATCTGTGGAGTTCCAAGACCAAAAACCTTTGGAACAAAGAAATTCCTCCCAAGGAGTGACCCAGTGAATTGTGCTCTGAACACTTGGGTTAGGAAGGATCTCTCCCCATGATTCAGGAATAAATGCCAGGCTGGATGTGGAAATACCGGAGCACGTTGTGCAGCCTGGTGTCAGAATGTGCAGTTTGCAGTGTGGTTAAAATTAAAAATAAAAAAAAAAAAAGAAAAAGGCAATGATATGAAGCAATGAGCAAGAATTGAATAGAGGTTTTGTTTTAGTGCCTCTGAAAGGAAACTGTCTCCTCTAGGAGAACCCTTCTTCCTCGATAGCATATCATTATAGTTGCTTCTTTACATGCTCTGGAAAGATGTTTCTTTGAATCTTTATGTGTGGCAAGAGGCAGAAAAGGGTGGAGGATAAAAGAGCTAAAAATAGCAGCAGCATCTGAATGCACAAATACAGAACTTGTCTGCAAAACGAGTAACAGAGGCAAACATGCCTTAGCACATCAAAATATTACTTTTTGTTAGCGGGTATTTGTGTTCTCTAATGACTTTTCTGTTGGGAAGGAAATTCTTCCTCCTCCTCCTCTGGCAATAACCAGCAGGACAAATTTCATTCACTCCATTCCCCAAAGTGGAATTTGCTCCCTCAGTCCCACTTAACCCAACCCTTCTGTGCCGTGGTTTCCTGGCTATCAGTTGAATTCTCAGGCATATTATGAAGTCATTTATGTGTTTTTAAGGCACTTGGATATCTCATAAAAATGATTGCATGAAAGTGCACTTATACCGGTACACCTTCATAAACCCAAACCATGCCAGGCACAATTAAACTCTTTTTTTATGTCCTACCATGCAAATCTTCCCGTAGAGCTTGAAGTTTAACTTTCAAAGCTCAGCTGAGTTTATTTAACTGATTACTATCTAATCCACCCACCCAGCATCCCACACTCCCTCAAAAAAATGTTCAAATCCTGCCCAGAGTGATATTTTTATTTTTAAACTTGAATGTCTAAGCATTCCTCACAGATGTGAGAAAACTTGAGGCTTAATCGTGACAGCAAACCCGTGCTGGCATTAGACAGGACACAGCTTTCTGCAGAGCCCGGGGTTTTCAGGAATCAGCTCCTGCTGTGTGCCAGCACCTCGGAATGCCTGGCAGCCCCACAGCGGGGTGTTTTACCTGCCTGTGGCACCGGGACAAGGAGGCACCGTCCCTCTTCCCGTGCCAGCCCCAGTTCGGGGGCATTTCCAGGCTTCCCAGCCGGTGCTGGCCCCGAAGGAGGCTCCGAGCGCAGCAGCTCTGCCTGCGCGGCGGGAGGGGCATTGGAAAACAGGCACAGGAGGGCTCTGTGGGGAAGGGTGGCGCAGACACGCCCTGGGGACACATTGGGGGGTTCCAGGTGCCTGTGCCGACCCTTGCTGGCTCACTCTGTGCCACTCCTGGCACCTCCTCGCTTTCCCTCCTCACCTCTGACCCCCAGGGCAGCAGCCTTTGGCTCTGAATATTCCATGCCCAGTGCCTTCTGCTCACTCAGTGCTGGAGAGAGGATTCCCAAATGAGAATTGATTTCTTTTACTTCAAATATCTGACCTGGCTTGTTGGGACCCCAGTCTGACCCCAGAGCAGACTGCCTTGGCAGGGCAGGGCAGGGCTGGCACTTCCTATTCCTATTCCTATTCCTATTCCTATTCCTATTCCTATTCCTATTCCTATTCCTATTCCTACTCCTTTTCCTATTCCTATTCCTATTCCTACTCTTTTTCCTATTCCTATTCCTACTCCTATTCCTATTCCTTTTCCTGGCACAGGCCACTCCAGAATCTCTCAGAGGCTTTGCTGTGCAGGGCTCTGTCCCACTGAGCTGTCCTGTAGGAAATATTTCATTGCACTGGGCTCCTTCATTCCCTGGGCTGGTGCAAACAAGTAGAACTTGTTGGTACTCAGGGAATCCATGAATATTTATGGCTGCAGAGGATCCCCTCCATTCTTTTTTAATCCAACACCATGAATAATTGCAATTAGCTATCAGCAAACCTGGCCAGCAAAAGGTACAGCCTCGGAACCTGGAGCCAGGGCTGGGGTGGTATCAGGATGCTGCCCTGGGATGTTTTGGGATACCACAGAAGGAGGTTTGCTGTGCTCAGCCATGAATGATGGAGCCATGGAGCTGAGCAGGCACAGGGAATCAGCAGTTTGGTTGCTCTGGGAAATTGCCGTGCCTGGCCAGGTGATCACTGAGGGATTGGGGCAGCCCAGGGCTCCTGGACACCCCAACACCTCTGGGGTTTTGTGCTCTGGGAGAGCCAAAGATCCTGTGGGGTTTTAGTGTGAGGACAGAGCAGTTCCCAGGATGAGCCCAGGAGGAATTCTTTAGGACAGCTCAGTGGGAAACCCTCCTGAGGAAGCCCCTTAGCCAAAACTGTATTTTTATGTCAGTGCAGCTCTTGGGCCTGACCATCCACCCCTGGCTCCATAAAAGTCTGATCCATTTGATATAAAAAAGGCTGATTTTCACAGGCTGGAGAGAGGGAAGCCTCTCCCTAAAGATCAATACCCAGTTAATGGTGCCAGCCCTGCTGGGACCCTGCACACCTGGGCACTGGGGGCATGAATCCCACCTGGTTATGTGCAATTCTCAGCTCAACCCCAGAGACTGTTCCAGAACTCATAAAACCCCCCTGAACTCAAGGCACCCCTCCCAGGGTGCAAAGCTGTGCTGAGCACCTCTGCTAAGATAGGGAAGAGCCCCTGGAAAACCCTGAAATCTGGGAAAATCAGGGCTGCCATGAGTTAATTATGGGGATTAAGGGCCCATATGAAAAATAACAGATGTGAGTGAGCAGCAAGTTTGCAAGCAGCACTATGACCAATCAATAGAAAGCTGTGTTTAGCAGGAGATTATGCACCAAACATGGCAGGGAGATTAAAAAAAGCAAAACTCTTCCTACTTGAAACCAGATTTGAAATGCTGGCAGTATGCAAAGCACCCAATTATGAAAACACTGCTGGGGGAACTCCTCTTTCTTGTTCCTACACAAGGTGATTTTTTAAAAGCTTGGCTTATTCTCCTGGTTTGTTTTCACTCAAGCCAGAACAAAGTGAAGCACAGGTAACAGAAGTGCCTTAAACAGTGACTCTGTTGGCAGAGCATAATTTCAAGTCCATTTTGCATTTCTATATGAGAGTGATTAATCTAAGCTGGAAAGGATGGGAAAAAATAAACATTAGGATAAGCAGATATGATATCAGGAGCTGGCTGGGCTTGAAATTTCTCTTGATTATTGCTGCTAATGCTCAAGACAGACAGGAACTGCAAATAAATAAGTATGTTCTGTTAATATTTGCTGAGATTTTTGAACACGTTCCCTTTGGCTCTGCTTGGATCCCGGCTCTCTTTTGCTTTCTGGGAACATGTGTGACTGAGCTGGAGAACAAATGTTTGGAGAAGTTCAAAGTTTCTAAAACTGGCCCACATTTGTATTTGTGTCAGAGATTTGTGCACTTTAACCCCAGCTCAGGACTCCTGCTCAGGAAGCGCTGGCAGCCCAGGTAAATCCCTGCCTGCACCAGAGCCAGGGGCTTTGGATGGGGAAAACCTTCTCCCATTGTCCTTGTTGACTTTTGTGTGCATCTTTGGGCTTTTAATCCTTCCCCAAAATCCAGGAAAGTCAATGAAATCAGTCCCTATGGATTTTAAAGGACTTTGGAAGGAGGCTCCCAGGCAGCAAACAGCTTTATGTGACTTTGCTCCAGCGCTGCAAAATCAAGGATTCAAAAATTTTGAAGTCAGGACCTGCAGAATTGTGACAAAATTATATTTAAAATTCTAAATTTTGGCTCTTTTGCCTTTTTGTCTCCTGAACCTACATGGTTCATATTTCCCAGCTGCCCTGCTATGTTGGTGATTTAGTGAAGCAACTGCCAGCCACATTTCAAATATCAAATGCTACAGATTATGATCAGCTGGCAAAAAATCTTAATTTTTTGAAGCAAGTTTTCCAAAACACTTCAGTAAATCCTGTTGAATGAGGAAATCAAAACACTGCAGGAAAACTTGACTTTAAATGGATGTTTTGCCAAGCAGCAAAGAGTTTAATATGAATTTGTGTTTATACTTGAGGACATTCCCCGTGCTGCAGCTGGAGGTGTGATGTGAAAACCCCTGAATAAGTGTCCATATCAACAGGCAGCCTGGTGCATGCTCTGCATTTTATCCTGATTTATCTGGATTTTGTGCCACCTTAGCTTTGGGAATCACAGAATCTATTCCAGGTTGCTCCAACTTGGTCGCTTCCAGGCTTGGGGCAGCCACAGCTTCTCTGGACAACCCCTGTCAGGGCCTCCCCACCCTCACAGGGAAGAATTGCTTCCAGTAATTAAAATAAAGTGCAAAATTTGGCTCACAGAGCAGCATCACCTCTTCATCCACCTGTATCTTGTGATAAACCAGACTCAAGGTTTTAGGTGTGTTCCAAAAGGCCCAAACTCCAATTCTGGCTTGTGCTACAAGAATCCCTCACTGTGTGGCTTAAAACCATTAAGTTATTCCCCTTTTTGTTAAAAACAACCATGAAATGTTTTCCTCAGGAGCAGGAAAAAACCCAAACAAGCAAACAAAACCCGTGCCACAATCTCCCCCAGTTTCAGAGCTGTCGCGGCCTTTGATTTCTGAGTTTTGCTTCTGGGACAGAGTCAGGAGAAAAGCTGGGAGAAGCTTGGTACAGCATCAGAACTGCAGCATTCTGAGGCTCAGTTTAGGATTTATTGTTTATTTTGTGGCTTTACGACACCAACGGGTTGCATTATTTGCAATTTGCAGACTCACAAGGCTGTAAAATACAGTGTGCTTATGTTTTGGAATTAAAAACCCATTTTCACCAATAAATCGAAGCAGATTGGAACCAATACAAAAATCTGTTCCTTTTACCAGGAGAATTTGAACAGAAACTGGGCAAGGGTTCAAAGGCAGAGCACAACCCAGGATGTATTTGGCTTTGCAGGGATGCAGCCAGTTGTCATTTGCTGCCTGATCATTAAATCAGTGTTGCTGAGGGGGCAGGATGGAATCAGCATTCCTCCTTTTTCTGTTCATTGTTCTTATCTCCTGGACAAGTTGATAAGAGGAAAAATCAAGCCAGGACATGAATAATTACAAGGTCCAAGCGAGTTTCCTTGCCAGTGCTAGGCCAGATCTGTTCTGCAGGGAAAGGGACACTGGGTGAGAGAAAACTGCATTTTTCTCTATACAAATCATCCTATCTCATTCCAGCAAAATTCCCATGGAAACTCCAGGGCCATCCAGCGCTGTTTATTAAAGGGAAATGTTTTAGTCTCAGATTTGCTTTGGGTTCCTCTCGTGCCAGCCAAGCTCTGTAGCAGGACAGTGACAATAAATGCAGTAAATCCTGTGCTCCACTACCTCAGGCATGGAAAACCATCCCAAGGGCTGCATTTCTCCATGGAATGGCAGCTGCTTCCCTCCTGAAGGACTGGCTGGATGCAGAACTTAAAGAGCTGGTAGCAAATATTAGCTGCAAAAACCCTGCTAGGTTCAAATATTGCTTCCCAGAAACCTGAAAAAACTTTAGTTATTTCTAAAATTAGCATATATTTATTGACTTGCATTTATTTTCCCAGTAAGTTTCGGCAAGATAAAGAGAACTTTTCACTGGTCCAGGCAGACCCTGGACCTCCTGCCAGAGTTTGCTGGTTGGTTAATTTTTATACAGTAGGGGGAAAAAAACAAAGAAGAAAAAAAGTAGGGGTAAAAGTCTCCCAGAGATTTTCTGACTAATTTTGTTTCTGTATCAGGGCGGTTGAAAAAATGCTGTTGAATGTGGAGATTAATACCAGTCACCAAGCAACTACTGTGGGGAAAAGAGATGAGTGTTAGCAAGAAAACAAGGGTATGAATAAAGCAAAAGCAGAGTTCTGGTTGTTCCAGGAAAAAAAAAATCCCTTCAAAACAAACCCCAAAACAAACAACATTTTTCACTTAGAAAATCCAAAACAAGGCATCAGCATTCGAGTAATTCCTGCCATTGACTGCTTGCCTCTCACCCAGCACATACTCCAGCAGGAAATATGAGCTATACAAATAAAAGGCATCCAAGAATCTTTGTTTTCCTCTGAAATGCAAGGCCAATAACTTATCTCTTATTAGCAAGTTCATCTTTTGTTTCCCCAAGGTACTTTTTTTTTTCCCCTCCCGTATGTGTGTGTGTGCTCTTGGCAAAATTGTTTGGAACAAAAAGAAAGCAGCTTCCCCTCCCGTTGTTTTGCTGTCTTTGCAGGCATTTATTTGCAGGAGACAAAGCTGGGTTTCCTCTGTGTTGTGCCACATGAAACGTCCCAACATTCCTGTGAATGGAGGCTGCTAAAGACAGGCTGCTCTGTTTGCAACTTGTTATGACAAAAATAGCAAAAAAGAGGGAAAAAAAAATAAATAAAAGGAGGCAGCTTGTCAAATTAGGAATTACATGAGGTCAGCAAATTTGGGAACAACCGCAAGGGGAAGAGGGAGAAAGAGAGAGACCTAATTAGGGCTGGGGGAGGAGGAAGGGTGGCCCCAGCTGAAAACCCAGAGCTGCTTTGATCTCCCGGCTCAGAGAGGCACTCGGGCCAGCCTGCTCTGCTTTTGGTCACCAGCCTGCTCTGATTTTGGTGACCAACCTGCTCTGATTTTGGTGACCAACCTGCTCTGATTTTGGTCACCAGCCTGCTCTGGTTTTGGTGACCAATCTCTGATGTTGGTGACCAATCTCCTCTGGTTTTGGTGACCCACCTGCGCTAATATTGGTGGCCAGCCTGCTCTGATTTTGGTCACCAGCCTGCTCTGATTTTCGTGACTAATCTCCTCTAATTTTGGTGGCCAGTATACTCTGGTTTTGGTGACCCATCTGCTCTGGTTTTGGTGGCCAGTATACTCTGGTTTTGGTCACCAGCCTGCTCTGGTTTTTGTGGCCCATCTGCTCTGGTTTTTGTGGCCCATCTGCTCTGGTTTTGGTGGCCAGCCTTGGCCCTGAATGTGCCTAGAAGGAGCGAGCTGCTGGCCGTGCTCCTGCTGCTGCTCGTGCTGTGTGCAGGGGCTCCCTGAGCAGGGTTTGGCCCTAAATCCCTGCACCCTCTTCTGCCTTTTGGGGTTTTTCTGCAGTGCCTGTCCCTGTGCCATCCAGAGCCACCTTCTGCAAGGGGTCCACAAAACCAAACCCTTCCCAGCTCTGAGACAGCTCTGGGAAGGGAGCCCAGCCCCTTTTGGGGAGTTCTGGCATCACAGCACGATGATTGTGGCGCTGGCACCTTCATCTGCCCTTGCACTCACCAAGCACAGGAGTTTCCCTCAGCTGGGGCAGAACTGCCAAATTCACCTTCAGGAAAGGCTTTGATTCGTGCCAAAGTCTCCTGTTACTCATCCATGTAGTTCTGGAAAGCACAGAGAGCCCAGGGCAGTGCAGGAGAGAGCAGCAAGCCCAAACTCCTGTGCTCTCATCTTCCCCCAGTGCCTCCCTTTGCTGCTCTTGTCCAGGGCTGACAAAAACCCTGCTGACCAGCACAGCTCCTGCAGGGCTGCCCAAGCTGCAGGAGATGCTTCTCTCCCTCCACCCGCCCATTTCGTAATGCTTGCCAAATTCCCAGTTTATATTTTTTTTTCCAATCCTTGTTTATCAGTGTTCCACAGTTTGGTATAAAAGTGTTATTATTCCTTAAAAATTGAAAAAAGTAAAAGAAGATTTCTGCAGGTGTTATAGCGAAGTTACATTTAAAAGTAAGATTTCTGTGCAGCCAAAGAGCTTAAAAATAAATGAATAGTTGTATTTTCAAAGAGCATTATGATTCCTGGGCCAGCTGGGGGGCTGAGGGTGAAGAGTGCCCTGCCTTGTGAACACTTGGGAATGGCATTCCCAGTTGTTTAGCCTAATACAGCACAATAAACCATAGGGCAGGAGCTCGTTGAGCCTCTGCCTGGCTCCCAGGGCTGCACACAGGGCAGTGCTGTTCTTGCTGCTTGCCTTTGCCCACATGCAGATGCAGAATCCAAATCAGCAGCTCCCAGTTAACTATTTATTCAAATCAAATTCAACCAGCTAATTGTTCCCAAGCTCTGCCCCTGCACTCTTTGTTATTGGGGACGTACAATCGGTCCCCAGGGACCCAGCTCTGGTGACAAAGCTCTTTTTTGGGCCTGGATAATTCCAGTGTGAAAGGATAATAAACAGTAAATACCAAATTTTCCTTATAGACACAACCACCCTCCTCCCATCCCGATATCTCTGCTTACAATCCCTCAGTCATGCCCACAGATAGCGCTGAAATGGAGAGAGAAAAATGTGGTTTGCAAATGTTTGTAAATCCTTCCTTGTGCTCTGGATGATCCTGTGTGCAGCAGCCAGGGACAGGGAGGTGACACATCCCAGGACAGAAGTCACCTTTAATAAATGTGGCATCTTTGAGGTGTCACACCTGGAAGTGACACATTCCCAGCTACATTTTCAATCCTGCAGTTAAAATCTGTCCCAACTTTGCATTGTCTGACTGGGGAGTTAAAAGTCCAACATTCTGATCTGTTAATTTTTAACCTGGGTTTGGAAGAAAGTTCTGATTTTTTTGAAATGGAGATGTAAAATTAGCAAGTCCACCCCCGCCCCAGGTTCCTACACTCGAATTTAAAAACACCCAGCTAAGCCCCACTAGAACCATCCAGCAATAACTAAACTAGATAACCTATTTGGGCTTAATCCAGCCTGAACAAAGGCAGCAGTTCAAGTTGAAACCGAAAGCCAATATTTAATATCTGAGCTGGTAAAGGCAGCATTCGGTGGAACTTTAACAGAATCACCGAAGTTTAACCGATTGGAGGTGGGGGGAAGCTGTGAGTTTTAACCTTCTGTTTATTGCAAACAGAAAGGAAACATTTTCAAGCAGCAGCTGAGGAAGCTTACAAATGAAATGACATGAATGTGGCTCATGTGGGAAGGAGGAAGTCCTGCTCACATACATATGTTTTATGCAGCAGAACTGTTTACTTTATTTGTAAACCCTCACAAACGCTGTCCAAAGTTCAGCCTTTGTTCAAGGTAAGAATGTAATTGCACTGCCCTGAGATGCAAGAGAAGCAATAAAGTTAGGATTCACCAGAGGAAGACAATTTGGAATTAAGAAAAAGCAATTTAAACAACCTTAATGCCTCCCTTCCCTCCCCTCCTGCTTAATGACTCTCGTCCCCTTAAGAACTCTTTGAGGGAAGCCAAAAAGCACGAGCAGTGTGTTTAAAGGTCGTGTGTGTGCTCTGCTCCTCGCTGCAATGTGCCTCTGAGAATCCCACCAGGACACTCTGGGTTTACATTTTCATCCAAGCTTCATTTTTAGGGAAGGCACAGCAATGCCCAGGCTTTATACACAACCTCTGAGATGTGTTTAATTTTGTTAATTAGGTTCTTGTTGGGACTTTCAGCAGCAGAGGCTCTCCGTGGAAGTTCAATGGAGATTTATTTTCAAGCACAGAGCGTACTTTGGGAGAAATAAAATTAGGGAAATTGGAAGGCATATTGAATATAGGCACTCTTTCTGCAAAGATAAATGATTTAGTAATGAATAGATTCTTCAAGCCATAAAAAATCCATTTATTTTCTTTTGAATTTCAACCAGAGGTCTTGCACTTTCCCACTCAGTTATAATCAGTTAAAATGAGAGTACAGAGAATGAAACCAGTGTACAGGCAGAGAAGGCAACAACCACCATGTACAATAATAAACAGAAGTTAAATTAACCAACATTTCAAAAGAGGCACAGAAAGGTGCTGGTTTATTACCATTCAAAGGGGGAGGACGATGAGATCTAAAACACACAACACTTACAAATTATCTGCTGCCAGGTTTTAGGCAACTCATTAAAATGGAGGATCCCCTTGACCTCTTCTGTAATTGTGGAAATGAAGCAGAAATATGATCAGTCAGGTAACTCCAAGGGAGAGCACAGCTCCCCTGGCCTTGTGCCACCCTCCAGCCCTCATTTCCAGAGGGGATGGGCACACCCAAGGGGCAGGAGGGGCAGCTTGGCCAGGCTGGAGCCACAGGATGGGGATTTCTAGCCCCAGGGCCACGTGGCTGCTCAAAGGAAATCCTTGGGCAGCTCTGTTGGGACAGCTCTCAGACTTAAAAGCCAAATTCATCCTGGGCAAGCAAAATGGGCTTTTAGGGCTGAACCAGTCCTGATGGGGTGGTTGGGCTGAAAATCTGCTCAGCACTGCCCAGCTGCTGCTGCTGCAGCATTTCCCCTTCCCCCTTCCATCTCTGTGGTTCTCAGGCTCGACTTGAACAAGACATCTCTGATTTTTTTCTGTTTAAATATAAGCTGGAAGCAGATCTGGTGCTGCTGTTGTTGAGCCCCCAGGGCCCTGTGCTGTAGGAAAGGTCCCACTGAGGTCAGCAGGGCCGTTTGCAGGATTTACTGAAACAAGGCAGATCGCAGAAATGCTGAATTTTCATCTCACCTGTAGCCTTCATATTTTGGTTTTATTAATGTGTTGAAATGAGCTGGATGATTCCAGAGCAGGGAGCTGGGACCCAGTTCTGCAACAGCTCCATCCCTAACTCTGCTGAGCTTCCCCTGCTATATAAAATGCAGCTGTCTCCAGGTGCAGTCACACCTCAACTCCTGTCTGCTCTGAGTGCTGGATTTGCTTTATTTCATTATTGGGAAGAAATTCCTCCCTGGGAGGGTGGGGAGGGACTGGGATGGAATTCCCAGAGCAGCTGTGGCTGCCCCTGGATCCCTGGCAGTGCCCAAGGCCAGGCTGGATGGGGTTGGAGCAGCCTGGGACAGTGGGAGCTGTCCCTACCATGGCAGGGGCTGTAAGGAGATGAGCTTTAAGGTCCCTCCCAACCCAAACCATCCTGGGATTCTGTGAATTGAGGCAAAAAGAACTGAAATTTGATCATCCAAGTAATGTAAAAGTTGTGAACTGTACTGGGATGTTTTGAAATCCTGCAGGATTCAGCATTTCTGTCCAAGCAGATTAACGACAGGGAAAGTCTGCATCCACTTCCCTGGAACACAACTGCATCCCACTGTTGTAACAACAATCCCTACCATTTAGAGATTAGGACAGAACCACAAACAGAAGGGAACAGAAATTAAGCTGAGTAAAGGCTCAGTAAAACCTTCAGTCCTGGTTTTATCCCAGTGTTTTTCCCTGTTTCCCTGAGCTGCTCCTCAGGGCCGTGGCCCTGCACAGGGAGCCCAGGGCCAGGAGCCATCCTGCCTGCTTGGCCCAGCTGGGCTTGGAAAACACAGCCCAGCCTCAAGCATCTCGAGCTTTGATCCTTATTTGTTATTATCTATCATCTGACCCATGGAATTTCTGCATATATCCTGGAGCCCAGGAATTTTAATCTAACAGTTTACATGTTTCAAGGCAAGGCCTTTTGCTTACCCCACTGGAGCTGCTCAGTCCATAGCTATGAATCTGAGTAAATTGCTAAGGACTGAAACTCCAGAAGGCAGCAGGAGTGATGCAAACAGAAGGTCCTGTTCTGGCTCAGTCACTTACAGCTTTTGCTACATTTTTATTGTGGGTCAAAAGTCGACAGAGTATGCAAATATAAAGAAAAAAAGTTCTTGTTTTGGGAAAATACACCATTTTAGTATTTATAATTACACACTAAGGGCTTTTTATGCTCTGCCTCATTTATCTTGGATTTTTTGCATAATTTGAACTGTAAGTGGTGATGTATGTAGAGCTTATTTATTCAAATTATACAGGGCTAGTGTTTTCCCTCTCCGTGTGCATTTTGGGAGAAAAGCCAGACTCAAGGAGGCAGGAGGAGGAGTAGAAAAAGAAGACACTGCAGAGACCACAGAGGCACTTGTTCCACTTTTAAAATGGTTCCCAAGCCCTCATGACAAATTAGATGTGTGAGTTAAATCCTCTTGCCTTTGTGAGACAAATATATCCCCTGCAGATCCCAATAAATCCACCTGGCATCTGCAGTATTACTCATGCCATGGAAGGTGTACAGAAAATTGCTGTTCTAACCTGTGTCATTCAACAGAAGCTTTTCTGCAGCCTCAGCCACCACATCTTCCCTTCTCATTTGGATCCTTTCAGTGACACCTGCCACTGGTGTTTGCTTCAGAGCTGACTTACCTGTGCGAGGTGTTCTGGCTTTCCAGGGAGGATTGCTGGCTGGGCAGCCTGGTGGAAATCATGAGTGAGATCTGATCCTCCATCCAAGCCAGGCAAAACACAGCCAGTGTGGCTCCCCAGCAAACGAGGTGGTTTGTGCTGGGTTCTGCACCACGCCCAGGGAGCACTTGAGAAGCTGCAAATGATGAAATTCCTGCTGAACTGAAAATCTCCAAAGCAGCACAGGCTGGTGTTGCTCCTTAAGGGGAGGTGGCATAGGCCAGGCTTGGAGAGAGTTAATTATATAAATTATTAATAATTGTAGCTGGTATTGAAGTTGTTCTGTCCCCTCACATTCCAAATGGGATCTCCCCGCTCTTCCTGCAGGTTCCTTACAGGGGTTTGACACAAAAATACTTATTGGACAAACTGAGATGAGAATTTGTGTTTGCCACGAGTGTTCTGGGAGCTCCCAGCTCAGCCTGGAGCAGGTTCCTTGCTCCCAAATACAAACTGGGTGTAGAACATCTTCATAGATTTGGAGACTTTAATGATTCATCCTTTAAAGGTTATTTTGCATATTCTCCACTAGTTCAAATCTTCATTACCCCATTAAGTGCAGCATATTTTTATGGCAATGTTGACAATCTCCTTTGAAAGCCCGTCCTAAAGGGACTTGTGCTTCTGGGGCACAACACGGGTTTCAGAAATGGAGGGGGTTTGAGCCTAAACTTCCAGAATGTGCTTCTGTGAGCAGGGCCAGATGCAGGCCAGATGTGAGCTGGCCCTGTGGACACGTTCCTCCCTTCCCTGCCCCAAATCCCCATGGCTCAAGTGGCCAGGCCTGGGTGCTCCTGGTGCCCTGACTGGGCCAGAGGTGCCTGTGGGTCCCCAAAGGGCTGCACCAGACCCAAACCCAGCCTCAGAACCTCTGGCCCAGCACTGCTTCAGCCTCCAGGCTCCCTGCACTCTCCTTCCAGAGACCTGGCACCAGTCTTGGTCCTGCTCCCATTCCCTGCCCTGAGCTGGGACCAAATCCTCCTGGAAACACCAAGTGTGGCAACAGGCACTGCTGAGGGTTCTGTGCACCTGGAAACACCAAGTGTGGCAGTCATTCCTGAGAGTTTTATCCACCTGGAAACACCAAGTGTGGCAGTCATTCCTGAGGGATTTTTTTCCACCTGGAAACACCAAGTGTGGCAGTCATTCCTGAGGAATTTTTTTCCACCTGGAAACACCAAGTGTGGCAGTCATTCCTGAGGATTCTGTGCAGACCAGCACCTCCCAAGCTCTCAGGCTGTGATTCCTGCTCCAGCCTCTGTGCCCATTTCCTCCTGCACTTCCAGGTCGTGATCCCAGCTGGGGTCTCAGGCTCATCCTTGGGAAATGGTGATTGAATGTGTCCACAGAGCCCCATTGCTCCAGGGAAGGGCTGTGATTAGCAGGATTTATTTTTTCCTTTCTAATAATGCACTTGTTATGGAAAGAACTGAAGTTGAACTTGTCTTCCTTAGGAAACAAAGCTGCAGTGTTCCTTTTGTGGGGATATGGCCTCCAGGAATGAGGAATAGAGGCAAAAGCAAAAAAATAAACGCAGCCATCCACATTTTACGACATCAAACCCTAAACTGTAATTTTTTAACAGGCCTTGCTATGCTTATTCCATCTCCATGATGGGCCATGCTGTTTCCCCAAGGAAATCCATGGAAAACTCCCACTGGAAAGTGGCTGAGAGCTGCTAGAGGGCAAGAGCTGCATCCACACGTGTTGTGTGCTGAACCATTCTCTCCCCACGCTTCAGCAGGAGCGTCACTGCTTCCACATGTCCAAGATGAACTCGCAGTGATACTCTTCCCAAATGCTAATGCACAGCTGTGGAGTTTGGATGTTCCAGAGCTGACTCATTCTGCAACACAGCAGATTCACAGGGATGAGGTGGAGGAGGGGCAGTGCAAAATAGCTCTTTCAGGAATTAAAAGAACTCCTAACCCCTAAAGTATTACTATTCCATTGCAGTATTTCTTTCATTGAACACTTTGGGTTTTAATGACCCTGGTTTGATCATTTTTTTTTTATTTTATGTTTTTTTGGCTTTGCTTTGTTTCAACATAAAATCTATGGCACTCTGGCACAGCCTGCCAGTCTTTTGTCTGATGTTACAAACAAATCCAGGCAAACATTAAGATTCATAAGGAGGAATGGGGGGGAAGCACAGCTTCTTAAAGCCACATCAAGAATGTCAGAGACAAAACATTTAATTTAAATGGTAGAAACTAACACAAAACAGCTTCAAACTTAGTAAGCAGAGTTAGCTAAGTAGAAACACATGTTCTTTTGACATTTGTTTTCATGACAATTAGAAGCAACTAGTTTTCAGCTTGCATTCTTGTTCATCCCTTTGAGGCTTTGGCTGGGACATTAATTCCGAATTACTGCAGAACAGGTGCCGAGTGGAACATGCAACCTCGGAGTTTGTAAAGCAGAGGAGCCAAGTCTGGTTCAAGCACGTCCCTGGCCAGGGATTCAGTGAGTCAGGCAAATGAGGAACACAAAACGCTTTCATTTTTCTGCCGCTTTGACCTCGGTGTGTTTTGTTCCGATGTGTTTTGCATGCTCTGATCACCCTGATCACATGCATGTGTCTCGTTCACTGCCTGAGCGTTGAGTTTCTTCCCCCGTTGGAAGACAAAGCCCCGTGACAGCTTGCAGAGACAGGAACAGGTTTTTAAGTGTCAATAACCACTCGGGTTTGGTTGCAACAGTTTTAATGCCAGCCCAGAGCCACTGAGAGGATTAAATTGTCAATAGGCTCTTCTTACATCTTATTTTTTTTAATTTCTCTCCTTAGCCACTAAGTGAATCCTCATTTTGGTGAAGTCAGTGAAAGGTTCAGAATGATTTCAACAGGCACAAATTATGGGTGTGGGGAGAGGGAGAGCTGGGGTTTCAGAGCAGCAGATGGGTCTGAGTGCCCTGCTGACAGCAGGGAGCTGATGGGCAACGCAAGGAGCCCCAGAACTGCCAGGCTTCTGCCCTAGAAAAACTCAAATAAACCCCAAATTGCATCAAAACTGTTCACCAGCATGTGGTTTGTTGCTCCAGGAATAAAGGACCACAGCTTGGCCAAGGCTGAGTTTGTCACAAATGAGGGTGGAAATGGGCTGAGGAGACCAGGGGAGAGCTGTGGGTTGGTTGGGCTGTGATTCCTGGGTGCCTAAACCAGGTGGGAATGTCTCTGCCAGCAGGAACAGCAGCACCAAGGCCATTTTCCCTGAGGAGCATCTGATTTCTTCCAGTGCCTTCAGCAGCTGGGGTCAGTGTGAGCAGGGTGAGCTGGGTCTCACAGAGAGGAGAGGGAGCAGGCTGTGTCCAGAGCAGGTGGGACAGGGAGAGGTCCCTGGGAACACGGACAGGAACCGTAATCGCTCCTCTGAATGCAATTTTCAGAAGAGCTGCTGCTGCTGCTGTCAAGGGATGTGTCCTGGGAGTGAGATTTTCAAGAAATCTGAGCAGCCTATTATTGCTGTTAGCCAATTAATAATTATTTTCTTTCTGTTTGTTTAAACTGGTTTACCGTGCTACTGAAAGACAGGAGTCATCTTAAACGACTCGCTAATGAGTTAGGAAATGCAGAAACACCACACCCTGCTCCTGCTTTATTTCAGTCCTACAATGGGTTGGGATGTGATGGAGAATACAGATGGTGTCACATGGCCAACTTTTTATGGATCCAGCCTGCGTTAAATGGATATAGCTGTGGCCTTGGGTTTCAGGAAAACCCAACAAAAAGTTTGGCTTAATATCCTGAAATTTTAAAAATACCATTTTGGCACCCTTATATGCCCTTGGAATAGAAGCAACTCTATATAGAGGGCTGGGTTTTCTCCCACATAACATAAAAATATTATAGAGGATGCCACAGACATGAATTACTGATGGGTAACAAGGTGGAAAGGGACTTTTTATAAAAGCATATAATGACAGGACAAGGAGGAATGGATCCAAACCGACAGACAGAAGGTTTAGATTGGATATTAGGAAAATATTCTTCTCTGGCACAGGTGCCCAGAGCAGCTGCGGCTGCCCCTGGATCCCTGGCAGTGCCCAAGGCCAGGCTGGACAGGGCTGGGAGCAGCCTGGGACAGTGGGAGCTGTCCCTGCCATGGCTGGGGTGGCACTGGAGGAGCTTTGAGGTCCCTTCCAACCCAAACCATTCCCTGTTGTGCCTCCCTGCCAAGTGCATGGAGCCAGCATGTGGCTCCTGGGGACAAAATGTCATTGCCATGGGACATAGAGGTGATCCTAGCGATTTCTGCCATAGCAGGGTGTTCATTGCAAAATCAAATACTTTTACTTTGGTGACCTTTATTTCCAATCAAAAGTATATGCTTAGATCACAGAGAAATCTCCCTTAATTCCAATTTTCTAAACCTGCAAAATGCTTCATAGCAACAGAGTGGATGTACATGTAAACACTGCCATTATCATGCTGCTAAGTTCTGCCTTTTATCTACTGATCCCAAGGAGTTTACCAGCACTGAAGGATGCCCTCACAGCCTCACTGTGCATCTTGTAAATAACTGAGATAATACAAAAGAATAGAGAGCTTTATAACAACCCTGTGCTTTTTAAACAAGCTGTAATAAATTGTGCATCACAAGGTGCATAGACTCTGCACAAACGCCTCTCCTTTGCCTCTTCCTGGTGCATACGATTTCGATTTAATGTCACTTATTTCAGAAGTCTATTAAACCAATTGTCTTAATCTCACTTATTCTGCAGTGTATTTGCTCCACGTAGCAGCAGCATTAATAAAAATCCCTCTGTAAACACAGACCAGCTGGAGGGAGCACCACAGGAACTGAGCAGGGTGACCCAGATGTGCAGCATTACCCGTGTTCTTTTTATGAGAGATAAACATTTTGTCTGGTCCCTCTCAGGAACGCCTTCCCCCGGTGTCCCGCTCTCCCCAGCCCAGGAGCAGCTGCAGTAAATCAGGCTCTTTCCATCCCTCTCCCCAGCCCATGAGGAAGGGGAAATTTCTCCTGCCCTCCCCTTTTCTCTCTGTTCAGCCGGAGGTGATAATCCCCACGGAATGCAGCATTTAGCACTTGTCAGGTATATGGTAATTGCTACATTCCCAGGGGATTAAATCCGTGGAATCTAATTACAGTGGAGGGAAACCTCCCTATAAGAGAGGAGCTTTGCTGGGTAGAAGTGAAAGTCTGTGGCAGAGGAAGCTGAGGGCAGGCAGGGCCTTTGCCTCTGTCCAGCTGTCTGTCCATCCCTTCTGCAGGTCAGCCTGGGAAAGGCCCTGGCTGCAGTTCCTGGACTGGTCTGGACATCCTGGTCAGGGCAGACCCACGTCAGGGAATGGTTTGGGTTGGAGGGACCTCAAAGCTCCTCCAGTGCCACCCCTGCCATGGCAGGGACAGCTCCCACTGTCCCAGGCTGCTCCAACCCCATCCAGCCTGGCCTTGGGCACTGCCAGGGATCCAGGGGCAGCCACAGCTGCTCTGGGCACCTGTGCCAGGATCTGCCCACCCTGCCAGGGAACAATTCCTGCCCAAAATCCCATCTAAACCTCCTCCCTGTCTGGAAACATCAGGGTGTGAAAGACCTTGTTAACCAGGGCTTCATCCTAAGGCTGCAAAAATGCTTGGAATATGAAGAAAGTTGGTTTTGCCCTAGACAGGAATACAGGGCCAGGCTGGTCCCAGGCAGAATGGGGATGGGGATGGGGATGGGGATGGGGATGGGGAGGCAGCAGCAGAGCATTGTGACCACTCTCACATCCTCAGGCACCAGGCAGGGTGCAGCCCCCTCACAGCTTCCCTCACAAGGCTCTTCCATTGCTCCTCAGGGCTCCAATCCCCTGCCTTTCTCCTGGCCTGTCCCTAGCACACAGATCTTCTCTCCAGCAGTCCTCACAAGGACTCTGTGCTTTGGGAAATTCCTGCTCCATGGAATGTCCTCCTGGATGCCTTCACCCTTCTTGCACAGAGGGTGGGCAGCAGCTTTTAGCTTTGGCCTCACTCCTGGGGTGTTTCATAACTGGATTATTATGGATACAAGCCCACTGAAATCAACTGGGATTTTTTAATTGATTCGTAGGCCTTGATCAATCACGATTTTGTTAAATCAAATTGCAGATTGCATCCACAAATACACCCCTATCCACTCACCTACACAGCTCCATAAAAACTGTTGTTATGGATAATCTAAGCCAGCCTCAGTTGCCACTCCTCTGTCACCTAAAAGATTTTAGCTCATTTTGAGGTGATGTCAGCAGAGCATTTTGCAAAGGGGAACAAGAAAATCCATTTCAGAGGTAGAAAGAAAATTCAGAAGGGGGTAATATGAATATACTGATGTCTAGATGATACCAGAAGAGAATGAAGGAGGCAGGAAGAGGTTTCTTTATAGGAGGAAAGATCTCACACACGCAAAGATGAAGTGTGTTTTGTCAAGATACTGAGTGAGATTCTTGCTCTGTTTTATTTAGATCAGAAAGAGAACAGATGTACTGCAAGCCTGTCTGCTGGGTTTTGCTGCATTCAGTCTTCCAGTGAATAATTATATATTTAGAGAGTGAAATAGAGATATATATATATATATTTAACACCTTGATATCTGAAATCAAAGCCCCCTGCAATTGCGTGTGTGCTGTGCTGAGGACAGGGCTCTGCCTTTCATTACCCACCCCAATCTCCTGCAAGATGGGTTTCAAGGAGAGGAGTTTCTCCTCTGTTCAAATCCCCACCTGCAGATGCTGCAGCTGCCAGAACACAGGTGGAGAGATTTGGAAATGTTGCTGGCTCTCTGCATTATTTGTGTCACACTTCCAGGGCTGTGTTGCCAGACAACAGTGGTAGAAATGGTCACGGGAGTGACTTTCCAAAGCCTTGGGGTTTAAAAATACTGCCTTCATCTTATTTGTTTGGGATTTTTGAGACTTTGGGTATTCTCTGTTCATATTTTCAAGCTTTTGTTTTCATTCAGAAAGACCAAGAGAAATAAAGAATTAACTTCCAGAAAGTACTTGCAGTTCTCATGGAAACATATGAGAACATTTCTGCCTCCCAGAACTGAATCTTAAAAAAACCCCAATATTATAAGGCTTGGTGAAATTCCTGGAGTTGACACACTGTGCAAAACATCACTTCTGTTGCCTTTGAAATATTATTTATAAAATAAAGAGATGTACAAACAGTTCTGCAATGAGAATATGCAGAAAAGATCCAATTCCTCCTATCCTTTCTGGAGATGTTTTTCTTCTGATTTTGGGAAAGGTTGAGTGTTTAAGTCCCAGTAGCCACAGTTAAATATTAGTAGCAAAAAAATGCTCATTTTCTCAGATGATAAAATGTCTTATATGAGAAATGGACAGATAAAATAATTCTTTACTCACTTATTCATAAATTATGGACCCTGGCACACCTATCAGCTGAGCAGCACAAAATAATTTGACATTGTTCCACCTGCTCTTTGCACTTTTCTTTGATTTTTCTGCATTTTGCCTGCGTATATTCAAAAGAGCATTTTGAGATGCAGCAGTGTCCTTTTGTGGTTCCGTTTTAAATATTTTATCTTTTGTATTTTCCTGTGGTCACCCTTTGTTACCAAGAACACCAATTTTAAACGAGAGGGTGCGTGGAAAACAAAGATGCTCATTTAAACACAGGCAGAAAAGCAGGAGTGTGTCACAACCCAATCTCCTTTAGCCCACAAGTGACAAATTACATTGCAGTCACCCAGAATTTCCTCTGCTATTGCACTGAATTTTTGCCTGTTATTTATGAGCTGTTGCATTCAACTCCAGAAGTGGCTGCGCTTCCCGCAATGAAGAATTCACTGTACAGTTTTGAAAAGCTCATTAAGTGGGCTCCTGTTTATTTGGTCTTTGCTTGAGGTTGGACTGGGTGTAAAACAGCAGCCAGGAGCTGGAGCTGGCCTGGGATGTGCAGAGGGTGAAGGTGGCTGGGCAGAGATGAGCCCCACAGACAGGGAAGGGGCTGGGAGTGGTGGCAGTGCCAGATCCCACAGCCTGGGGAGGGGCTGGGGGACACAGGGGACAGGAATGATCCCATGGGCTGAACACAGCCCGGGGGTGGCTGGGAGGAGCTGTGCAGGGCAGCTGCAGGAGGGGCTGGGAGGGCAGGAGAGGCTGCTGGTATCCCTGCAGGGATGGATGGAGGGCAGGAGAGGCTGCTGGCAGCTCTGCAGGGATGGATGGAGGGCAGGAGAGGCTGCTGGCAGCTCTGCAGGGACAAAGAGCCAGGTGCCACTTTCCCTCCATCAGCCTCTCCTGTCTGCAGCCGGGTGTGCCCTGCCCCAGGTGTAAATTTTGGTGTGGTATCCATGTTCTCCTCGCTGTCAGGGCACAGCAGCTCCAGCCTGCTGCCCTGCCCAGGTCTGTGCTGGGCTCTGCCTCAGCTGCTCCCTGTCCCCTTGCCAGGAGGATCCTGGAGCTCAGAGCAGTGCTCTGGGTTACGGAGCTCCTGACCTTTCTCACTCTGCTTCCCAGGTGAGGCACTCCCTGTTCTCAGCTCCACACACAAACTCCTCATTTTATATTCTTCTGCCATCAGAAGCCATGGGTTTCATACCCTGATTTTGAGACTTTCAAAATAGAGTGACTCCATGAAGACCCGCCCGTGTCCAGGCACTGAAACCCCCTCCTAATATTGACACTGTGTTTAACCTGCGTCCTTTGATCTCTGTGGGGTCAAAGCAGAGCAGGGAGAAGTTTTTTGTATTTCTCCACACAAAGGAAGGGTAACACTTAGTCGTTTTGTGGGCATCTTCACTCATTTTTATTTCAGTAGATGCACTGCTATTAAAAAAAGTGGACATTAAAAAAAAAAGTAAAAACATATCCTCAGAAATGACGATTTTTTTCAGAAAACTTTCGTCCAAGCAACTTTTTTTTTTCCTTACTTTTATTGACTACTAAGCTATTGGCTTTGGGTTTGATTGATTTTATTTTTCATTTCATCTGAGTCATGTAACATTTACCAACAATAGCAGCAGAGCCTACTGGGGAAAAAGAACTGCATGTGAATCTAAGCCAGAGGAATCCTGATTGAAAATTTGTCACCTATTGATGGAATTGGCCTCTTAATTTAGTGGCTGCAGGAATTGCTGCACCTGGAAGGTGTCAGTGTGGCCAGCTTTGCTAGAACCTGGTGATGGAATGTGGCAGAGGAGATCCAGGAAAACACCAGGGTTCGACCTCTCCAGAGCTGCTGTTTGCAGATCAAAGCTGAAAGTGTTCAGTGTTAGGAGGCATTTCCTCCTAGCTCTATTTTTAGAGGAAGAACTTTATTTCTTAGGACTGTGATGTTTTAATAAGTATTAGAATTTTTTAGCTTTTCTTCCCAGAGGATGAGCGTTAACTCAAGCAGAAATTTAATATCTGATTACAGATAGCTGGGAAGTGTGACCCAGAATTGTGAGACCAGAGCACTCTGGAGGAGCCCTACCTCAGATGTGCACTTTTTATCTTGAGGAAGCACTGGGAATAGGGAGCAAATTCCTGATTAATATTGGGAGCACAGAAATGAAATTACCAACTGCCTACATGCAAAATGTGAATTCCCCACTAGGAAATGAGCAGCTGCTGTTGAGCGCGGCGTGGTGGCTGCAAATTCAGAAGGTAAAATACAGAAAACCTGGTGTAGTCCAAGCCTCATTTACATGGAAAATATGCAGCTGAATGCCTGTTGGGAAACATCTCCAGATCTCAGCAGTTTAGGGCAAATTTGCAATGCAAGCTGTAATTTATCCTGTGGGTTGGGAGAGGAGTGGCCATCGGTGTTTAAACCTTCATTTCCAGCCATGATCCTTCACTGGGCAGCTCCAAAAATCCCCAAAACTTCCCTCAGAGAATCCCAAGTGATGGAGCTCTCTGGATACACAGGACTGGCAGGGGAAATAACAAGGGTGAGCAGGGAATTATTCCAGGTGCTTCATGAGCTTTGCTGCTGCTGAGACCAGAGATGGGTGCTGGGTTATTTTAAGAGCCCCAAATTGATGTCACTGTGACACTGCATTTGTGGGGTTTTATGTTCCTCCTCTTCAAGAGTTCACCAACTTCTTCATCTCATCAGGGCAAACTCACAGTCCTTTAGAAAATGAGAACAAAGGAGGCTCTTGGCTATTGCCAAACCATTCCACACTCTTGCCAAACTGTGAGACTTCTATATTTTTCACGCCTGAAAGTGTATTCAAAATTAGTTTTCAATTTAAACTGAGTGGTGGAAACAGGAAGCAAAAGGGAAGAATTCTTTTATTTGCCAAATGTAGTGGAAAACACCACCACATTGCTGGGCACTGGTTATCAACCCCTTATTTTAGCAGATCCATTTGCAGCCATATCACAACTGTAAGGTTAAAACAATGATTTTGTTTTGTTTTGTTTTCCCTAAAATGTTTTGTTTTCCCTAAAAATCTCCCAGCCAGCTATTCTCCCATTCTTTCTCATCACTCTCTAAGTGCTTTGCTAGGAACACATTCCTCTGTTTGCAGATTGTATTTCTGCTGATAAATCTGCTGAGACATTGGCTCAGCTCTCAGCACGATGCATGAGGAGCTGGATGATATTTCATGTACTGCTTTATATCTAAATTCAGACAATATGACCCTTATGTTCCTAATATTGAAAATGCTTTACAAATGTTTGTAGTGTACCTGAAATGAAGTTCATGGCAGAAGCAGGAAAACCCTGAAGCTGCAAATAGAAAGAAAAAATTGTGCACATTTAGCTTAAGGCAGATATTGAGGTTACACTTCTTTCCCTTAGCAACACCTTAATGATATTTTAATTTCATATCATCATTAAAAAAAAACCAAATCTGTATTTTTAACTTCTTTATTCACTTCTGAATGGCATGTACCTTTCTGGCAGAGCAGTGGGTATTCACAGCTGGAATTCTGCGGGCTGAGGTGTCCTAAGGCTCCTGCAATCTCGAGCAGGTACAGCAGTTAATTAGTCCCCCAGTGTGAAGTTTGCAATCAGGTGTGGAAGCAGTTTCAGTTACAGTGTTGTGGTGAATCATTTCCTTCTGATGCTTGTGGTGATCAATCATGTGGGGCCCTCGCCTAGATTTTCACACCAGCTTCAAGACAAAAGATGTTCACAAAGAAAAACAAAATATTATCCATCTGTGGGTGCCCAGCGTGGATCTCGCCTCGCTTTGCTTGTTTTCAAACCACGAGGTTGTCCAAACATTCTTCTTTTTGGAAAATTTACATATTAGTCTGAGACAGGCTTCAGGAGGAAATGGCCTAGAGAAAAATCAGTCTAAAATACAAAAATTATATTTAACTTTGAAAGGATGGTTTGGGGTTTTTTTGTCGTTTTTTTTGATTTTTTTAATTGCTAGCCTTTCTGAGCATTACATATCCATACCCATATAACAGTCAGGGACACATCCTGCTTTTCCAGAGGCAGCTTTGAAACTGCAGGACACATTAAAAAACCTGAAATATTTCCATTTTTGGCCTGAAAGAAACAGCAGCACAGGCCTGTGCTTGTATGACCAGGCATTTTTCCCTGCGTGCACAGCAAGCAGGGATGAAGAATTTTTCACCTGGCCATACATTGGAGAGATTGATTTGGATTCAGGAATGCATCCCTGGTGGAGCCCACACTTAGGGAATGCTTCAAGTTGGTCACGCACTTCCATGTGGTCTTGGGGAGGGAAAGTGGTTTCTGACTCGTGGCCTTTGTCATTGGCACAAACATCCTGGCCTGGGTGCTTTCATATCGAAAAGAATTCAGTGTGTGTATCATAAAATTTTGTGCTGCTGAAGATCTGCAGCTCTGCCAAGGTTCAGTGGGAATTTGGGATGGTTGGAGGTGGGGAAACCAACAGCATTTGCATAAAAATGCACATGGGGAAATGAGAACATCAGCTAGATCATCCTAATACTCCCAACTATTTTCAGCGTGTTCCCTATTTTTTTTAGCTGGCTGACATGTTCGGGGTGGGTTTTGCTAGAGATGTAAATGAACATGTATTTCCAAAGACACGCTTTTTTCCCCCTTTACCTGACTGTAATAGATAATGGAAACAATTTTTAACTTTTCCCCATTGTTCCCTCCATTTTCCAGCCCCGTACCCTGGGGTCTGGGAAGATTATTAACTGTGAGGATTGCTTGCTTTTCCATTGCTACTCATAATTATCAAACGGTTAAATGAATAAAGAATAAGGAACGTGACCTTGTCACCCTGACTCATGAGTGATTGTCAAGTGAGGGATCCCAGCAGGTCAAATGCTGAAGTCTTCATTTATTTGTTTCATTTTGCCGTGAACTACAGATGGAAATGCTGAAGACTTTTGTGCATCCAGGCTTTTAATATTTTTCTAAAATCTGCCTAAAATCCACGTGGTGCAGGAGGGAGACCCGAGGGGATGTGAAGTCAAGCCCGATGCCTTCAGTGAAGGTTTTCCCAGGAAGGATTGCAGGATCCTGGGTGACACAAAGGGAATTCAGGCTGTGCTGGGGGTGGGGGAGCTCGGTGAGGAAATAATTAAAGTTGCAAGCAAAGTTCCAAACGAGCACTGCTGATGAAAGAGGCAAACTATGCCAAGGAAATGTGAAGGTTCCTGCTCTGCTCTCCTTTAATTTCTAACAAAAAAGATTCTTCCCCAAACCAGAGGAGGGGGATGGGAGCATTTGCATTTTCAGGAGTGGGGGATATCACCCGTGTAGGGAGAGCACAGAATAGTGATGATGTGGGGACTCTGGGATGTTATTGCCCCTGCTAGAGGATTTGGGATGGCTGGATCAATACAACATTGGCTGTCCTTGCAAAGCACAACAGGTCAATAAATAAGTTTGTCAGCGTTTTTCTATCTTGCCACGCTGGGAAATAATACAGGTTACTAAAGAATTGTCACCTTTGATTTATAAAGCTAATTAAATGTAGGTGCGTTGGATTCTCTCGAATCATTTAGCAAATTAAAAGATACAGGGGAAGAAAATCCTACAAGTGAGCCCAAGTGAGCCAGAGGAATGCAAAAGTACATCTGAATTCTTCTCAGCTTCTGGAGTGAACTGCCCTTAATTCCTTGACTGTTTTTAACACCTGCTTTAGTGCTGCTTACCCCTTGTCTATTGATAAGATATGGAGTTCAAGATTCTGGGAATTCATTACAACTTCAGTCTTGAAACAGCAGATATTTTCCTGAGTGATTTCTTACTTTTTCTGCACTTACTATTTCCTATTGCTTTGCATGATGTTATATTAAAAATACTTGGGTTTACATTTTCACTGGGATTCGTTTCGTGTGCAGACTGGCTGAAGTCTTGTATTAACAAATATTTCAGTTCAATACACATCCTTAGAGCAGACTTTGAGAATGCTACAGACAATTTTTGTTGTGTTGTAAATGAGCAGCTCCTGCAAACTTAAATAACAGTTCTAGGATTTTTTTTTTTAAAGAATGGAATTTCCTTGAGCACCTTTGGCTTGCAAACAATGAGAGAATCCCAAATAAGAGTTTACTATTTCATGGCATTGGGATTCCTTTGTTTCATTTTGATAAAAAATCGGGATTTGGGTTGTCTGCATCTGACTGCCATGGCCCAAACTGTGCCCTCAGAGACTCTGTGCAGCTTTTCCCAAGGAAAACAGCCTGGCTGGGGTCTCCTGAATATTGCTGGATGAAGAGGTTTGGGTATGTTCAGTCTGAAGAAACCAGGACAATGAATGGGGGAAATGAAGTGGAGTGCTTCATGGAAATTTCTGGTATTTCCCTGTGGGATTTGGCATTGGGGGTGACAGGTATTGTCATGAGTCAATATATTCCTGCCAGCCAGCAGCTCCCAAATCCACTCAGCCCCTCCTTGGCGATGAGGAGCTGATCTGGGGCTGACAGATTTCTGTCTGGGATTCCCTGGGCAGAAACTCATGCCCATGTGCCATGGGATGGCACAGGGAACAAACTGCACAATAAACCTGGGGTTCCTGGGCTGCACCAGACTTGCTGCAGGTGTGTGAACCAACCCTGCAGCGTGTGCTCAAAATACATCCAACATTTCCCAGAAAGTGGCACAAGATCTCCACATCCATTAACAAATCAGAGAATTTGGGGTGTAGGGAAATTCACCCAACATTACTGCACAGAAATTCTAATTGTGCTTCTCCTTTAGCCAGAAATCCCACCTGAGGGGCAAATCCAGCCCCTGGATCTTTCTTGAATGAGGAAAGGACAAAAAATTCCTTTCTCCATTTTGGTGAATAAAAAGGGGGTGTGTGTGCAAATATCCAAACTCAGAGCAGCCCTGCTAATCCCAGGGGTTTGCATCTTCCCATTCTCCCTGTCCTTGGGCTAATGACTGCCAGATCCATGGGTTTGGGTCATTGGCTGCCACGTGGCCATTGCATGGTATTCTTTAAAGGTTTTATTCCCTGGTTTCAGTGGTTGTGTCTTGGGGAAAATCCTGTGCCTTTCCAAGCACGTTCTCCAACTATGAAAGGGGTGTGGTGATGCCTTGCTTTGTTTGTAAAGTGGAGGTGTGAACACATCAGGGTTTCTCTTGTTCCTGCGGCCATCTCCCACTTTTAATTAAATTATGAATAGCTTTCAGTGAGACTCGTGCTACCTCTGCAGCCTGGGCCTCTGTAAGACACCCACTCCTACAAAATGGGTTTTTTAAAAGCCCCACAAACTCACATTATCTTGGACCTATTTCTGTGTCATGAAAGTCGAGGGCATCAACACAGCGCTCCGCCCTCTCTGAGCCAGCATCAAAAACGGGATTCACTCAGTTATCTTCAAAAAAGCCTTTTTCCTCCCTTGAAAAATGGTCAAATAGGAAGAAAGGCTGTTCAGGTGATAAACATTTCTTACTGAGAGTAATTTAAATCAATGGAAATATTTATAAAATAAAGTATAGGTGAGTTTAGTGAGCCAGCTGTCTTTATGTAACTGGTTATTACATTAAATACAAAGTGTACTGTTACTACAGATCCATTAACATTCACTGTGTGCCTCCTTGTTCAAAGCAGCTAATGCAGTTATAAACCTGGAAAAAGGATTAGTGATTTTATTGCCTTAGAAAAGGATTCTTCCCCCTTTATTTTACAAATTTACGATTTTATTTCCAAAGCTGAAACAAAGGGAAGGCTGTGCTCCAGCAAGGAGATGCACTGCTCCAGGCTGACAGCTGGAGCACTGGATATAGGATGGCAGCTCTTGATTTGTCAGCATGTTGCTATGGGATGGGAATCTGAGAGTGGAGTAAAATGCTGTTGAGATATTCTGGGATCTCCTGGTGCTCGTGCACGCTTACTCCCATCCCTCGTCTCCACATTGGCTGCAACTTCCAGAAAGGAAAACAAATCCTCTTGATGAATGCAGAAAGTGCATCCTGCCCTGGCTTTCTTCTTTCTGCCTTTGTGCACGGGGCTAAAAACTGCCAGAGTGAGGGGCAGCACTGGAAAGGGGTTTGGGAAAGTGGGAAGGGGAGGGAGCGAGAGCTCAGCTGAGCCTCGATCCTGGGGAA
>VWYI01027244.1:214996-322361 GCA_013399455.1 Anthoscopus minutus
TGAGTCAAAGATGTTCCTGCAAGAAGGATTTGTAGTAAGTGGCTCATGGGGCGGGGGGGTGGGGGGGGTTGTTAATGAAAAGTTTATTGATCCGTTTTGCCAGTTTTTGTTTCATTTACCTTTGTCTTTCAAAGACCAAAGAAAGCCTTCCCGATCATTTCTTTAGCATCGTGTTTCTTTTTTTTTTCCTTTTCTTTTTTTTTTTTTTTTAAAGGGGAATAGGAAGTTTAGAAAATAAATAAATAAGCCTCAACTGACTTCTTAAGCAACAAAAGAGGTTGCCAGGCGAGGACAATAAAATTCTAGAATATCCAGAGATTGGATTTCATTCCTGTTCCGTGATGCCCCCTGGACTTTCTGTTTTGGGGTGTGAGGCTTTTTTTGTTCGTTTGTCTCTCACACAGAAAACCTGCACCCAAAGTAAGGTCTGTATGTTCTCTAATGAGCCATCCCATAAAATGTGCTGTGTGACTCCCAGTAAGTATTTGAATTGAAGTATAATAGTTTTGAAGTGGTAGGGAACAAAAATCTTTCTGTTGGGTTATTGATCTGCTGATGAAAGGCGTTTGGATGTAAAAAGGGTTTAGTTTAGGGGGGTTGTATGTTTAAAGGGTGTTGGTTTTTTTTTAAGGCAACATATTTTTTTTCATTTTTGAAATGACCTTGAAAGCTTTAAAACTACATCAGTTTCTACCAGTGGGTTTGAGGGGGAGGCAGGAGCAGAAGAATCTAGTGAAAATCGAAAATAGAAATAGGAACTGAAGTATAGCTGCAGTGAAATATTTTCTTATAGAAGTATGTGAAAAGGGAAGTTTTTGTAAGAATGTGTGAAAAAGAAGAGAGGGAAATAACGCAGTTTCAGATGCAGGGAAGGGGGGAGAAAAGGGAGCATATCATTCTTCACATTTTATTAGGCCGTGAAATGCAGGAGTGATATGATCTGGAAGACACAGAAATAAAACGCCTAACTACAAGTTGAATAGCAGGCATTGACTTGCTGACCAACGCTTCCATGCTTGGTGGGGGCTGGTTCTGTGGCTGCAAAGGTAGCAGAGCACAGGGCTATGACAATGGCTTGCAAATGCTTTAACGCCATGTTTTATTGCTCTTAGGAGCTCTTATTAACTGGAGGTTTGGGAATACGACTAAGACTTTAATTTGGGATGTCCACACTGAGGTTTCAGCCTTTCCTTGGATAATAGAAAAGGACAGTTGCAAATAAGTAGAATAAACTGCATTCTTTGGCAGAGGGGGAGGGAAGAGGGAGAGGGTGGAGGAGGGTTTTTTTTTCTTCCCCTTTACTAGTTCTGTAACTGAGTCAATATTTTAAGATCTGTAGCAGGAATGTAGCTTTGTGATCACTGATCGTTCTGCAATGTGTGGTTTTTTTTTTTAAATGAGCAATCTCGTCATGCTGAAGAAAATACTTGGATTTTCGGTCTCACAGCTCTTTCCTGAAATCACCATCTGAGTTTTCAAGTTTTGCCTTTTAAGTTTTTCAGCGTGGTGAATATGAAAAACAAATAACTTTAGAACCATGGTTATTACAGTGATTATTGATTGGCTTGGCCTTGAGCCAAACAACTCTTCTGCATGCACCAGAGTTGCTGATTTAAATTCTGTGGGTTCTTTTTCATAAGTTAGCCTTTTATAATCTTTAAACAGCATATATGGCAGTTGAGGAACAGTAGATCAGTTTTTAGTTAAGGTTGTTCAATTATGTCTTCATCGCTTTGGAGCTGGTTGAATGACTTGACATGAGATTAAGCACAACAAAAGAAAAGGCAGGGGAACAACAGCTGCCTTCCAGTACCAGAGCTCCAGATTCTGAGCACTTCAGCGTTTTACCTTTTACTGTTCCGTGGTGTCAGGTTTAAATGTGAATATTTCTATTCGCCTTTGCAAGAAGCTCAGGCTTGCTGATAACACATCAGCCACTCAAAGCCTGGATGTTCGTGTTTTGGGGGTTGTTTGTCTGCTGCATTTCACAGAAAACGATCTGAGGATCTGATACTGAGCAATGAATTGATCTCATTAACTTTTAAGACAAAACTAGCAAACAGTCGCCACTAGTTTGTACTTGTTTAGTCACTGTGTGGTAAGAACTTTAAGGTGTGTCCTTAATGGCAGCTGACGATTCTTGCTGCGAAGCCTTGTTTATTTTAGGTAGATGTTTTATACAGAATTTCCAGTGGGACAAATTACTCTACTGACTGC
Organism: Anthoscopus minutus; assembly: GCA_013399455.1. NCBI lineage: Eukaryota > Metazoa > Chordata > Aves > Passeriformes > Paridae > Anthoscopus > Anthoscopus minutus. Next base: position 217,214 of record VWYI01027244.1, read on the forward strand.
CCTTATTCTTTCTGAAGGCTGACTGTGAGCATAAGAGAATAATTTTGCCATTCTGCAATCAGGATATATTTAAAAATTGGAGCCATTAAGTTTTGCTGTGTATTTTAAGGCTTTTCCTACTTCCTTTGTTTAAACATTCTCAAACAGTGCATATCATGGATGAGTTTAAAACATTCTTATGGCACTGTTGGGGTCGAATTTAAAATTAAAATGAATACCGACGTCCTTGTTGATCAAAATAGAAAAAGCATTTCTTTAAATAAGTGGATGTTTTCTGGTTTTGAGTGTGGTAAGGAGGCTATATTGGTATCTTGTAAACAAAGTTTCATATTAAGTAGTCTTTAGAGAATGGCTTCCAGGCTTTGCATTAGAGGATTTCTTTCTTTTCCTCTTTAAGTGAATAATGTTTTTTGGTTTTGCTTTGTTTAGGTGGAGGGGTGGGGACTTTAGAGTTGGGGCTAAAAAGACAGGAAGATAATAAACTTTAGCACCTTTTTATCAGACCGTCTTACACAAAAGGCTACTTGATTCTGGCTTCCCCTTTCATTAGATCACACTCCAAAAATTCCTTTTTGAGCACTTCTTTCTAACCTTCAGAAATATCTCCTCTTACCCCACTGTATTTTCATTTAGAACTATGCTGGTAGATTAATACCATATTTTATACAAAGCGCTAAGTTATTACTGTGATCAAGGGGAAATTATTTCAAAAGGGAACTGTGGCTTTCACTTAGACTTTCAAAACAGTGATTACAGTAAACTTTTAGTTACAAAAAAATCTGAGACTTTGCAATTAAGAAGCTCTGGGGAAACGTTAAGTAAATTTTAACTTCCCTTTGTTCTTTGGGACATTTTGTTGTCCCAGCTCTTTCTAACCTGAATCTTGATTTGGAATGCATTGTCCTAGGAAAAGATTCCATCCAGTGTATATGTAAATACACTCCCTCTTTCCTGTGTTATGAAATGCTGGCATATGGAAAGAGCAGCCCCCCTTTCCCCAAGGTAAAATGGGCTGAGCTTTCTTTTCTTTGCAAGAGGCTGAAAGAAGAGTTTGACCTTTGAACTCAGCCTCACACTTCCATGCTGCTTTCAGGATGATTAAATAACCAAGGATATTTGCCTGTGTCTTATGCTTATTTATCTCACTTCAAATGTTGTAATACTTAACTGTTGAAGTATTGTCTTTAAATATAGCAGGACGGGGCCTTTGGGTTGCAGCAGGGCTGCCATGTGCCAGCTCAGCTCTCGCTGGGGACACTCTGCATTTCCAGCCCCCCTCAGAGCCTTCCCACATCTCATATCTGCATTATTTGCAAGTTGCTTTTAACTTTTAACCGACTTTGGGGCATTTCTGATGACCCCCCCAGGCTTTCTTAAGGTGACTTCAGGAACAAAAAAGTTTTTCTTCCTGGTGCATGAATGCGCTGAGGGGATTCTGCTGACTACTGTATGCGTGCTTTGAGAGAGATGTGACTCATTCCACAAGAGATTTGCAACTGAATACAAAAGTAAGGAAAAGGATATGACCAAGCTGTGTAAGGTTCTCAACGCATGTATTTTAGGATTTAAAAAGCCTTTTTCGGCCTAAGCTTAGCTAGGTTTTTATGTGTTTCCAAATAGAAAGTTGCTCTCTCAAAATGATTTGTTTTTAGAAATCAACTTTTCTTTTTTTTTTTTTCTTCAGTGAAATTCCCAAATGATCTCCTTTTGTTGCTGATGAAGCTTTTTTGTGCCAAACGTGGGTGTTTGTCAATGGGAAAAATATATGAAAACTTCTACTGTTGTAATCATATGACTTTGGTCAGAGCATAGTTTATAGCTTATCATAAATCTAAAACTCTTGATTCTTCCTCCTTATTTTTTTTAAGCCATGTGATAAGAGCAGACTTTGCAGTTTGAAAGTAGAACAGTGCACATGCTGGGAAAAATGAGTTTGAAATTAAAAATATAGGTGACATACGTGTTTGGAAAAACAATGAGATGGAATTGCTTATCAGGCTGCCTTGAGGATTTCAAAAGAAACTACAAGAGGAAATGTGGGTAGAATATGCAGGGAAATCTATGTAGATCAGAGTGACTTCAAGATTGGAGCAGAAAACCATCCGAGCAGAAGTGAATAATTGACTGGATGGGGCTTTTCTATGTGCAGCAGATTTTATGTAACTAAAAGTATCAAAGTCTGAGTTTGTTTATGCGCAATAGGTACACTTGCATTTCTCACTGTAATAAAGGGACTGCAGTTTGCCTCTGATTGAGCTGCATCAGGGAAACTGAGGCCTTTGTGTTGTGCTTGCTCTTCATTGTGATGGTAGAGACCTGGATGGGTGAAATCCTGGGGGTTCTCTCAGCCTCTCTGTTGGTACTCAGGAAGAACCAAATTAGCTTTGCTTAGATTTACACCAAATTAGCTGTGCTTATATTTACACCAAGGCCTCGTGTTTGGTGCAGTGTCAGGAAAATGGATGTAAAGGTGGCCCAGAGAAGCCTCAGTTTCTGTTCACCTTTCCTGTTTGTTTCTAACTCTTTCTTTGTTCTTATGCTGGTAAAATTGAGGTCTGAAATTGCCTGTTAGCTCAGTTTCTTGCAGATGCTGCCTCTGCTTTCGAGGCCAGCTTGGCCCTGTGCAGCCCAGGCTGTGGGGTACATCATCACTCCCATCCCTGCAGCCCGCTGGGGAGGGGAAATGAAAAGTCTCCATCGGTCTCTGGGAGATCTCCCACCTGCATGGGAGAAAGGAGGCAGCTTTTGGAAGTGTCTGTTTGTATTGCTTCTATTTTAGCACCTTCAGATGCTGCTCCAGGGGGTGGCTGAACTACAAGTAAATGTCTTTTCCTTGGATGCTGTTATCTTCTTCCACCTTTCAGGACTGACCTTTGCAAGCACCTAGTAGTGGTTGTGTTTGAGAGTGACAACTTCCAAGTGCCCTGCAGAGGACAGGGGTCAGGTATTGCTCTGTTCTTCCCAGGTTTGAGCTGTGCTGGGTAAGAGCTGGATTCACACTTGAGGCCAGGTGGAAGCACTAGGGCACATTCATGGTCCTAACAAAGGGAACTCCATGGAAGTGACCACTTCTCTCAAATTCAGGAGTAGTAAAATAATCTCTTTTCCTGTTATTTCACCTATGCTGCCCAAAGGGATGCAACTTGCCTGCAATTGCTACAGAGGAACTCCTGGCTCTTGAGTAATAAGGAATTAAGTCTAATTTGGTAAACTGAGTTTACCACTTCTTTGTAGTTGTGGCTGTTGGAGAGACCTTACCATCCCTCTGCCAAGAAGTAAAAGAGTCAAATTTGCTTTTAAGGTCTCTGAGAATACCTTCTTTTAAATGAAAACCAAGACTAAACATACAAGGCCGTCTGTGTAAGGTGAGACTGACTCAACAATAAAAATGTATCACTCATTCCACCGAGAGCCTTTACCTGCTGTGGAGAGAACAATAAACTGTTTTGTAAGGTAAGGGGTCATTGCCAGTTTAAGTGCATGTAACGTCTTGATTTAATGAAGTTGCATCATCCTACAGCAGTGGTGAAATGTGTCCCAGACTTATTTAAAATAGGATTATTCTTGTGTCTTTCAGCTTTTCTACAACAGGTATTGACCACTTCTGTTGTCTAAAGTACACGCTGGTTTTGTGGTTCCTGAGAAATTCTCTCCTATCAGAGAGGAAAAAAGGGAAAAAAAGCTGGCAGTTTGAGCAGTCCTTCTGAACTCTAAAAGTCAATACTTACTTGTAGTACTTCCTTCTTTAATGCCAAGAATTAGTCTCTTTTTTATTTGCTCTTGCTCAGTGGAGGAAAACCATGTGCAAAATGCTGCAAGCTTATACGTTCCCTGCTTTAAAAAGCCTAATTACATCTTCTGATAGAAGAGGCATTCAGTTCTCTGAGGAGACACACTCAGCTCATCCATCCTCTGCCAAAACCCTGGTAGACATATAGCCTTCAAGAAAAAGGGACTCCACAGGAAAAGGTTTTTTAGAGAAAGAGGATATCCTTTGTTTTTATTAGTATAGATGTCTGAGATGGGGGGAGGGAGTTTTCCTAATATTGTTCATTATTAACTATGAGTTATTTTCCACTGGTGATTAAAATCCTGTTTGCGAGACATCAGGGGGAAAATGACTCTCATGTGTGTCTGTTTTATCTGACTACAAAAGGGCTTTCAACACAAAATCTTTCTGAAGTGTGTGTGCAGAAATGCTTGGATAATAACAGTCTCGAATTCTGTGGATGTCTCACTCTGCTTGTGTTTTTGTGAATTGTTTTAGGATCTTTGTGTTGGAGATCTCTGTGGTGTTGTTAGAAGGGACTATAACTGAGCGTCTCTCCTAGAGAGGATAAAAAGGATAAGCCATGAAAACCCTCCTAAGAGTTTAAGTTTAGGATAACTTTGAAATCTTCAAGCCTGAAGGATGAAGACTAACGAGGGGGACTTAAATTTGCAGATGGAGGGGAGTGGAAATTCCAGTTTAGGGTCATCTTTTATGTTCTCTTTTCAACCTGAACATCTTCTTTTTGATCTTTCCTGCAACTGAAACAAACAACTCTCTTCCTCCCCTTCCTCCCCCTGAATCTCCATTTCCTTTACAAGTGCTCGTGCTAGTTCTTTATCAGGCTGAACTGTTAACAAAGTATTAAAAACAGTTTTGTGCTTGCACAGTTGGTGTAAAAGGCTCGGTGTGGATGAGAAGCAGCACTGGGATCCCTCACGTGCTCCTTTACTAACAGAATACTCGGGGAAGTTGTGTGAAATGAGCTACTGTTAAAGATGGGAGTAGCTTTTTCCCTCCCTAGAAAGCAGCAGAATGCCCAGTAATGAGCAATAATTCTTGGCTTCTGTGCTGCTCTGCAAAATCAGGTTTTATCTGGACTGACCTTTGTAACTTGCCAGTGTTGTCCCTTGAGTGGTGGGTGATGGACACTTGTATTCTTTGAGAAATAAGGTCACAGTCTGCAGCAAAGAGTGCATCATCCTCCCTAAAAGTGGGGACTGTCCCTCTGGGGTGGCAGAGGCACTTGTGGCACAGGGAGGAAAGCCAAGCCCCTCCTGGCCCGGGTGTGACCCGTGCCTTTCTGCCCAGGCACAGAGGAAGTGCCGTGCTTGCCATAAACCCCTGCTACCTGCAGAGACAAACCCGAAATTCTGTGCCGTGGGTTTTGGAAATCCGACTCACCTTTTGGCACAGTTGGTGAGTGAGAACCTCACAATGGCACTTGGCTTCAATTTCTGGCTAAATGTGGGAGCTCAGGTATACCAGAACTGCTCCCAGCACACAGCTGGGGTCACTGGTGGCTTGTGCAGGACTCTGGAGGGGTATCCCAAAATCTGGCACTCCTAAATATTATTAGAAACTATTTCAGGGTGCTGTTTATGCTTAACTTTGTAGATGTGGTGCAGCTGCCTTAGCTTTATGCAATATATGTATATTAAAAAACGTTCTAAATAAGTTTAAGTTCAGCCTCAGCTCGGGTTTTATTTGAGGATTTGAAGCTGTATTTATTTATGCATGAGCTGCTCTGCCTGTGATCAGTGTTACACCTGAATACAGCTGTGCCCAGATAAAATAGATAACATACATAAGGTAGCTTTTATTTGTGCTCCCAGCGAGGTGTTGTTAAAAGTGATCTTAACAGGTTTGTTTTATCTATGGTCCTTAGGTAGGACTGGAACAGCTGCAGTAAATCTTTGAAATTGGAAGTAAAAAAAGGTGTTAAACTTGTAATTTCCAGTAAGTAATCAGCAGTGTAAAATCTATTAACCAACAATCTGTTCTGGGGCATAAACACACCAAGAGGAAGGAACATCTCATGTCAAATGACTCTTAATATCCTGAAACTTCTTGAAACATGAGGAAAACTAGGGGTTTTTTTAAAGTGGAAATGAGAGTTGCATATAAGTTTCTCAAGTCATATAGACCCAGTAAAAATTAAGGTGGTTGATTTGCAGCAGCTGGAAGAAGCTGGTCAGCTAAGAAGTGATAATTTTGCTGCTGGCCTTGAATTTGAGAATTTGTTGAGGTAGTTGTGTCTGAGTTTTTATCTGCCAGAGAAGAAAAGTAACTTTAGTGTCCTGGATTTAGCTGTAACTCTTCGAGTTTTCTCACTTCTCTTTTTCAGAAAGTGTTGCAGCAACTACTTTAACTTCTGTAATTGTTCCATGTTGCTTTTAACAGTTTAACAATAGTTTTGCAGTGCAGAATCAGCAAAGAATAGTTGTTTATCCTAGACTTGCCATGCAGCTTTCATTCCCAGTGCCTCTGTAACGTGTTTAAAATGGGAAATTCAATGGTTAGACTTTGCTGTTCTCTGAAAGGTGTGTCTAGAATTTTTATTACATATTCATGGAAATTTTGAAATGCAGGAAGTAGAAATGCAATAAAATGACTCCTGATAGGTAATTTCCCAAAGAAATCGTCAAGACTGTAATATGGATTGTGTAATTTAATAAAAATAAATTAAACTTCTCTACAGGCACTTAATTAAACTTTTCTGATTTAATAATCCATTTATATGCAGCAGGATTTTGGTGTGGTTCTTAGGTTGTGTGGCAAGTGCAGTGAAAACAAGGTATTCTCATCTGTCCAGTGGAATCTTTCTGGGTGTTTTGTGGTGTTTATGAATACAGTGGGTATTGCTGTGAACCTGCTGAAATACTCAGCCAGGGATGAGTCACTCGTGAGCTGAAGTTTGCTAAATGCTCAGGCTAAAACTTCTGTAGTTTTATTCTTTCTTCTCAGCTGAAATACATTTCTAGTTGCACCAAGTGCAGCAGCAGCACTCTGGAACTGAGACAAATTGATCACTTCTGGATAGGTCAGTGCAGGAAAAGTCCAGGGGAGCTGTGCAGGTTCCTCCTGCCCTGCATCCCCTCGGAGCATCCCCTGGAACCTGGGCTCTGGGCTGGGCAGGAGGGACAAGGGGCATTTACAGATGGGCAGGGAAGTCACAATTGGCACTTCTTGACTTGCTTTGTGAGGGGGATAAGTCATTCTTTATTTTCAACCCTGAGTTGGTCTGTAGCAAGTTTGTCGCTTTTCAGCTGTTGGAAAAAAGGATTTCCTGTTTTGTTCTGTTCCTTTACTCAGTATCTGATACTGCTGTGTCCTTTGTCTGCTGAAAGAAGGCAGAAGTGCAGGTACAGTGTTTTATTTGTTGAGTTTCTGCACACACCTTCAGCCATAGTCACAGTGTTGCAGGCTGTCCACTCTTCCAAGAGGCAACAGAACTGCCTACAGGGTTTTGAACAACAGGAATGTAATTAATCAGCATTTTTTGGTATAATATGCCTCAAATCCAAGGCATATTATCTTTACTAGGAAGGAAGGTTTGTTACTAATGGATAAAATCCTGGTGGGGATATTTGGGTTGTAGTTCTGGCATGTGTTGGCTTGTCTGAACAGTGAGAGCATAAAATCCTGCCTGCTTGTAAAAGCTATGGATCTAATCAGAGCGAAGTCGAAATCACCAGATATAGAATGAAACTAGAGCTTTGTAACTCACCTGCTGACTCCAGTACTTGTATTCTTTCTTCTTCTCAGTTTGAATACATTCCTGTCGAGTTGCATCTGCACTTCCCTTCAGAAACACTACCTGCAGTTTTTTCCCATTCTGTAGGTGCTCTCTCCTGTGTATCCAAGAGCAAGAGCTGCAGAGAGGCATTTCAGATTCCTGAAACTGGAATATCTTGCTCTGTTTGCAGTGCTGCCTAGAGGATGAGCTGTGGCTGGTTCTTAGTTCAGTCTTTGAAAAGCAGTGAGAGCACTGAGCAGCCAGCACAGCTTGGTGGAGGTGCAGAGTGCCCTGGTGAAGTCTCCAAAGGGGTTCAAACCTATTGGTAGCCACCAAAATTGCCCCAAGCTCCTGCAGAACTCCTCTCATGGCTCAGGTGTTGGCTGTACGTGCTGCTCTGGTACGGTTGTGAGAGCAGGTTCACTGATTGAAGCAGCCCTTATTGATTGATTGAGGTGGATTTTTCACCTATCAGTGACCAACCTGGAGCCTCCCCTGGATGTCATCTTTGTCTGTCACTTAAATTCTAAACTCCTGGAGCTGTGGCTGTCACAGTGTTGGTTTTATCTAGGCTGGGTTGAAGGAGGAGTTAGAAGGAGCTCTCTTCTCCCTCACCTACCCCAGAGTGCCACAAAGGACAGGGCACTGGGGGTGGATTTTGCTGCTTCTCATCTGTTTCCTCTCTCCACTGACTTAATTCTTGCTGCTCTATTGTGTGTTTGTTGTAGTGCCACAAAGTGGGAGCGTAACAAACCTTAATTGGCTTTTTCTGTTTGTAGACATGAGCAAGGAAGTAGTGGCTGATGAATCCCAGCAGTTCTCTTTGTGGGACTTCAGGCACTGCCCTTTGGATCTGCCTTTATGCCCCAGAAATGCCTCTGGCCTCTCTCTAGCATGATTTTTACACTTCTTCCTGCAGAGCACTTCCCTATGGCTCTGAAAGCAAATGCACTCAACTCTTAAGTTTGTTCCACATTTTAAAATCTTGCCTGGATTTTTTTTTTTTAATTGGAAACTTAAGTTATTTTCAGGCAGATACTCTCTGAGCTTTGCAATAGCATGTTGTGTAAAAAATACCTCTTAAAACTCCAGTAGAAATAGAACAAAAAGGCAAGTTGAAACATGAAGTATAAAACATGCTAACCAGCAGCCTTTGATATGTTTTTTCCTGATGTTTTTACAAAAGGGATAAAGTTTTTTGAATACTTGAGCTTCACACTTTGCTTCTGGCTCCTTCACTTGCCTGTAGGGAGCGAGGGAAGGTCTGAGCTGAGTGGGGAAGAGAGAAAGGCAAAGGCTGCAGCAGAAGCAGGAGTGTCACCCCACAGCCTGGACCTGCCTGTTACAGGAGATTTTTGAGTCATTCTGCAGAGAGGAAGTGTTAATCGTGGCAGTGATAAAACTGAAAATGGAGATAAAGGGCGTAGTTAGAAAAGAGACTTTGGCTGCAGAAAATCCAGATTCTGTCGCCATCAGCAGTGATTTGTTCCCTCTTACACTCCACCTTACCCTGCAAGATCCTGCATTTGTGCTTAAATTGGGATAAGTCTTTGGCCCAGGCCTGAAACAACTTGGGATAAAAACCCCTAGAAAATTCTTGATATGAATTGTGCTGATTGTGTAAACCTGAGTTAGAGGCCTGGGCAGTGAAGAGACTTTAAGCTTTGGAGAAGCAGAAAAAAATGAAAGGCAGCTGGCAACAATCATTCTCTCCTGTTACTGGCAGTCTAGCATGGTAGTGTTTTATTTTCTATTTTATTTTCTATTTTTACCCATGTTCATTAGGCCCCAGGATCTTGTGGTCTGCATGATGGGAAAAGAGGTGCTGACTTTTCAAATGAAAAGCAAGGAGTGTTCTCAGGGCAGGGCTGCAGGAAGTGGATGAAGTGTTTGAGCTGCTGGATCCATCACTCCTGCCAGTGTGTGCTGAGGTTTCCTTCCCCAGCTGCTTCTCTTGCTTGGGCTGATTTCTACTGAAAAATTTAAGCTTTAATGGCTCAAGACCACTTTTTCTGTCCAACCATCTCTGATCAGAAATAGCTGAGAGTCAGCTGATAATCACATCTTTATCATTGAAACCTGACAGCCTGAACTATGCAGGGCTGTGGTTGGATTGTTGTCCTTTCTTTGGGTCAAATAAAACAAAATTTTAGTTTCATTTCATTTTTTTTTTCATATAAAAGCAAGGTAGAGGTGGTAATTGAGGTGAATTTTAAACCCCAACTGTGTCCATGCTGTTTTCTGCTCTGAGTTATAGAGTGTAATGTGTTTTGGGGCATATGAATTCAAGTCATGTGGTCACTGGCCAGCTGGCTCTTAGGAAATAATTTGCCAAAGTTTGAGTCAGATTTTGAATGAATTCTTTTCATTAGTTATTACTTTATTTGGAAATGTCTCAGAATGATTCTTCTGCAGTTTATATTAGTCTTGTATTAGTTTGCTAGACTTTTCCTTTATCCAAAAATTTCATCAGCTGGAATCCTGACCTCCACAAAACTCTTAATTTGCCAGCCCACAGTGGTGGCCTATGAGTTACTGCTAACAGGCATTATAGCTCAGCAGACTTAGAGATTTAATTTGGAGTTGTGATTAACTGTATTATAACCCCTTTTAATCTTGTGGAATCTCAAACCTTCCTTTGTGAGTATAATCAAGAAATCATTTTTTGTTTTGTGCCACTTTGAACGTAAAAGAATTTTGTTCTTATAATGTAATAATTGGTCTCTTGAGTGATTTAAGAAACAATATCATTAGTTCATACAAAGTTTTTGAGATGTTCTTCTTGTACCAGCCCAAAATTGTCACAGACATTGTAAATTTGTGGGTGATAGGAAGAGCTTTGAGTGGTGGGACTGGTGAATGGTTCTTAGTACAAAGATTTGTGCTGACACTCCCTTTGTACCAGAACTATAAAAGCTGATTCCAAACTGTCTGGTCTTAAAAAAAAAGTCTTTTGCTTAACAGCCTTTAGAGGACAAACAACTGAAGTTCTGCTGTGGTTTTACAGGTTCAAGGAAAGGTTACTGGGGCTACTGCGTTTGTTATGAATTCAGGAGTGCACTGAAATATGGTTTCAGCAGCTTTATATATTTATATAACTGAGTAAAAGCAGGTTTAGAAGGGACAGACAAAGACTTGCAAGGAAATAACAGTTGTAAACAGAGCGATGTTCAAAACCAAACTATTTCAGTTGTGGCAGGTAGAAAAGTGACCCAGGTGCTTTCTACCTATCTCTTGTTGGCTCTTAAAAATACACTTTGTTCTAAAGCACTTGATGGTTCTCAGCCCTAATATTTTCATTGTTTGGGAGATAATCCTTCTCTTTTGAAAAGTCTGACTAACTCTTTTCTCTCTTTTCAGGTGCTGGAGTTCTTTGTGGCACTAAACTTGGCCTTGAGTGTATTTTACCCAATGCAACCATTTTAAATGTTTGTGCAACAAAACTAAATGCAACTGACTGTAACTGTAGACTTGAAAAATCTGAAGAAACTATTTTAAAAAACCTCATCCTGTGGATGCATTTTCTGGGATGTGTGAAAGCACATAAAGCTGAAGAACAACCAATTTTTTTGTTGGTGGAAAAAAAAATAATTAAAATACCGCTTTCCTGGCAGAGGTTTTCCAGCTGAGCATACTCATAAGCACATGTTGGAGAACTCTACAAGTGTCCTTACTGTGATCAGGGAGCACCCCCAGAGAAGTGCAGGCTGCCAGTGAGAGATGTAAAGGTGGCAGAAGGGAGGAAAGATGCCCACGCAGCCTCTCCTGGCATACATGGACGGACCCGAGGGAATAGCCAGCGCCGTGGGCGCCCAGGTGGAGACCAGCGACGCCTCCATGACGATAAAAGGAACAAGCACCATCTCCTACAAAAGCCTGCAGGAGAAGTTCCTGCTGCAGGCCGAGGGCTGCATGCCCCTGGACTGCATGTTCTGTGATGAGACTTTCAAGCACCCCGAGGAGCTGGGCAAGCACGTGTTAACTCAGCACAGGCCCACGCTGTGCGAGCCGGCCGTGCTCAGGGTGGAGGCAGAGTATCTCAGTCCTCTGGATAAATGTCAGGTCAGAAGCAGCTCACCTTCACCGAGCAACCAGCAGGACAGCGAAGAACTGAGCTGTAAAGTTTGTGGGCAAACGTTTGATAAAGCTTTTGACATTGAGGCACACATGAAAAAGCATAAAGATTCTTTCACGTATTGGTGTAATGTTTGCGGGCGAAGATTTAAAGAGCCCTGGTTCCTCAAAAATCATATGAGAACGCACACTGGAAAACCTGGTTCTAGAAACAAGCACCAGCAAGGTTCTGAAGGCCCCATAACAATAAATGAGGTGGTGCAGGAGCACGTAACTGAAAATGTAACGTCACCTTACAAAATTTGTATGGTTTGTGGTTTCCTATTTCACAATAAAGAGACTCTAATTGAGCACAGTAAAGTGCACACCAAAGAATCAGTTCCCAACGGTGAAAGCCCCCAAGTGACTGCTGAAGTCAATGCAGAAGAAACATCTCAAAACCAAGAATTTTTCCAATTCTTGAACTTGAGACCAAATTCAGTTCCAGAAAAGGACAAACTGCAGAAACTTGCCAAGTGGATCGCTGAGCTGGATCCTTTCACCACGTATCAAGCATGGCAGCTGGCTACCAAAGGTAAAATTGCAGTTGGCCACGGGCAGGTTAAAGAACCAGGTCAAGAAGGAAGTACAGACAATGATGAGTCATCTTCAGATAAAGAAGAACTCTGTGAAATTTGGAATGCAAATAAAGGTAGCCAGGCTGAAACTACAGGGAAGTCGAAGGTAAATAAAAACAGCAGTTTGGCAGGGAATGGTAACTTAACCCAGGACAAACTGAAACATCCCGCTGGTGAAGTGCCTTCTATGGAGATGGATTCTAAATCATCCCAGAACAAAGAGAAGCCAACCCACTGCTCCGAGTGTGGGAAAGCCTTCAGGACATACCACCAGCTGGTCCTTCACTCCAGGGTGCACAAGAGGGACCGGCGGGGTGATGGAGAGACTTCCACTGCTGCCAGGACCTTCTGTGCCGATATCATTGCCAACCTGGAGGAGAACGGGGCAGCAGAGAGGATGGAAGGAGGCTCTGAGGATGGCTCTGAAGATGGGCTTCCAGAAACGATTAATTTAGGTGAGTAGCACTGGGAGCACTTCAGTTTGAAGTGGCTGTTACTGAGAGTTGTTTAGGAACTCCTTAGAGGCAAAGAATGCGTTGTGCTTTTCTGTTGTCTTTTCAGAAGTGATAGGAAATGGTAATAAACTAGGTAGGGAATGTTACAGTGGGAAGGGAACAGAGCAAAATGAGGGGGTAGGGAAGGTGCCATTTTGAGGTCTTTGGAGTTGTGTTGGGGCTTCTTACAGTTACTGGAGTCACTGAAGGACATTTTGTAACAATGAATTTAACAATCAGAAAAAAATCACTGTTTATTCACACCTTATCTCTGACTTTACTGGATGCTTTGGAGTGTTCAATATCCTTGTCATTCAGCACATGTTTTTACAAAGAGTATTTTATAAAAAAATAATTGCAGTTTCACTTTCTTCCCCCCTTTATCTTGTAAGGGCAAAACCTGTTCGGTGCTCGACACCAGCAGTTTTTGAGGCTCTGAGAAGTAAAGAATAATTCAGAATCATTTTCTCTGACTACAATGTAGTTCAGTGTTTGTTTTGAACAATAATTTGAAAGCCTAAATGTCAGAACCAGCATGTTTGAATAATTTGTGTCAGGGCACAGGCTGTTCATATGTGGACCTGTGTGTAAGAGAGGTGTATATATTTAACTCCTCTGCCTGGAAGGATTGCTGACAGCGTGGATGGGCTCCATCTGTACATTACCTAGGATTAATTCTGCATGTCACAGTGTCTTGGAAAAGCAAGTGATACTGAATGATTCCTTAATTGAAAAAGATTGCAAGGCAGGGGACAAAAGGTCTGGCAGAAAGTCTTGCAGCTAATCTCCTGTTCTGTGACATGCTCCCAGCCGCCTTTAAAGAACAGACACTTGCATAATCTCAGGGCAAGACAAGACGTACAGAATGTCCTGGCACCCACACAGGGCTGACTTTGCCATTTCTGGTAATGTGCAGCCCTTTATTTTGCCTGCAGGAACAAAGGAATGAAATGATGACCTAATGTGAAGTTGCTTATTTTGTTTCTCAGCGCCTTATCCTAAAGCAGAGCAGATTTTGGTGTGAGCTGCTGAGTCACACCTCTGGAGACACGAGCTGTTTGTTTAACTCACCAGGGCTGAGCCATGTGCAGCATTTCCAGGACAGACACTTTACAACAGGCAGGAACCTCAAGGAACTCTTTTTAAGTCAATTTTATGTCCGACTTCTCAGTCCTGCCAAAAGTCTCCTTCCTCCCGAGGTTTCCAGTCAGCCTTGCCTTGGGTGTTGAGTGGAGTTGTCTGGGTTTCAGTGGGAGCTGCAGCGCAGTCGCTGTGGCTGCTGCTGGCGTTTGGGTGAATTCTCTGCCTTTCCGCTGTCCCTGCCGCCCTCCTGTGGCACCTCCTGCCTCTGCACTGGAGTGGAACCACTTGGTCATCCCTGGATTTGTTCCTGGAATACCCGGGGCACCCATCGGGACACCCTGGCACTTCCTCACTTGGTATTAATACAGGGAAATGCTCCCCATCAAATCTAAGGAGCTTATAGAAAATATTCCCCATCAAATCTAAGGAGTGTCTCTCTACAGACATTCCACTGATTAGCATATAAATAATACCATTATTAGAATTAATTCAAAGGAAAAGGCACATTTGCCTTCTTTCCCCACCTCTCTGGCTGTCATGCACAGAGCACATTTTTAGTCTGAATGATCCCACTCACACTAATTCAAACATCCCCATTAATAAAATAATACAGTTTATAACCTGTGTGAGTATTTGAGATATTCTCCATCAAGGTCCTGCAGGTCAGTAATGAGAATTTTTTTTTCTTCTTTGAATCTTGTTTTGCATCTTGTTTGTTCTCTGGGCCCCTTGGTCACTGTCACAAACCACAGTGTTCTGGACAGGAACCTCTTTAACTCTTGTGCTCTTGTTACTCAGAGTGCAGCAAAACAGAGCGAAAGTTACTTGCAGAGTGCAGAATTTGACAGCAGCTCATAATTTCTGTTTGTCATGAAAAAAGTTACTGTTTTAAACAAGACTGCAGATTTGCATTTGCTCTTCATAATATGCCTGTCTTTTCTCCCAAAGATAAAAATGAAGAAAGTTTGGAAAGAACAAAAGTTAAAACCCTTGGGACCTCCAGAGAGTGCAGCTACTGTGGAAAGTATTTTCGCTCCAATTATTACCTCAATATTCATCTCAGAACTCATACAGGTAAATGGGGGCTACACCTTTCAGGGTGGGGAGGGAAATCTGCTGAATCCACTTGGATAGAATGTCTGGTTTTGCTTATGAACAACAGAATCTGCCTTCAAAATTAACTGATGTTAAGGACAAAGTTTTCTCTAATTTTAAACAAAATTAAATAATTGCAATTAAAATTTGAGTTATTTATGTAAGTATAAATATTTTTGAGTAATGCTAATTAAGTATTGTTAAAACCATGTCTTTTAAAGCTTTAATTTTTTCTACTTTAGGCAGTGTAGCAGAAGTTTAGTTTTAATTTAAAAACTAGCCAGTTTCTCAAGTGTTAAGTTGGTTGTCTGATAGCTGCTGCTACCTGGGGAACAAATGGAACAAGGAATGGGATTTCCTTGTTTTGCATAGCCAGACAAACCCTTCCTACTCCTGCCTGTGTGTTCCTGGGAAGCAGCTCTGTTTGCAGCTGAGCTGTCCCGTTTGTGTTGGGAATAGGACACTGTGGGGTGATCAAGGGCTGCAACTTGTGGGGTTGACCCAGAGTTCCATTCCTTGCTTATCTCTGCCAAGCTCCTTGTCAGCTCCCATCTCTTTCTATAGCCAGTGTGGAAACATCCCAGCACAGCCAGAAGATGTCAGTGTAGTTAGTAAAAGCATTAAGATACTGTTGTTTAAATGTTTTAGATCACTTTGGTACTTAGGAGTGTGTGGGAGAGAAAAATCAGTGTTAGTGTTGTGGAGTCCACGATATTCCCTTGCGTTTGTGATCGAGACTTCAAATCTCAGACTCATTTACTGATAAATCTGTGTTGCAGGTGAAAAGCCGTACAAATGTGAATTCTGTGAGTATGCAGCAGCCCAGAAAACTTCCCTGAGGTATCATTTAGAGAGACACCACAAGGACAGGCACGGTGACAGCGCTGCTGATGGGAAGGGTGACAGCAAAGGTTCCCTGCGGGGTCAGGAGACAGCGCTGTCGCTGGCTGCTGATGCTGCTCCAGAAACCAAAAATCTGAAGAGGCTTTTTGATGGTGCCAAAGATGCTGAGAGCTGCCCACCTGCCAAGCAGCAAAAGGAAGTTCTGTCCTTGAGCAATGCAATAGGCAGCACGGTTTTTTTAAAAGTAAAGAACAATTCCAGGGAATCGAACAAAGGTTCTGTTTGTAGCAGTTTGAATCAAATACCTGAGAACGTGCCTGCTCCTTACCCGGAAAAACTAAAGGCTGAGAAGGAAACCAAGGAAGCTCAGCCTAAAAGAGAGAGAAAGGTTTCTGTGGCATCAGAGGAAGATGATGTCCAGTATATCTGTGCTTTTATTGGTGGGAAAAATGTGAACAATATGCAAGAATGCACTGAGAACTACAAACGCAGAGCTGTTGTGGACTGTCACGAGCAGCCCTTGGATTTATCCAGTAAGACTTCCCAGGAATGCTTAGTGGTTGGAAGCAGAGGCCTGCTGGCCCCCAGCACCTGTCCCTTCTGTACCTACAGGACATTTTACCCCGAGGTCCTCATGATGCACCAGAGGCTGATGCACAAGTACAACCCTGACACCGTTAACAAGAATGGCTACAGGAGCAAGGCCGTGGCCAAGGCACGGCGCACGGGCTGCCCCCCGGCCCTGCTGGGCAAGGATGTGCCTCCTCTGCCTCTCCATCCCAATAAAAACAAGGCTTCCACAAATCCCCAGCAAAAACCACTGCAGGCAGGGAAAGCCAAGCAATGTACCCCTCCACAGAACAAAGCCCCTCTCTTTTCCATGAGCGAGTCGAGCAGTACAGCCCCGAGTAACCTCAAGTTTCATAAACAGCAGAGTAATATTGGAGCTCAGGCAAACAACTACAGACAACCTCAGCAAGAAGTGCACTCCAGTTCCAGTATCTCTCCAGTACTGGACAGAGTAAAAAGATCTGAATCGAAAATCAAAGCTCTGGGTGCCCCAGTGACTCAGTCTGGTCTGATCAGCAGCAGCATGAATGGGGTTCTCGAGTCTCACCTCAGTGAACCTGGCTGGGCTTGCCACCGAGGGAGAGACTATCTCTGTAGTAAATCTGGGAGCAATGCAACTCTGGACTATGGAGAAACCTCTTCCAAACGGATGAAACCCTCTGTGGTAGCTGTGGAGCACCTGGACTCTCCGCTGGCTAATTACAGGAGATACGAAATGAGCAGATTTCGTGTTGCAAACAGATATGCAAATCTGCTACCTCAGGAATACCCTCGCCCCAAAGCCCCATCCTCTGCTCTGCCAAGCAAGCAAGGGCTCCTCAGTGCAGATGATGTTGATGCTCCCAATGCATTGACTGCTCTCAAACCCTACGAGCCATACAGCTCTGGATCACTTTATGGTTCTTGTGGATCTAGCAATGGCCAAGTCACCAGCTCGACAGGAGAAGGTACAATCCCTCCTTCCTCCTCTTACATCACCCCACAGGGAGGGGAATGGGATTTCATTAAGTGTGTGCCCACCTTGAGGCGCTGAAAATACAGCTGTACTTGGCATTTCACCAAGTCCAGTCAGAGCTTGGATTTTAAACTTAAAATCCAGGTTCAGCAAACTCCTGGCTTGGGGAATTAGGTGTGGAAGGGCTGAATTTTGAAGAGGTATCTGAAGTTCCTCAAGTTCCCCCTTTTGCCATGGGTTTCTGATGGCAAACATGTATTGTTCGCTCATCAGACCACTCCAGACATGTTGACTAATCCAGGATATGGAAGGAGCCTTTCTGCTGAATGTGCCAGAAGTCTTGGACCATCTGGAATATTAATAAAACTTTAAAAAAAAAACCTGCCATGGACAATTGTTCCCTTGAAGAGCAGAAAAGGATGCATTGCAGATCATAAAACTGATTTAAATCATAGACTTCTGCTCTTGAATGGGTTTTTTTTATGTTTAACTTTTAGTAGAAACAGAATACTTTATTAAATCAAGACAACAGATTTCTGCTATTCTAATTATGGTGTAGTAATGTTCAGTGGAAACTTCTGGGCCTAGCAGAGATAGATGATTTGTGATATATTGGGAGACCTCTGGTACTTCTACAGAATACACGCTTTTTGTGTTTTGTCCTTGGTCAACATTTTCAAAAAGTCAGCAGGAGGCCAAGATTAAAAGGTGCTGGGTGATATTTAAGCAGTTGTCTGACTATTTGTAGAAGGTGGTATTTATGACTTGAAGCTGAGATCAGCATGGACTTAGCTACAAATACAGGACTTTGAATTTTGAGACGAAGATCCCATTATAAAAATGAATAGCCTGTGTGGGCTGTGTAGTCTTAAAGTCTGTGAAGTTCCTGAACTCTGAATGCTCCCATTCTCTGCAAGCAGTAAAGCTGTTCCTCTGTAGTAGTCTGGGATGGTAACAAGCAGGGGTGTGTTCCCTCAGGTCAGAGCTAACTGCAAATACTGAATCCACATTTAGTTATGAGGCAAAAAAAAAAAAAGTACTGGCTCACTCTGTTCTGGTTTTTGTTTGCTTGTTTTAAGGTTGTGGGCTTCAAAAATGTATCACATGTAAGTAATTTATACTTACATCTAAAAATGCAGGCTTGCTCTAGTGGGTTATAGGGAAAGGTGAGGGAAAGTGTCAGAGTTGTGTGCCCAGGCTGGGCAGAGAGAGGAGGGGAGGCCCCACAGCTGGGTCACTGGAGGGCTGTGGGAATGGGCTCATTCCTGCTTTGGTGCAGAGCTTTGTGTGCCCTGAGCTGCTGTGGGAAATGCCCAGGGGCCCCTGGGCTCTGCACAGGGCTGGCCAGACACACACAGGTTCTTGCTGGGCTTTGCTTGCTGGGGATGTGAGAGGATGAGCTGCAGCCAGGGATCAGGGAGTGTGGAGGGATGGAGCCAGGGCAGCCTGGAGGAGCAGCTGTATTTAAACACTGACTGCACTGGAATCCACCTGGGTCTTGTTCTGGAAGCTCCACCTGTGCCAGAGCAATCTCTGTGCTGGGCTGTGCTTCCTCTTCCTTGGTGCCAGCCTGGAGACACTGCCCTGCAGGCGAGACCTTTTCACTGGGGTTTGTTCTTTGGAGCTCTCAGAACTGTGGCTGCAGCTAATTTGACAGCATTGTTGTCATGGGAATGAGGATTTCATTGTTCATTACTCAGTGCTGGCTCAGGGCAAGAAAAGCAACTTTTTCTGGCTGTTACCTCTATTGGAAAGACACATGAAACAAGCTTCCCTCTACTGGGTTTTCCTAACAGCTTCCATAAAAGCCCTGGGCAAGAAGGTGTAGGTTTGTGGATTAATTTCTTGATTTTTCAACCAATTTCCTTAGAAGTACCCGACCCAAACCTTGATAGTTACTGAGAAAGGGTACGTGGTATCAGCCAAGCAACCTCTGGGTTTTAGAATTTTATTGTGGGTGGAGAGCAAAGATACAAGTTTCTTTAAATTTCTTTTTATTTTTTGTTAAAAATCTGAAACACAACAATTTCTCGACTTCATTTTCTCAGAGCCGTGTTGTGTGATACCATCTGCAGAGCTGTGCAGGTGCAGCTTTCTGCCCTCTTTTCCTCTGCAACCCTGCTGATTTTATAAACCACGATGTCAAAACCTTTTTCTAAAGGCCCGTGTGCCTTGTGGCAACATCCTTGAGGTGCCCCGACCATGTTCTGTGAAATGTTAAATGCTGGATGGAGTTGTCAGGAGAATATGTTCCACTTGGCAAACTTGATTAAAGCTTGATGCCTTCCCTTATTGCTTGTAAGCTTTGCCATCCCGTGTTGCCCTGAAGAGACAGAAACATTCTGAAACCACTCAGTTTGTGTTATTCTCAAATTAGTTGCCTTTGCAATGGCAACATGTTATCAAGGATAACCTGTTGGCTGATTGATTTGGCAGAGGCTACAAATTAAAGACAATTGCTCATGACACACTCCAATGGCTCTGTGGATTCTGTTGAAATATTAATTTGGCTGTGCCATTTTAATTTAATTAAAGCTCCCGAGGTTTTTTTGTAAATCCTGCACTGGAAGCTTTCATGGAATATGGATGGCAGTTGGGCTTTTTGGATCCTGTGGGAGTAATGGTTTTGGACTTTTTGCCTTGGTTTTATGAAGTGTTTTTGACTGCTTGCCTAAGCTAGTAAGACTTAGCATGGAACAGGCATTGATTTCTCATGTATAAATCTGAATTAATGGGCTCAGATAAACACAAAGCTACCTGTATACTGGACTGAAACTTGCTTAACAAAGGTCTGCAAGTAAATGTGTACTAACACCCTTGGAAGTGTCATGAGTTCCATGTAATCCATGATGGCAGCAATGAAGTATCCCCAGTTTCCCTCTCAAGTACTCATTGAAGAACTCAGTTTTCAGACAAATGCAGGACCTGAATTAGGCATTAAGGGTGCAGCACTTACATCTCCTTAGGTGAGGCCTCTGCTATGGGATGAGTTAAGCAAAGGCATTTCTTTCTTGCAAATGAGTAAAATTTGGAGCTGGACATCACTTGGATAAAACTTAACACAAAGTTGCTATATTTTCATTCTCCTTGTATTTATTCTGGATCCGGAATACCTAGGAATATCCATATTTTTGAGGCCTGATTGTGAGATGATTTGTCAAGGTAGTTTGGATTCTGGATGCTGATGTGAAGCTGAGAGGAGCAGGAAATAATGCTAACTCCCTTAAATGAGGTTTTGTTTTTTTCCCCAGGAAAGAGATCAGTGTCATACCAACACTTACCCAGCAATCTGCTGCAGAAGAGGAGTTACGAGCCCTTTGTGGGGAACACACCCTTCAGACCCAGTGACAAGAAGAACTGAATCACTCAAGAATGGTAAACAAACCTTCTGAACTAATTGTAGCTTAAATGCTGCATGAGGTGCTGGTGGCATCAAAGGTTCCTGCACAGCATGAGGAGAGCTTGTGGAAGTCTGAGCCTGAAAAGATAAACATTTCCTCCTTAAAAAAAAAATCACCAAATGCTGGTGTGGCAGCTCTGCTTGTTTGGAGTAGTGGTAATGGTTTGTTTGATAGGTACAGGATGCTCCTTTTTGAAGAGAAACACGAGGGTAACACTAGAGAAATGTATTAATTAGTTACAATTCCAGTGGGAAGTGTTGAGTGAAACTCAGGAAGTCAAAGTTCAGTCAGTCCTTGAGGGTGGAGGAGCAGAAGTGGAAGTGCCTGTGCCAGCTCTGGGTGCTGGGGCTGTGTGGGTTGGGCTCTCCTGAAGAGGCAGAGCCTGCTCATTCTGCCCTGCTGAGCACCCAGGGCTCCTCACACCCCAGCTCTGGGCTGGGAGAGTCCCCAGGAGAGGGAGGGAGCGAGGGAGGGCTTCCTGCCAGCTCCTGGGCAGCTTCTCTTGTCACCAGAGGTTGCTCCAGAGGGCTGAGCTTTCCCTGTGCTTTCCTTGAGCTGAGCTTTCCCTGTGCTTTCCTTGAGCTGAGCTTTCCCTGTGCTTTCCTTGAGCTGAGCTTTCCCTGAGCTTTCCCTGTGCTTTCCTTGAGCTGAGCTTTCCCTGAGCTTTCCCTGAGCTTTCCTTGAGCTGAGCTTTCCCTGAGCTTTCCCTGTGTTTTCCCTGAGCTTCCACGGGGCTGTGCCTGCTGGGGGAAGGTCGAGGTCCAGCTCTGTACCCTGGTGCTGTGAGCTCATCTCGGTGCTGAGCTGGATCTGAGACCTGCACACCCTTGTGTTTGCAGCAGCCTTCGCTGCTCAGCACAGAAGTGCTCTGTAGGGCTGGAAATAAATAGATCTGTTTGCCTTTTTCTAACCTAGAGCTGCAGATAATTTCCCTCTCAAGGGGAATAATGAAGGAGGATTTCCGGAATGTTGTAGCACCTGGGGCAGCACAGATGATTTTATGGAAAGGTTTTGGGAGCAGAGCTATCTGACATTGAGTTGACAACTTTTAAAACACTTTTATTTCTTGATACTCTTCTAACCTTACTGCTCTTATTGGTTGTGGTGTTAACTTGATCTCATGCCTGGAATTCTTCTTGGGGCTGAGCATCTTCCAAAGTAGACTTTATTTGCCAGATAAAAGCTGGCAATCCATGGCAGTATCAATTCTTTAGCAAGGATGTCAGGGAATTCCCTTTGTTATAAAGACACTCCTCACAACAAAAACTCTGCTATTTCAGAGCTTCAGTATTTATTCCTCTTTTTTTCCCCCCCAGGTCTAAGGACACAAGTGCATATTCCATGGAGTTATACCTGCAGTTCATCCCCCGAGGAAGAGAAAATGGTGAAAGCTACTGAACTAAGCTGTGATTGTACTGTATATAGAAACACTACAGTTTTATAATATTGGTTCTTTTAACATTTTGTACCAAATAGCCATACAAAGTAGTCTAAACAGTTGGGTTATGAAGGTGTGTGGAGAATGTATATCTTGACCTTGACTTTTAAGTATTTTTCATTAGAATTAATTGACCAAATATTAGGTAGGAGTTCTATTTTTACATACTTGAGCGCTGCTGAAGAGTTTCTCTTGGAAAGAATATATATCGTTGCACCTCAGGTAAACTGTAAATACTGAAGTTGAAAATCCTGTTGGCGTAATGCTCCTTTTTCATAAAAGTGAAAGTTTCTCATCTGTTGTTTTTATTTTTTTTTTCTTGTTGAACTATGTTAGTTTTTTTTTTTTAAAACAAGTTCCAAATAAACTGTCTGAAACTGTCCTGTTTATAAATGTTGTGAACGTTGAAGCAACGGTGCTGACATTGATCTGCCTTGGCTGGGTGAGGACCAGGACTTGCTGGAGGGCTCTGCTGCTCTGGGGTTCTTTCCAGCATGTTTTTAAATGCAGGCATGAGGCAATACTTGACATTTTGGATTTCCTGAAATGTGGTTGGATTCTTCTCTTGGCATTGGTTGCTGTTCTTCAGTGAAGCCTCTTAAAAACATCTCTGCCACCATCCAGACAGAAAATCCCTGGGACTTGCTTGAGAAACAAGAATAATCTCCATGTTTCAAACGTTTGGTTCTGTACTAAGCTCCACACAGTCACGTTTAGAGAAAAAAAAATCCTCCTTTGCACCTTTGTCCAAAGCTGTAAAGTCTCAAACAACAGCCTTGAAATAAGAATTTGGGTTCTCCAGACTTCAAAAGGGATGTGGCTGTGATGGAGTCTGCTTGACTGTGCTTGGAAGCTTCTTGATGTCAAGTTTTAGCATCCACTGGGTGTTTAAAATGAGTGAGAAATAACCTATAAATGGGAGAATATCTCCTTTTATTTTTTTGTGAAGACAGCAAGAGTTTTTTCTAATGCACATGCAGTTTAATTTTTGTAAAGGGAAGATGGCCAGTTACCAGCCAGTAAAGCAGAACTGTTGCATATTTTGACTTGCCTTGTTTCTTCTCATGAAGTTGTAGTTAAGAGTTAATTCCTTCTGTACCTGGCTTTGACTTCCATATATTTTAGTAAAACAAAACAATTAAATATTTTGCACTGTTCATTTTTCTCTCTTCCCTCCTACAGCAAATGTAAAATAGCAAAACCTTGAAACTTGTTTTTTCATTATGCAACTTGAGATATTCCAGTTGTCTTAGTTCCTGTGAATGGGACTGGTTTTTAATGTCTCCATAAACTGGCAATGGAATGAAGTGCTGTGTATCAGGAAATTGTACACTATTGACCTGTTTTCCTGTTCATAAGCTGAGCCATATGTACATAATCTAGATTTTTGTTTTCCTAGTTTTGCACTTTTATAGCCTATTTTTTGAAGATGAGTTCACTTGGAAAAGGGTTAATCTATTTTTGTGTGTGATCTCTCCCTGTCCCGGGGGTGCCTGTGCCACGAGGGGCAGGGCTGCTTTTTAACGTGTTGCAGCAAACAGCCTAAGGCTTGTTTGTTTTTAATCTCCCTTCATGCTGGTACAGTTTCCCTCAAGGCTTTTTTTTTTTTTGGGATTGGAATGGAAAAATGGACCTGAAGACTCCATTCTGTGGCAGCACCACCACACTTTGCCCATCAGTATTAACTATTGGGATACTACTGGTTTTGTATGTTCCTTTGGAAATAACAGTGCATATATAGAGGTACAAACTGTTGATTTTTTCCTTTTTTTTTTCTTTTTAAAAATGTATTTATTTCATTCCATTTTGTTCTATTTTAATTGTTGGAACCGGAAGTCGGCAAGCAGCAGGCACACATTACTCATTTAATTTATGATGTATTTCACTTTAGTTGAGTATATTATTACATGTGGATGTAAATATAGAGTTGGTGTTTTGCAAAACTGGTTTCTGTGTCTTGCTTTTAAGGCTTAAAAAGGAGTTGCCTGGAATTTCATGTTCACTTGACCTTTCACCATCCTCGCATTGCTGCGGGAGAGGAAGAAGCTGCCAATAACCAAATACAAATTCATGTTCAGTTACATGAAAATACTGAGTCACTCCTCAGAAAATCTGTCTTGAAATAAGGAAGAAACTTTTGCTTTCTTCTCTTGCAGTTATTTTCCTTCGAGAAAGGAAACAGAGTTATTAAATGCATTTTTTTGTGATAATAATATTGAGAGGAGCATAAATTCTTTTTTTTTCGTTTTGGTGAGACTTGATAATTTGCATTAAATTAAGTTTTTTTAACCAAATGTGTTCTGCACAGTTTCCTGGGGCTGTTGTGCTCTTGGAACTCCTGGCGTGCCAGACACCACCATCACCTCTGACCACATCTCAAAACTGAAATTACCACCTTGGAAGGCATCTGGGGGCGACTGGTCCAAGGCAACTCCTCCTGGGGGTAAAGAATTCACCAGAGGAGAGCCCCAGAGTGACCCAGCCCCATTTAAGGGCACTAATGAGGGGGCACTAATGAGGGGGCACAGCCCCTCGTGTCCAGGCTGGGCTGGGTTGTAGGAAGGAAGAGGCTGGGCCAGGTTCTTGGTTTAATTAAAGCAGCGCTGCTGGGGAGGCTGAGACCTCCCCAATGTGGGAAGCGCTGTGGGAATGAGGTGGGGGCTCTGCCTGTGCCTGTGGGGCACAGATGGGGCTGGGGGCTGGCAGGGCTGGCCGGGGGTGACTCCTGGGCCGGTGGCCCTGGCTGGAGGGGACGCCAGGAGCGGTGGGAGCTCTGCAGCCCCTCTGCCTTTCCCCGGGGCTGCTTTCACAGCAGCCACACACCCCTGGTGGTTCCAGGGGCTGAGCTGCTGATGCCTCTGCACCCTTTGTGAGCTCTGCACGGGATCAAAACTCAACGAGCAGCTCCCAGTGCTGCAGGTGAGAGCCAGCACAGAATATTCTGTGTGCTCGGGACCTGCGAGTGCCAGGCTCTGTTTCCAGCGCTGTCCAAAGCGACAGAAGGCACAGCTGAACTCCGGTGTGAATGGTCAGAGCAGCATCACCAGCGCTTGTTTGAGGGCTCTTCCTCCTCTGCTTTTAGCAAATTACCCCTTTAGATCCATCTCTGAGTCCTGCAAGTGAAAGGAAGCAACTCGCTCTCACTTTGAAGGAAGAGCTAACATTAAACCACCAGTTTCTTCTCCCTCTTTGTGAAAGAGGAAAATATGCAAGTGCTTTCCCGAGCAGATTTCTCTGTTCATTTGCACACACTTGAGAAAAGTGCATTTAATTAGGATTAGCAAGTCTCTAAATTGCAGATGGTTCTCAGGGGAAAAAAATAGTTATGAGTGCATTCATGACATTAAAATCAGTACATTTAATTCAATTTCATCTTAATATTAATTCATAACATCTAAAATAGTGGTTCCTACTGAAGATATTCATATGATCCAGGATTACCGGGGAAAATGAAATCTGGCAGTTCCAAACATGCTGCAGCATGATTAGCAGGTGTAATTATGCAGATTGAGTAATCACGTGCTAATTGCAAGAACGCCCTTTTTGGTGTGTGTTATCTGGAGCGGGGGTCAGGCGTGTGCTAAGCTTTATTTAGTTTGGAGTTCTTTATTGGTGGACACAGAGTCCAGGATTGGGGCAGATGTGAAATGTGGCAAAAATCAGGAGTTGGGGCAGCAGAATTCCATGGAGGAGGCTGCTGGGATGAGCGTGGCGCTGCAAAACACAAACCGCTCTGGTCTGAGGCTTCTCCTCCTGCCCCAAGCCCCAAAGGGAAAGGTGAGGCGTTCTCCCAGAGCATCCCTGGCTGTGGGATCAGTTCTGCCCGGGCTGTCTCGGGCAGCCACAGCAGCTCTTTATCCTCCTCGATGTGAAATCAAAGCATCCCAATGCACCCCAGCCCTTCCTGCAGGACGGGAAATCTGGATTTTGGGAAGAATATTCCCTCTCCAGAAGTTTCCCCCCTTTGCCTCCCCTCCGCTTATGCCTGTTCCCAGCACGCGGAGCTCCATCCTGCAGCCTCCAGGAGCTCACCTGGGCTCTTTTAACCCCGCTCCAAAGCCCCTGAGCCTCTGGGAGATGGGGAGAGGATCCCAGCGCTCCGAGTGCGCCGCATCCCGAGAGGATCCCATGGCTCGGGGGGCAGCGGCTGCTCCAGGGGCGGGGAAGAGCTCTGGGAGCAGCATTCCCGGTGCCAGGGCTCTGGGAATGCCATTCCCAGTGCCAGGGCAGGGCTCTGGAGCACCATTCCCAGTGCCAGAGCAGCATTCCCAGTGCCAGGGCTCTGGAGCAGCATTCCCAGTTCCAGGGCTCTGGAGCACCATTCCCAGTGCCAGAGCTCTGGGAATGCCATTCCCGGCTCTCCCCATTCCCGGCTCTCGCCATTCCCGGCTCTCCCCATTCCCGGCTCTCCCCATTCCCGGCTCTCGCCATTCCCGGCTCTCGCCATTCCCGGCTCTCGGCATTCCCGGGAGCAGCCCAGCATTAGGTGGCGGTGTCGGCCAAGCAGCCGGAGCCGGAGCCGCGGCGCGGCCCAAGGACCAGGTCAGTGTAAATTCCCAAATTAATGCGGAATTCCATAAAAGCAGCCAATACCTCCAGAGCAGCCCCCGCGCGGGGAAGGCGGCGACCCGCTCAATAATCGGGAATCGCCGGGAGGCTCCACGGACAGGAGCAAATCTGTCCGTCCTGAAAGGTTACCCCTGATTTTCCCTCCTCTCCCCATCGATATTCCCTGGAATGCGTTGCCTCCGAGCGGATTTGGCTGCTGGCGAGAGTTTTTTGTGTCTGCTGGACATTCGACACTTGAAGGGACGTGGCTGTAACATCACCAGGACAGACCCTTCTGCATGAGCAAATTCAGGCAGATAAATCAACAACTGTGGAGCACACTGGCATTTACAACTCATTTTGCACATGTACAAAGTTTTCATTAATCCTCTCTGAAAGTCATGACCTAATTGCTGGGGTTTTTTTTTGTCTTGTTGAATAATTACAAAGAACTTTCCTGTGATTTCATCCCTTCAGTGGAACAAGTGGGAAAGAGTGAAGGGGCAGAGCCTGAGTTATCCATGTGAGCCAAGGAAACCACAGACTTCTCAGTTTACTGAGAATTCTGGAAAATCAGGAAAAAGCTTGCACTTAGAGCAAAAAAAATTAATTAAAAAAAAATCACATTTTGTCATGAAATATTATTTCAGTTTAGAGTAGTTCTGAATTTTTAATATATATATATGTATGCTCTCAAAAGTCTAATTAAACATTGCTAAATAAAGTAGATCTGAGCAAACCCAATGAAATTTTAATGTCAAAGTTGAGCATAAATAGTTTGGGAAAAGAGAAGATCAGAAGTGAGTGAAATGATAATTAATGCTGAAATACATTTTACACCAAACTTGATTTTCTTTTTTGCCTGTTTCTTTCCAGCTCCCTCTCACCAAAACCTCCTGAAGCCTCCCAGCTTTCCAGCAGCGGGCCAGGATATTTCCTACCTCTGGGAAGCTTCCTGCTCTCAGCTGATGGCTCTGGATTGTCCAGGGAACATTTCCAGGCTCAGCTTTTGGGGTTTTTCCACCTTTAGTGGAACACCTGCCCTGTGTGGGTGTTGAGTTCACTCCGTGTGCTCGCAGAGAGGCTGAGGATGAGACTTGGCATAATTGAATTTCAGTTTCTTTAGGTTCCCCTTCAGTGCTGTGTTTGAGGTTGGATCTCTGGCCTCCCTCCAGCTGTTACATGAGGGTCAAAGGTAATTGAACTCAACATTTCTCTTCAAACTGGGTCTTGTTAAAGTCACTTCTGGCAGAACCTAAATCTGGGCCCTTGACATTTTGACAGAATCTGTTTTCAGGTTGAAAAATCTCTTTCCTGATAAGATTTTGGGTTGTTTTCCTGTTTTATTCCAAAAGCCTGAGCTGATCATCTTTAAAGCATTACCACAATTGCTTACAGATGGACTTTTCATATAAAAATGTGATTTCCCCCTTCTCCAACCAGGCATTATTGCTGTTTGCCTGAGCTCAGGGGCTTCTCCTTTTGTTAATTTAACCTCAATATGTTCTGGATGAGTTTAGCCAGACCTATTGGTGTTTTATTAGTTTGGAAAAACAAGCAAACAAAATTCTTTAAATCTTGTGACACTGTTCAGCTTTTGTCAGTTAAAGGCGAGTATTGATTATACTGGTGCACAAAATGCTTTGGATTTGGTTTTGGATTTTTATTTTTTTTTAAAGATTTGTTAATGATTTTTGGCACTGGATTTATAGAACCCAGTCTCAAGACACCTTAATCCAGTCTGAGCTGCCCCCTCCCCTGGCCTGCACACTCAGAAAGCCAGATTCAGTGAATTTGGTTGTGAAAGCTTTAGAAGTAGAAATAACTGGTAGTTGGACAGCAAAAAGCAATTTTTGGTGGAGAGCCATGACTGGGAACCGAGGAACCGCAGCTGTCCTTGCATCATTATAAATCAAAGTTGAGTATTAACATAAAACTGGCATCCATTTCTAAAAAAAGAAATGTATTTAAGGTGGATTTCTCTGGGAAATCCATTTTTATTCAATTTAATGCTTCCTTGGTGCAGTGCCACCTGAAATGTCCCACCCCAGCGGTGCACCCTGCTCTGCCCAGTCACAACACCCAAGGCCTCCAGGCAGATTTCATGTTTCAGGGTTTCAGGTGTATTTTGTAGGACAACAGAGGAGGTGGCAGAGGTTTTAGGCCAGGTTCAGAAAGGCTCAGGCTGCAGAAAACTCTGTCAAAGTCCCACATTTTCTGCAATTACAAGGTCTGGACCTTGCTCCGTGAGCCTGGCGTGGTCTGGAGTGCTGAGAAGAAATAAAGGCAGAATTTGAGGGGTGTTTGCCCCAGGCACAGCTTGGTTAAAGCTGCTCTGGGGCACAGGGCTGGTGCTGAGGTCCCTGTGGGGAGGTGGGGACCCCCTGAGAGCTTTTGATCCCCAGGAGGATGGAATCTGCAGGAGCACATCCCTTTTCATGCTCAGCTCTGCTGCCAGGGGTGCTGCTGATCACCAGAACCAGGGGACACGAGCACAGGGCCCTGCTCTCATGTGCCTGCAGATGAAATTTGGGGTGTTTCTATTTGGCTGTTTGTCCCTCCTGGGACAGACCCCTGGAGGGGTCCCAGCTCAGGGCTCTGTGTGTGCTGCATCCCAGGAGAATCCCCTCCATCATCATCCTCAGCACTTGACTCCTTCCCTGAACAAAGATCTTCCCAGTAGTGGGGAGAAACTGGAGGCAGCCTGATGTTTAATGCTGAATTTAGGTTTGGTTTTTGTGATGTTTGTTGCTGCTCTTTCCCTGAGGGCAGCCTGGGGTCTGGAGCCCAGCTTGGTTTGCTCCAGGACTGCCTCTGAGCGGGGCTGAGGAGTCACCGTGAGCTGGGAGCAGATGCTGAGGGTTAGCATTCCTCTTCCCAGGTAGAAATCTTCCTCAGAACCTTCCCTGCGTGCCTCAGTCCCTGTGCTGGGTGTGACATCCCAGCCTGGCTTGAGTGTGGGGCTGCAGTGCCAGGACAGCCCAGCCCGGCCCCGGGGATGTCCTGGGCCAGGGCCAGCAGCCCCAGGGCCCCTTCAGTGCCTGGGCACTGCCCAGCAATGCAGCCCAGAGCCCCGGCATGGCTGGGGACACAGGAACTCATCCCGGGGGCTTTGGGATGTCCCCAGGGCGGGGGAGCCATGCCCTGGCTGGAGCTGTCCCCAGCTCTGCTGCCTGCCCACGAAGCCTGTCCTGATGGGACTTGTGTTCCCATTCCTGTCCCTAGGCACCGCTGGGAGCCTGGCACCACCCTCCTGGCACTCCCAGGAGATATTTCTAGGGATTGTCTCCTCCCTGCCGTCCCGCGGCTCTCGGGAAGCTGGCCCAGCATCCCTGCCCTGCTCCCTGCCCTCCTGCAGCCACCGGCTCCCTCCTCTCGGACCATTCCAACTGCAAAACACTCAGCGAAGGTAAGGCAGAACCACATTTATTCCTGAATTGTTGAATAATGTAATGTTTGTGTTGTACATAAAAGAATCACAAACCACCCGGCCTGATTTTCCTATGAAAACATTTAACTTTTATTAAATCAAGACAGGTTTAAAGAGGGGGGTAAAATAAAAAAAATAAAGCAGAAAAACAACTGAACCAGCTTTCAAAGTTGCCCTGTAGCCAAAACACCCATCCGAGAGGCTGAAGGGTGGATTTTGTTTGTTTGTTTGTTCTTCTGCTGGAGAGTATCACCAATAATTAACAAAAAAATCACAACAGAAAGAGAGACAAGCGAATTCAAACCCTTGGAATAAACCAGAGCCGTCTGCCCAGGCTGCTGGGAGCTGCCTCCAGCCCGCCCTGGGCTCCAGGCTTTGGGAATGCTGGGGGCAGCAGGGCTCTGGCACAGGGGGACAGGGATCCCTGGGGATCTCTGAGGATCTTTGGTGATCACTGCAGATCCCTGCGGATTCCTGGGGATATTTGGGGCTCTCTGGGAATCCCTGGGGATTTTTGTGGATCTTTGTGGATTCCTGTGGATATTTGGGGGTCTCTGGGTATCTCTGTGAACCTTTGGGGATCCCTGCTAATCCCTAGGGATCCCTGCTGGTCCCAGTGGATTCCTGCCGGTCCCAGTGGATCTCTGCTGGTCCCAGTGTATCCCTGCTGGTCCCAGTGGCTCCCTGTGGATCCCTGCTGATCCCCGTGGATCCCTGCCCTGTGGATCCCTGTGGTGCTGGTCCCAGTGGATCCCTGTGGATCCCTGTGGATCCCTGTGGATCCCTGTGGATCCCCGTGGATCCCTGCTGATCCCAGGGGGTCCCCGTGGATCCCTGTGGATCCCTGCCGTCCCAGTGGATCCCAGTGGATCCCAGTGGATCTCTGCAGATCCCCATGGATCCCCGTGGATCCCTGCTGTCCCAGTGGATCCCTGCCGATCTCTGCAGATCCCCATGGATCCCAGTGGATCCCTGCCGTCCCAGTGGATCCCTGCCGATCCCAGTGGATCCCTGCCGGTCCCAGTGGCTCCCTGCCGGTCCCAGTGGATCCCATCCCCACAGCCCGGGGGGGCACAGGCAGGTGAA
Organism: Anthoscopus minutus; assembly: GCA_013399455.1. Taxonomy (NCBI): domain Eukaryota; kingdom Metazoa; phylum Chordata; class Aves; order Passeriformes; family Paridae; genus Anthoscopus; species Anthoscopus minutus. The sequence goes on from VWYI01027244.1 coordinate 248,356, forward strand.
GCCCCCATCCCATCCCCGCAAACTGCGGCACCGCGGGCGCTGCGCTGGGTGGGGAGCGTCCCTCGGGCAGGACCCGGCCCCGGCCACGAAACATTCCCGAGGCAGGAGCGGCCCCTCCCGGGGAAGGGCCGGGGGAGCCGGGGCCGGAGCTCAGCCGGAGCGGCGAGACAGAGCCCAGGGGAGCGGCCTGAGGGGAGCAAACCTGGATTGGCGGACAGCAAGATAGATTGGATGATCTAATAGTCCTTTTCCATCTCGAAGTTTTATGATTCATTTGTTATTTTAGCCGTCTATATATATTTTTTATTTTACCCTAGAGGGGTGTCTTGAAATGTGTGCGAGATATTCCTATTTTTATTTTTATCTTTTTAATTACTTTATAAAAAAAAGAGAAGAGCTCGGGGTTGCAGGACGGAGGCACCGTGGGGTGTGATCCCCACGGGGATGGGATGGGATGGGATGGGATGGGTGTGTCCCTCCCATCCCATAAATAACCCCGGAGCCACAGAGGGGAGAGGGAAAGTCCGGCAGAAACCAACGCAGGGTGGTGGTGTTGCTTTCCCCTCCCTCTCTTTTTCTTACTTTAAACGATTGTTACTGCAGGGAAAGGAGCCTGAGAGAAATCCTGCGTGAGTTTTACTGAACCAGGCACATTCCTGTGGTTTTTGTGCTCCCACAGCCTCTCCAGGTCAGTCTTTTTCTTTCTCTGCAGAGAAAGAAAGGCAAAGGAAAAAAAAAAAATAAAGAAGGAAAGAAAAGAAGAAAAACCCACACAAAAATCAATCCATCAAATGTCATTACAGATTTATTAAGCCTGATGTAGAAAGACTTTTAACAGTAACATCTTCAGAAAGCATAAAAAGAGCACTTCTGTTCAGTCTTGTGCTTTGAAAATCTAAATATATTTTTATCATATAAATAATTCTTTTCATGTTTTAAGTGCATCTGTTTTTTTTTCTTTTTTTTTCTCCTTTTTTTCCCTTTTCAAATTTCCATTTTACAATTGGCCAAAAAAACTGAAGTCTGCATTGACTGAAATGAAGCCATTTGCAAAGCTAATGATGTTGTGAAGCATGTCTGTGGTGAGCCATATCAGCTAGATTTCAGAAAGGTAGTTCAATGAGTGCAGCATTAAAATGAGGGACAGCCTCCAGCAAAATCATAATTGAACACACCCAAGTCCTTAATGTCTGCAGTTGGGTTTCCTGATGCAAATTACGATAACATTTCAGATGTGAGCAGTTGCTTTCCAGTAGCTGCAGTGGAAAAGAGACATTTTATGCCACAAAGGGAAGAATTACCATGTTTAAAAATGTAAATAATATATGTATAGAAACCTTTTTTATGGAAATGAGGCATTCAGGATTATGTGAACAGTTTGGGCTATTTTTTTCTTTTTTCCTTTTAAACATAGCAGATAAAGATGTGTGATCTATTATTCAGGGCTTTAATTACAGTTCTAATACTGCAGTGATTTTAATAAAAGAAAAAAAAACCAAAACAAAACCCTGGGCATAAAAAGTAATGTTTTCTGTGGGAAAGTTGAGGGATTTTTTTTTTTAATACAATGTATTTACCATGGTGAAAATACAGAACAAAAAAATCACCGTTAATAGATTTCAATGCTACAAAATCATACACAGAAAATACATCTTTAATGCTCTGGAATGCAGTCATCTTCCTGTAAATCAGAAAAGGCCTTAGATAAATAGGTTTGACCTGATTTAAATTTAATGAGATACATAGTCCTGATTGTTAATAATTGGTTTGGGGGAACCCAAAACAATAAAAGCAATAATCTCCTCTGGTATAAATTATACGAATTTATTTAGCAATCAACCGAAGGGAGGGTAAAAAAAAAAAAAAAAAAAGCCATTACCATTATCAATTTGTTTAGTTGAAGTTAGTTATAATAAGCAAATAATTGGAAGCCAAATTGCCAGGCAGGCTTGGAGGAAGTGAATATTGGGAAGATGCCTGTGTGTGATGAAGCTCTGGGGCCACTAGATGGTATGGTCCTCCCAGCAGAAAGGGCTTTTTCCATGCAAGGACCATTCATAATCATCCAAACCAAGTGAAACATGGTTTTGATTAAAGCAGCCTGTTGGCTCAATAATCTCGGTAATTTTAAAAACATCCTTAATGTGGAAGAAGAACGCTGCAATGTCAGAGATGGCCTTGGGGCCCATTATAAACAGCAACAAAACAAATAAGGAGAAGAAATGAGAGGTCATGAAAACAAAATTAAGCTAATGTTTCAAATTTTGACAATTATGAATTGTTCCTCCAAGAAGACATTAAAAAAAAAAAATTCAGGCACTATTAGATAAAATACAAAGGGAATAATTGTACATGTATGAGTTTCCCGTGGGACTAAGCATGCTTTAAAAGCAAAACTTGACTTAGATTTCCCCTCTTCCCCCCGCCCCCCTTTCTAGCCAGCAACTGGGCAGGTCTCATGCAAACACAGACTTGCTTCTCCGAGTTCCTCCAAAAACCCCTCTCTAATTCCTTAATGAGCCATTAAAAGATGACGACCAAGAAAACAAACAAACAAAAATTACAAGCGTATTTTCTATGGGAAAAAAGAAAATAATATCCCCCATTATGGACCACTTTTTTTTTTCTTTTTTTTTGTAGGAAACCGAAACGAGCAAATATAACAAAATCTGTGTTCATAACATGGCAATATAGTTAATATATACAAATATGTACAGTATAAAAATGCATCAAAGGCGCAACTTTTCATCCAAACAAGCTGCAGTGCCCGAGGAAGAGCAGCTTGGCCCCCTCCTCTCTAAGTTACAGGCAATATGTTCTATACAGCATGCACTGGTTACAAAATGAGTGCAGGAGCACCGAGACATTCGCCAGGGAAAGTCACCACCAGTCCCGTTTGCGCTGTTTGTATAAAAAATCGGTTTAATCTTGCCTTTTTGCCATTTGGAGTATATACATTTGTTTTTTTTTAAAGAGACATGAGCTCTTGATTCTTTATTTCCCTCATTGTTTTCCAAACAGAGCCCCAACACCACAGGTCACAGATGTAACCTGAGGATGCTGCCAACGACAAACGTGCGACGAACCACGAGCGCTGGGCCAGAGCAAACCCATCCAAATTTACAGAGTGGCCAACTGTGCTCCATGGCTGAAACGGGGGTGGGCCCCTCCTGACTCGTGCTGACATGTTCCAGGTAATAAAACCCAAAACAAACACACAGAGTAAAAGACCAACAGAGGATGAAGAAGAGGTGCCTGAGCACGAGACAAAAGGGCGCATTGTACCAGAGACGTAGGACAGAGAAGTACCCTGAGCCAAATAAGAACTGTTGAGCTTGTCAGCTTTTGCAACCTGTATTGCACATTCCAGCATCTGCTGCGGGCTAAAGCCAAGATCCTGCCCTGCACATCCTGCAGGTTCCTGCTGCCAGCAGAGCCCAGCTGCTGCCCCAGCCCCGGAGCCGCTGCCTGCTCCTGGGGGGATGCACACACACCCCCGGGGCTGCAGGGAAAGGTCCCTGTGCACCTGCACATCCTCCTGCACACACACAGGACTGCCATTCCTGGCACCTGGACCTGTTTCTCAGTGAGAATATTGCCCTCAGAAATCTCCCACATTCCAGACAGCTGTGAGGATGTGGGGATGGGGAAAGCGTTCCCTGCCTCTAACGTGGCTGCATTTTTGCAAGATGTTATTTTCATTTTCTTCATTAAATACTGATTGTTTTTCCCCCTGCTATCTCATCTAAGGACTCTAACGAAAGAATTTGTTGCCTTTAATTAGATCAAAAAAAGGAAAGGAAAAAAAAAAGTTTGCTCAGCTTGATGGTGTGAACTGAAGTGGAGCTGTGTGATCCGCCAGGATTAGTGTTTAATCTGTTGTCTCAAACAGGGCTTTTTACAAAGGCCTAAAGACATTTCATGAGCTGAGAGGGATGATGAACTGGAAGTTTATTACTCTGCAGTTAAGTCTAGTGGTACAGCAAGCTCACTTTTAAAAATACTCTCCAAGAAAATATTGTGCAGACATTTTGGTACAAGAAAGAAGCGTCGCCTGAAACTTCATCTACTCCTCACATCTTTTCTGGCATAATCAAAGCAAAAACCAGCACTAGACTGAAGGACACTGGGATGAAAGTGCTTGCACTGGTATAAAAATGGTCCAGCAGAGCAGAAGGAGCTGTACCAGTATAAAGTGCTTTATAGCAATACAACTGGTGTTACTTGTACAAGCATAGTCACATCAATATCAAAATTTTGCAATCACCTCTCAAAACCTCCTGAAGTGCAGGAGATTTAATTTGCCTGGAGCTAGAGACTGAAGTTTGCTGGACTTGTTTTCAAAAATGCCTAAATGTGTTGGGAATCTGAGGTTAGGACCACGGGGCTGGTGTTTGGAGTTGGGTACACAGAGGGTAAATCCTCTGGATTTCCACAGGAATAAATGCATCCAGAATCTGGCTTCTATTTTTCAGACATTGGACTGAAATGGGAGGGAGGTGGTTGCAGGGAGGATCAGGGGGATGTGGCACAGCATGTGTGGGTTGCAAAGGCAAGTCAGCTTCCAGTACCACTGAAAACCCATGATTTTTATTATTTTATTCTTTCACTTTCCTTCAGAAGAAAATTGGAGAAAATCTAAATTTTGTGTGCTTTTCACTGCAGGAAATAATGAAGAAAAAAAGAAACCCCAGGAAGCATTTCTGGAAAAAAAACCCAGTGGCTCACCCAGGGCCACAACCAATGGGCTGATCTTGAGTTCAGGTGCTGACAAATCGAGACTTCATTGATGAAATGTGAAATCTGCCTTTAGATGCACGCCCTTTATTCTTTTGTTATGTTTAAAAATATTACACTTGCTGTGGTCCAAACTGGCACAAATGGCCAGAGGTTGGACTCGATGATCTTGGAGATCTTTCCCAACCTAAATAATTCTGTAACCTCAAAAAGGCTTTGCTTGCACCCACAATGTCCAACTCAAACTCTTCAGATGCACTATGGAAATGTTCTCACTTCTAGTGAAATTCAAGAACTTCTTGCTGACCATTTCCAGCTAAGGACAAGAAAAGTTGTGACGTGTGGGACAAACTCACGGGGAGCAGGAAACCCAGGTGAGGAAAACCACAGTGCCACTGACCCTGCAGTGAAACCCAGCGAGAAGCTGCTCTGGGGGCTCTGAGATATCCAGGAATCACAGCTCCATAATTGCTAACCCAACTTGCTGGGAGCAGAAATGTGCAGGGAGGAGATGGGCACACACCAGCAGCACCTGCTCACAGCCCGTGGAAGCGGCTCTATCGGTGCTCTGGCTTGGGGACAGATGGCCTTTAAAGCCTGCTGTAATTGCAAGGTATTGATCTGGAATCTGTGATCAATACTGTCTTTATAGAGAGAATTTTAAATATAAATTGCATCGTATATCTGTTGGGGAGGACAAAAGCCCTGTGTGATGGAGATCCCCCTGTGCCAGCCCCGGAGTGACGCTGGAATAAGGAGAGGGGACAGGGGACAGCTCAGCCAGAGCCACCTCTTCAATCTCTGCCAAAAATTCAGGCTGCCTTCCCCATTGCCTTGTGCTCTTGGCAGAGCACAATCCCAAAATATCACCCAATAATCCCAAAATAACACCCACAGCATGACCCTGAGTGTCTGGGATGTGGGGATCAGGCTGTGGGGCACCAGCACAGAGCCAGCATCCCCCCAGCAGCTCCCACCCAAAACTCCAATATTCCTTTTTCCTGGGCACCAAGGGCAGCTCGTTTTCCATACAAATCCTGCACAGGTGCTTCCCAGTGGGAATATCCCCCTCTGGTTTAGAATCTGAATGGTGGGTATGAAGTAATCAATAAATATGGCACTTTATCAAAACATGACTAAGGAAAGAAAAAGAGGCCAAAAATTAGGGAAACAATCCCTGCCATTTGGATGCATGAGAGTTGACTCAATAGCTTGTAAATCTGGCTTGGAAGGCTTCACCCCCTCTCGTGCTAATATATAATTATTGATTTTTAAAATGACTTTTTATATCCTCCCTGATCTCTAAAAAAGCTAGGGAGGTCAGTCTTGTAAATACTTTTACAAGTAGGTAATAAAACCCATGTTAACTTGCATTGACAAGTAATTACTGGGCAGGTTTGTTAGCAGATTCTCAAAGATTTTTTTTTTAACCCAACAATTATTATTGTACTAATGACAGCCATTTTTAAAGTTAAGTGCCCTTCTCCCTCTCAGCTTAAGTAACAAAAACCTGGAAAAACACCTGAGACTGATTCACTGAAATTCTTATCTATTAGGCCCCAAAGGGATGCTAATTACATCTCCCTGTTTTAATATAGAACATTCTTTTTTCAGGTGATATGGCTTATTTTGACATGGATGGTGGCGGGAAGGGAGCTCTGGTTTCTGAATAAATCTTTCAAAGCAGTGTTTAAGGGTAACAATTCTTCCTGCTTTATTTCAGTGCAAGAGCATAAATAGCTTGGATAGGTGGTGTATCAATATGCCACTTGTTAATAAGCAAGGACGTGAATCATAAATATTCGGCTGTTTGATCACCAGGCTTTTAATTAATGTTTTGATGATCTCCAATAAGAATAAAAGTCAGAACTATAGATATTGAGTAGCGACGACAGAGAAAAGATGCAATGATTTTTTTGTGTTACCTGATTTATATGACAGAAAAACTATCAACTCATCCAGTTTCGTACAGAGAAAAGAGAGGAGAGATGTACATTTTCCTTTTTTTATATCATATTGTAAAAGAAAAATAAAAATCACTTAATTCAAATGTGTACCTAAAAACGTTCCCCGAGGACAGCGATGCAGGCAAAACGATCAAGCTTTAGCACCGTGTGATAAAGGTTTGTGGCCAGATTTTTAAACAGAGAGGGAAGACTCCTGAGCAAAACCTGAGCTCCCTCAGGGGCTTTGGCCTTCCCAAAATTCCCCAAAGCTCTGCAGCTCTGGGGTCCTGGCTGGGGCCGTGTGTCCTATGGGCACCCTGGGCTTGCAGGGCAGCAGCAAAGCCTCTTTCCTGCCAAAACGGAGCAGCTGGTGCCCCAGAGAGCCCCAGCTCTGGGTGCTGAGGGCTGGCTGGGGACTCCAGGCCTCCTTTTTGTGGGAAGAGGCTCCCGAGAGCTCCCGGTGTGGGAATTCCGACAGCTTGGCCTTGCCACAGGGAGGATCCTATTAAAAACCAGCCAAACTCCCAGCTGTGACAGCACCAGGGCTGGCAGCTTCACCTGTCAGATGCTGCGAGCAGCCCAGTATTTTCTCTCTGCACCCCAAATTTTAGGGAAAGGAGCCACACGTACAGTTTCTCCGATTTTCTGCGGTGCTCGTGGCCTTTGGGTCAGCACCACGGGCCCCACCTTGTGCAACTTCACCTCATAACTCCAGCCTGGGCTCTGCAATTTAACAGCTTCTGAGGAGCTCGATGCTAATGCATTGATTTTGCTTTAATAGAATTTTGTTGTCAATGGCCGGTGCTCAGCACGGTGCAGGCTTCAATCTTAACCCATCTGAAGGCTCTGCTCGTTTCCAGTTGAGCTCCGTTCATTTCCAGTTGAATAGGTTAAGCAAAGACAGACCTCACTGTTCTCAATTCACTTTATGATCCTCCCATCATAAAAAATAATATCAGCACCTTGCTTTTCATGTCAGAACTACATTTGAGCTGCTATTCCCTATGCCCATGAGTAAATCCCATAAAAGCCGCCCCGTTGTACTGTCGCTATTTTTCCTTGTGGATGATTGATTGATGGATGAGTGCTGACACTTCAATGAAGCTATTTCGACTGCCATCTCAATCCGATGATGTGAGGGGTATATTTTCTGTCCATGCCTCATTACTTCAGAATGACATTCCTGGAACTTCATTTACTTTTTCCCTCCTTCCCTCAAGCGCCATATTTTTTCCCATCTAGGTTATGCATGCCATAAAAAAAGCAATTTGCTATTATATGTGGCATAAGGGCAACACTTTCCCTAGGAGGTAAATAAGAAGGGCCTTTTTTTCTCCTCCACATTGAGTTTAGGGATCATGTCAAAATTTCCCCAGCAGTGCCAGAACAGGCCCTTCTGCACAGGCCACAGGGAAGGCAGGGAACGTGTTTAGTCTGATTTTGTGACTGCTGCACTTCAATTACATCCTTGAACATTGCAAACAAAACAACAGGAAAAGACACTCCAAAGCCCTTTCTGATTTGAGAAAGAGCCTCTTCTCCACTTGTGCCTCGCATACTTTGAATATTTCATTTGCCACGGAATAGCGATTTACAACTTGATCCAGACTTATTTCTCCTTGGAGAATAGGGGGAGTTCATAGTTAAATGCAGAGATGGATTTGTCTACTGGAGGTTGTTTTCTCTGAGCGAGAGCAAACAGGGCTGCGCCTGGATTTCCAAGCAGTGCACTAGGAACAGTGGGACTCGTGACATTGGCATATCCTGGAAGATTCTGGGAGTTGACTTGGGACCCGATTTTAATCTGTGTGATACAGTATTCCCGTTAATAATAATGTATAATTAAGACATCCGTTAAAAATCCATAACGTTAATTTAATGGAGAAAATCTAATACAGTTCTATTGGAATTTTTACGTTAAATTAACTTTAACGGGCTTTTAATGGATGTCTTAATTAGATCTCATTATTAACGTGAATATTCCACAAATTAAAATTGGGCCCTCGAAGTTTTAATGAAAAAAGTTACAAGCACAAATTTGAAATTGCCATTCTTGTAGCCCCCTTCTCCCAGGTCAGGGTGGGTGTGAAGGCACGGCCGGCGGTGCTCGCCGGGCCGGACAGAGCTCAGACACCAGATTCTGATCCCAGTTTTGGTGGCACAAACCTAAAATCACTCTGTTGATCACAAGAGAATTTCAGATTTACACTCACCCAACTGAGAAAGGAATTCTAGTTTTATTCTTTTATATCTATATATAGATATTTATATAGTGATATTTATATATAGATATATCTACACTTATATAATGTTCAATAATCTAACAATAGTATTTTTGTTTAAAAATCCCTCCATCTCATATGTCTCGTCATAAACCGTAATGGAGATTTAAATATATATATCTATATCTGAGGAATAAAACAAACTGAAAATAATCCATTTCAAACAAATCTTTGGCAGCAACATGGTTAAGCATAACTATTTGAACAACTTGCACAGAAGATTAACATTGTTCAGAGGTTTTTTGGCTCAGAATCTGTTTTAACTTAATAATTCTTGTACTTACTGTGATGTATTGATCCCTAGTGCAATGACTGGATTGGGCAACCCAGGTGCAACAGTAATAGCTGCACAGAATAGAAACATTTCCTTTAGACAAACTATCCCAAAGGGGTTATAAATAGGAAATGGACATTACCATGAAAAGTAAAGCTTCCAATGTGACTGCATCTTGTGTAGCACACTTGGACATTAAACTATGAAGAATTTTTTTTTTCCTGTCAAGTGTTACAAATTGACGAAATAAGTACATCAATGTTCTCAGTCATTATCTTACTTCAGTGGCACTTTGTTTTAGTGACAGCAAAAAGGGACAGTGGAGACCAGACAGCCCCAGTGCAGTTTATCAATGAAAATCTAATATCGTCCATAAGCAGGGGAGTGGAAATCAATACTTCATTACCAAATTGTAAGTGAGGATGAAGAAGAATAGCAGGAGTTTTTTGGCAGCCTCCTCGGTCCGGGTTGCTGGGAGTTCAATGTCAGGGCTGTGGTGGCGAGCGGGGCCGGGCGCGGAGCTGGGCTGGAGAGCTGGACTAAGGCATTCGTCCTGCAAGCACAACAACAACAACACAGCCACGGTTACAGGGGCTGAGCACAGCCTGGGCCAGGCACCTTCAGCCATGGAAATGCCTGCAGTGAGCTCTGCTCCATTCTGTGCACCCACAGGCTCACAGCAAGCAGGGACACACAAGCCTGGAGGGAATTCTGGCTCCACAACCATGCAGGGATCAGTGGGTGAACTCCAGCGGGTGCTGAGGCTCTGCCTGATCACTGAGCCCCTGCCTGATCACTGAGCCCCTTACTCTGCTTCTCCCCCATGTTCCTTAAACGTGGAGTTCCTTCCTGCAGCCAGCCAAGAACATGCTCCAAAACCTTGTGGAGAGTTGGACCCACACAGCATCTGAATTCCCCACTGCTCCTGTGTAATTCCTACTTGTTGTGGCACCTCCCCAGCCTTAAAAGCCATCTTCCAATGGGCCTTTTCCATCCTGCAGCTGCTAAAAGCGCTAAGTGACTCAAGTTGTGAAGCTACTGCTACACAGAGACAGAAGGGGCTTGTTTTATTTGATTTCAAGATGTGGGTTTAAAAGTTCAGCCCAAAGTTGAGTTCTGCTTTGCTTATAACCTGGGAGAAAGACACTGAGGAAAGCAGTAGAAAAAAACCAACTGGAAAAACAGGGTGAGAAATGAGGCAGGCAATAAGTAGAGTGAAAGTCAATCTGGAGAGAGCAGAGAGGAAGAAAACAGCTGCAGTGGGCAAAGAGAAATATGTTACTGAAAAATATATTATCTGTTCAAGGCCATGGATATTTCAGCAAACACAACTCAAATCCAGCAGTGTGTTCTCTGTGTTCTGGCTAAATCAACTGGAAATTCAGTAGCAGCTTTATTTAAAGTAAAATAAACTCAGCTTTTCAAAAAAATCCATATGAAAACAAAAAAGTCCATTGACTTCATGCTAGTTAGTTTATAATTTGGTTTGGTTTACAATATCTTCACCTTTTCAGTTTTCATAGTGATGCTGAGTTTTGCATTGGCATCCCCGACCTGCTGTTGGAAGGGAAGAGGAGGTTTTGGCAGCTGAACATAGTTTTGGCAACTGAGGATGCATGGAAGTCAGTTTGAAGCTGTAGTGAATGCCTTGGATCATTATTCCCACTTACAAGATATTAAAAGCAATCCATGTTGACACTTTAAGATGTTGCCTTCAGGTTTCAGAGGTAACGCTCCAGAGCAATTCTCACTTTGCAAAGCTATTATTTTTCACTGCAAAAGGGCAGAGCTGTGCCAATTTATACCCTGCTCAAATCTGAAAGAAATCCAGAAGCATTGCTATTGTAGGACCTGGAGCTGACACACAGCAACGCTGAGGCCGAATTCTCACTGTGGAATCACAAATCTGAGACTGGGGATGGAGGAGGCATTGGGCTTTACCCTCCCAAGAGGTTTCCAGGGTAGAAAACTCCCTGTGAGATCCCATCTGAGCCTGCCTTGGATCACACCAGGCCCTGCAGCATGAGCCTCCCTCGTGGAGGTGGAACATGGGCACCAAGGGCTGTGACAAGGGACAGAGGAGACCCAGCTGAGAGCAGGAGTGGGGATTCTTCACCAGGTCAACTCTGCCTCCAGAATATCGTTAGGATGATTACTGTCACTGCAAGTGCTGAATCTGGGAAAGAATCTTGATGTTTCTGCAGAGCTCTGGTTCCCTGCCAGTGGGAAATATTTATAAAAGCTTGGATTGGAAAAATGAAAAGCCAAACTCCTGCCTCCTTTTCTTTCTGTGACTCTGTGAGGAAGGCCCTGAGACATTTTAATCAGCATAGAAATATTCCTGGTCACTTCCCTGTCACAGAACAACACTGGGGAAGCTGTTAGCCCAGGGCAGACACTTCACTGGTCACAGGGAAGGTCCACGAGAATCTCTTCAGGCAACAAATAAACTTTTGAGGCTCAGTGCCCATGTACTCGACTAATGGTAACATCTATGCACAAATCAAATCAATTGGGACTTGGCATTGATTTCCATGGGATAAGTACTTCACCCCTAAGGTCTTTTGGCCAGCTGAAGTCTCCATCCTTGTGGTTTGTTTTTTTTTAAATTGATACCACTGCAGGCTGGGACAGGACTTTGGGAAATTAATTAGTGTGAGCCCTGATCAATAAGGGTCATAGTTTATGTATTTCATTATCAAGTCTGTAAGAGATTCAGGGAGTTTGTGGAGAGCTTGTCACCTGCAGGCAGGGCAGAGCAGCCTGCACATTCCAACAGCACTTGATGGGCAGAGTCTGGTTCTTCCTGGGCATTTGCTGAAATGTAGCTCACCCTGTGCCATAAAGAAAACTCCATCATTTAAATCATGTTCTGAAAATGTGGCTGAGGGTGTTCATTATACTGATGTCTTGTACAGCATATGTGAAATATCAGTTGCAGATACTGAAGCTTTGCTTTTATTTAACACTAATTATCGAGCCATCAACAGATGTAAGAAGTCGTATCTATTTTAACGTGGATGTGTCAGGGCTCAGCATTCCTCCTCACAGCCTCCTTCCCTCGCATTGTCCATGGCACAGCTTCCTTCTCCCCATCTGAGCATTGCCAGAAAAACACAGCTGTGAAACCTCTGCAGTGGGAGCTCTCGAGCACGTCTGCAGCCCCAGACAACTGTCAAGTGTGTGTCAGCAGCTCGTGGCATGCCAGCCCTGGCGGTGACACCGGGCTCAGAGCTGCCAGGGCCAGCTGAGCTGGGCTCCCAGCTCACACAGCACTGGTCCCCTCGCCTCCCACGCCCCAAGGGTTTCTGCTGGCTCCATGTCCCCTTTTCCCCACGGCCCAAAGCCACAGTGACACAGCAGTGCGGCCTCCTGGGCGCTGCCTGCTCATGGATGGCTCTCCAGTCACAGAATCCCAGCACGGTTTGGGTTGAAGGGACCTTAAAGCTCATCTGGTGCCACCCTTCCCCTGTCCCAGGGCGCTCCAAACCCCATTCATCCTGGCCTTGGACACCTCCAGGGATGCAGGGGCAGCGTCTCTGGGCACCCTGTGCCATGGCCTGCCCACCCTCACAGCGAGGGATTTCTTCCTGAAATCTCACCTAAATGTCCCCCCTTTCACTTGGAAGCCATTCTCCCTTTCCTGTCTCTGCAGTTCCTGCTGAAGAGCCCTTTGCAGCTTCCTTGCAGGCCCTTTCAGATCCTGGAAGGTGCTGTGAGGTCCTTCCAGTATCTGAAGTCCTTTTCTTGGGGATTGCTGTCACCATTTGATTTTTGGGTTCTGCCACCTCTTCAGTGGCACAGTCTGAGGTGGGATGGAACTCCAGAGCCAGGCAGATGACAGCAGCTTCATGTATTTATAATGTCTTCTCTGTATTTCCATATCTTCACTAATATCATTTTAGCAGCTCCTATTTATGCAATGGGATAACAAAAATGACAATATTCCTCTGTGATCCACCCAGCACAGTCCATGGGAGCCCATGGATCAAAACTTTTCCAGGCTGCTGCTGTACCTATCACAATAAATTGCAGGACTCTTTAAAGGCCACATGGAAAGACACAGACAGGCCCTTTGTGGTTACCAAACACATTATCTCTAGATGTCATTTTTGACCTACTTTTGCTAGATTTTTGCAGCAGCACAAAATCTGCTCCTTAAAGAACCGTGCCACGTGCATAGCACCTAGAAAGGGGGAAACAGCAAATCTGGATATATTTTATTTCATTTAGGACTCTTCTCACCATGAATTACAATGTTACAGCCTCTAAACGCCTTCTCGTTACCCATAATTATAACTAAAATTATATCAATCTAAACAGTAACTACTGGAATGATTCATCCTGATTGGGAGGAGCATGCTCCCTGGAGTTCTGCCTGCCCATCCATTTTAAAGCCTTGTGGCAGGAACAGCTTTCCAGAAGGTCATTTAACAGCACATTAAATAAATAAACAGAACATATTTGTTTCAGCAAACACACTCTAATAGGATGGGAAAACATTTTGGGAGGGGTAGGAATAACCCTCATAACTTCTCACCTTGCTGAGGATGCAGCACCCACCCAAAGGCAGACAGAGGCTCCATGTGATGCCAGCCGGGACAATCCCTCATGTCCTGCACGGTGAAGGGTCCCAGCAGGTCCCTGAGCCACTCGTGTCCCTGCAGAAGCCACCAGTCCCTGTGTATTCACCCTCAGCCATCACCCCCATGGACAGGGAAGTGTGGAAAACATTTCTGATCAGAGCTTGTGGGCGTGCAGGGCAAGAGGAGGGAGATGTGGGCCCTAACTCAGGTGTTTCTGGGCTGTGCCTGCCTGAGCACAGGTTTAACTGCTGGAACACCCAAGTGGAAGAATTTAGAGGCCTTGCCTGGGATGATTCTTCCCCCCACGATTGTTTGGGCAATCCAGAGCTTTGCAGGGAGCTGAGGTGGCAATGGTGCAATGGGGACAAGGAGCTCAGTCCTGAAGGGAGCCAAAAAGAAAGATGGGAAGAGCCAATTTCCAAAGGCCTGGAGTGACAGGACAAGGGGGAATGGCTTCAAACTGACAGAGAGGAGGTTTAGGTGGGATATTGGGATGATATTTTTCCCTGTGAGGGTGGGGAGGTGTTGCCACAGGTGGCCCAGAGAAGCTGCAGATGAGTCAGACAAAAAACTGGGGCTGCAGCTCCTTGTGGTTCCTGAGAGACCCTTGGAATCCTGGGCTGCTGGGAAGAGGGGGATTTGTGCCACTGGTGCTGAGAGAGGCCAGGATTTCACCCCTGAGCCCCGTAGGAGCCTCAAGGTGACACAGAGCACAAAGGTGTGACATTCACCTCGTCCCCCTACTTGCTTCTGCACACAAAGCCCAGTACAGGGGTGTCTGGAAGAATGACAGGCTTGGAAAGAGAAAAATACAGAGAGCATTTAACTTCTATTTCTTCCTATAAATAAAGTATAGCCCTCAAATCACAATGTATTTGGGAGCACATGTTATTGACAGCCTATTCTTGGAGGGGGGGGAAAAAAAGTGGATTTTTTTGGCAAAGTTTCCCAAAGATTAAATTGTTCATTGTACAGGGCACCATCTGCCCTTGGAGAGAGATTTAGTTGATGGCAGCTGCAACCAAAGTGTGGAAGATAAAGCTGAATTTCTGGTTTCTTTTCAACTAGCAACTGTCATTACAGGTCACATGCAAACTGTGCCATTTTCTGTGACAAGCAGGTTCCGCAGCTTTGGGTGCTCGCTACATTTTGAAGTGCCACCTGTAAGGATCCCAGCCGAGAAGCAGCTTTTGGAACACACCTTGCAAAACGTGAAATAACAGCAGATCAGACAATTATGGACCAGCCATCTGGAGAAGGGCTGTGTGCTCCAGACCCAGGTGCACAGGGATGGAGCTCAGGAGGAACTCGTGGGTCACTCAGAGGTACATCCCTCAGTTCATGTGGGTGCTTTCAAAGGCTGAATTACCTGCAAGTGTTCACTCAACTGTTGCATGATCCACAATTGCCTCCCTGTTGTCCTCAGGGATTCCCCCTGAGATCAAACCCCACATTTTGTAATTTTTAAATCACCAAACCAGAGACTGCTGTGGGTGGGTTTTTTTCTCAACCCCACCTCTGTGCTATGACACTAAAATCTCTCGATTCACTGTGAGGCAGCAAAGCCCACCTGACAGTGGGGAGATGCTGATCTGTCTGTGCACTCTGAGTTACTTAAAAATCACACAAACCTCGTCCTGGCTACAGCAAACCCCTCCAGCAGGGAATTTGTACCTCCTCCCTCTCTCCTGAACACTTTCACAAGAGAATGATGTTCCCTTTCTCCTCGGAACAAAACGGGAGGGGAGAAGTTAAGAGCACACTGGTAGATTTTATTAGGGCTAAGAAACAAAGCAAAACAAAAAAGCAAACCCAAAGCTCTTCCCTTTCATCCCTGCCTTGCTATGAAAATGCCTTCATATTTGCAGGCTTGCTGACAATATTTCAGGATGGTACATCACACACTGTCTCGTCTGGAACAGCAGACATTGTCAGTGCTGGGAGACAACCACTCTCTGGTTTGTACTTCACAAAGATTCTCTATAAAGCATTTCTATAGAGAAGAAAAAAATAGGTTTTGAAATTTGTGAGTCTTTCAGCCTTTCAGACAAGGATGAGTTCTGGTTAATTTTTTTCTGATGATTTCTACATTTTCTGCAAGGGAAAACAACAGCTACCATTGCCTTAAGACAGACTGAACTCTAGATATGAGATTTTTTTTATGTGAAAGCATTTGCAGGACATAAATTTCTTGTTCTTAAGTTCATTCTGTTCAGTGTAACTTGTTGGTCTTCTCTCCCATTTCATCACAGCAGAAGAGGATCATGTTTTGAAATAGAAAACACCACCACTGGCTGCTTTTTAACCAATCTTCTGCGATTAAATCCATGCATTTGAATAATAAAAGCATTAAAAATATTTTTAAAAAAGAAAACAAATATTTAAAAATATTTTAAAATATTTTTTAAAGAAAGGCTTTTTGCTCATCATTTCATGTGTCAGTGCCTCTGATGGCTCTGTGACGTGCCCAGACCATCCAAGCCAAACCTCCTTGGGAAGGCTCCCACTTCATGTCTGCTGCTCAGAACAGAACCACACTCAACCCCTGCTTTTCCCTAAGGAAATGCATTTTTTTCCATCCACATCTGACTAAACCCAAATGCTTTCGGGATTGGGGCCTTTAAAGAGGCATCCAGAAAAATGTTCACTTTTTAAGACTCTGCCTGTTTGGGCTTCTTTTTGCAGACAGCACTAGTGGGTAGGAGTGGAGGCTGCTCATGTGACTTAGTGTGGGATCTGCTGCTTTCTCCTTTCTTTGTGAGGAAGCTCTTAAAACACAAATTCCCACCTTAAAACCGGAGCGGGCGCGAGCTGCGAGTAAATCACGTTTACTCCGTGGTGCCAGAGCTGCACATGCTCTTCTGCTGCTGATTTGTCTGCAAAATATATCACATGCCAGTTGCTTGAATTAGGATCATGGGGAGAAGGGAATCATTAGAGAGTAGAAGAAACTCTAACACATAAAGAAAACTTATCCGTTTGTCTCCTCAGCGCCGCCTGCTTTATTTCCTCTTCAGGCGCTGTCAGCACTGATGAGGCAAAGATGCAGTAATCCTGAGCGATTGCTTTTGGGGGGAGCATCATTAGGGCTGCAAGTGTTGGGTGCAGCGAGAGTTCTGCATTTCCAGGCCCTTCTCCCCGGTCCCTGAGCGGTGTTTAGCGGTGCTGGAAGGTGAAGGCACAGCCTGGGTCAGGTTTTTCCCTCCTGGAGCTGTTTCCTTTGCTCTCTGAGTGCCTTGGAAAGGCAGGTAAATTAGACTTGGAGAAAGGGATGCTGCATCTTTGAGTAATGAGGCTGGGAAACAGGGAACACATTTTCCACTAGCTCATGTCTCACTGTATGGCATTCTGATTTCCTGACACTTCATAATAAATCATTGCTTATCACTCACATGGGAACATAACATGGTTCAAGTTAAGATTCGTTAGTGATTGTAAAGAAGAAACATGAATTGCTCTCTATCAGGGCTTTTTGATCATCTTTCTGTCCACTGCAGGTGTTTTTTTAATCAGAATATTTACAGGAACCATTGTCTAAGGCATAAATAAAAAGGAGAAGAAAGAGCAGGAAATATGAATAATGAAAATGAATTTATTTGTCTTATTTATGTGTTTATGTAAACATTTGGCAATTGCTTTGCACAGCAGCTTGTATTCAGTGTCATGGGCTGCTGCACCAACATAAGTTTGTAAAGCTGGGATTTTAAATATATATACGTGAGTGTGTGTCTATAAAAAAGCCCTAAATGCCAATACATTTGTTTTCTGGAGAAGAAGGTTCTAGCAAGCACATCCAGAGCCTGTTTGCTTTAGCATGGCATCACAGGGAGAAGAGAGGCTGATCCTGATCCTGATCCTGCTGGCCCACCTGGGACCAGTGGCCCTGGAAACCTGGTGACCTCAGGGGCTGAGTGGCTCTGACTGGGATGAGACTGGGATGCTCCCTGCAGCCCAGGGTCCATCAGATCTGTGGCAAACAGGGATTCACTTCAGAAAAAGGGACACCTGAGAGCTGGGACAACCTTGCTCCAGTCCCTGTCCCCTCTGCGAGCTCAGGGCTGGCAAATCCTGAGCTTGGATGGGGCAGGAATTGAGGAACAAATTACAGGACAAGAGGAAATGGCCTCAGGCTGTGCCAGGGGAGGTCTAGGTTGGAAACTGGGATAAATTTCTTCCCTGCAGGGCTGCCCAGCCCTGGCAGAGGTGGAATCCCCATCCCTGCAGGGGTTGAACAGCCACGTGCATGTGGCACTTGGGGACGTGGTGGCCGTGGCAGTGGCAGGGAATGGTTGGACCCAAAGCTCTGAATGGGCTTTTCCAGCCTAAGGAATTCCAGCATTCCCTGCGTTCAGCTCCACATCCAGGCAGCTCGCTGCCCTCCCTGACCTTCAAGGCATGGAATTTTTCCTGTAGTCACAACTTTTCCCTCAGCAGTTTGGGAAGAGAGGTGAAGAGCTGATGGGTTTACAGAGGTTGTCAGTAGTGCTTCAGGGGAACAGGGAGTTTCATATAAAAAGACCTTGAAACTGAAAAAATGGGAGCTTACTGAAAGAGCTATGACAAATATGCAAACATTTTTCATAGAAAGAAAAAAAAATTCCATTCCTTCCCTTGTTTTACACAGTTCTCCTTTAATTTCTTTCTTTATCTTTTGGGTCTGATTGTGGGAAGTACCGAAAACTTTGGACTAACCCGAGAGAAATCAGATAAGGGAACTATTTGCTGCAACTATGGCTTTGATTATTCCCCGTTCAGTAATTTGCTTTTGACTACATTAATCAACGATATAATGTGTCATTTCTACTGCTCCCTGGCTGAATAATTTCCAAAACTACAAACAGCTTTCAAGATAGTTGCCAGACAGGCGCAAATGAATACTTTCAGAAATTGTTCCTAGAAATATTCCCATGAACAGAAGCTTTCACACCCTCTATTTGTGTAAAGAGTTGGCTAAAAAAAAAAAAAAGGCGCCAAATTATTATTTCAGGCAAATTCTTGTTTATATTTTTTTTCTGGTTTTATATATATTTCTATCTAATATTTATAAAATATATGCAATTTAGAATAAGCAACCTTGGGAGACAAGATGGCAATGGAAGTCTTTATGGAGTTAAGTCTTTGAAGGATTAATTTTGTAGTTACAAAGAGGAGGGATCTGATTGCTTTCATTGAGGCAAATAATCCCCTTGATTTGTGGGACAACCTGAGTAAAATGGCACATTTGTAAATTCAGCTGCCTGTTCCAGCTGATATTCCTCACAAATTCCATTATTTGTGGCTACTCTGGCCTCTGATCCCCACCTGCTCTCCTAAACTCAGTTTCCTTCTTGTGTTTGTGGTCCCTGGAAGTGCCTGTAAGACTTTGTGTTGTGCTCAGAAAACCCCAAATCCTCTACAAGAAATGTGCACAAAAATTTGCACAAAAATCTGAAATGCCTCTAGTATCATATCTTTAAAAGAAAAAAAATTTCCTTCTGGTAAAGCACAGCATTGGATGTATTTATTGTATCTTACTTTTCAACTACTACCAAGAGATGATTAGAGACAAGAATTAAACCCCTTAACCCTTGACCAAGGAAAAAACCCACAGTTTTTCCAATATATCTGAGCCAGGCCCTGAACCTGCACTCACTTGAAGTGATGTAGTGAATGGGAATATTCTCCATTTATTTTGGCTTCCATTAAACTGGAATTTTTGCCCCATAAGCTTCCTGTTATTTTTATAATTGGAATTGCCTTTGTCAGCATTCCTAGTATTTCCCTGTGGAAGTGATATCAAAAATCAGCACATTTGCCCTAAAACCTCACATTTTATCCTTAATAAATGAAGACTTTTGGTAGATTTTGTTGTTGTTGTTGTTGTTCTCTCTTTCTGCAAGAAAATGGCTTAATAAAAATCTCAACCAGAGGCTGGAAGGAGACACTCTATCTTCAAAATGTTAATTCTCTCTCCAACCATGCCTGGGTTAAAAACAGATATTGAAACAGAGGAATAAATATTTGACAATGCTGTTAAGGCAACTTTGCTAACGATTTTTGAACAACCTCCAACTGAGGTCTAAATGTCTGCAATATCCATAAACAACTCTATACTGTCCAATTAGGGAGACAAAGACATAGAGTCCTGTCAGGAAGATTTGCATGGCTAAGTGTCTGAGATCACGGAGCCGATGAGGGATCGCTGCCGCTGCCGGGGGATGCACACAACGGATGACTATCATTAGGATATTACAGAGGCTTACACCTTCCCAATTACTGGCAGGATTCATTAGTTACTGCTGCATTTCCCTAATAGAATCCTCTCTCTTGGCTTATCGCTACCTTCCCTCTGTCTACACAAACCCACAACTCAGCAGTCGATCACCTATGAAAAATTAGATGCCGGAGCTTCCAGTGGCCTATTTAAAATGAAAAGGGAACTGAAGAAGAAATAAAGAACAAAAAAAAAAAGATAAATAAAGAGAAGAAGAAGGGCCAGGATGCAGATATGTGGCATCAGATGGGTTTGGAATTCTCTTGCTATTCAACTGTTTGAGGGAAAAAATAATCAGTGGCAGCTGCAGAGAGCAGCATCATGGTGGGTTTAAAAGCACAATGAAAGTGTTTTACACAGCCCTATGTACACACACGAACTGGAGGCAGATTGCAAAGTGACAATTACTTAAGGCCTGCTAGGCTGAAGTTTCCCAAGTAAGATTGGTGAGGATTCCAGGGGCTCGGTGCTGCTGCAGTCAGCTCAGCCCCATTAAAGATAATGGTGTGAGCATTTCCATGCTGTCATCGTGTTGCTATCAACAGCATTATCAGTATCAACTGCTTCTACAATTATGCACAATGCACAATTATGCTCTTCCTGCACAAAGACTTAGCAACCACCAAACTCGTTTTCTTTTTAAATACACTGAAAAGAGTGTAGATTTCCATCCTTCATCTGCTCACAGACGAAATAACATTTCCAAATCATCACTGATAGCATTTTTTTCCTCCCATTCTAAGGATGGCCAACTGTTCTCAGCGATTTCTATTACATTTCCTACCTATTATTTCATGTAATGGCATTCCTTAAATTTTAAATTAGCTTTGAAGAATAAAAATAATTGAATTCCTGCTGTTTTGTGTACATAGAGGGTGACAGGAGCTAATGTGATAATTTAAACTGTAAATGAGTCTTCACTTTGTGTTCATTAATTACAGCTAATTACTGAATTACAAACCTTCTTGGTTAGGCACTGTTATGTATTCATGTAGCATGTTGGATTTCCAGCTGGTAGAAAACTGTTTTATAGACTTACAAGCTGACACACCAAGCCAGCGCTGAAACAATTCCGTGGGAGAAATAAAGGGAGGGCGGGGGGCACGCCACAGCTCCTGCTCTTTGAATCCAGGCACTGAGGAGAACCAGGGCTGCAAACCTGAGCCTCAGGTGAGCCAGCATCCCCTGTGCATAATTAGGAAATATTTGCTGTATTTAGGAGGCAGAAATGTGAGTTTGAGCTCACATTTGAGGAAAGAGCCTGCCACGCTCACTCCTGTTTTATACCAGAGTTAATTCCCTGCTTCAGAGGCAGAAATGCCCCTGGAAATGGGGCCGGTGCTGCCAGCAGTGCTCCTGCTCTGCTGGGGAGCAGCAGGACGGGGATGGCAGTCTGTGGGCAATGTGCATTGTATCCCACCCGCCTGTGCTCAGTGTTCCTCGCTGGAGGAGCACCTCCAGCGCTGTAGGGCTGTCTGCAGCATTTACTCAGCAGTCTCTGCACTGAATGGCTCTGTCCAAACCTCTCCTCTGGATCCCTTTTGTGTGCTGATGGTTTTTATGGGAGCTGAATGCAGGAGCTGGAGCCTGGCTGTGCAGAGTGAGCACGGGGACAGGATCAGCTGTGGTGGGGCTGAGTGAGCCAGAGCTCAGTGCCCAGAGACACAACTGTGGCAAAACAAAGAAACCCAAACCTCACCTGCATTTCTGCAAATACACACGGAGAAGATGCAGGCACTTCCCTCTCACTGGCATTAGTTTTCCAGTATTTCATGTGTTTTGTTCTCTTTTAACAACACAGGCCAGCAGCCTGCCCAGATCCCTGAGTCCACCCCAGCCCACCTGCCCTGCTACAGGTAACCCAGCAGAGATGGCAAAAACTACTGAGTCAAATCATTACCTTAAAACTGTTTAATTAAATGAATCTGTCACCCACTTGGTTTTCCAGAGTGGGGACTGAGGAGACCCAGACCAAGGGCTCAGTGTTGGGCCTGTAGGGCAGATGCTTCTCAGAAGGTTTGGCCTGGACTGGAAGAGTTTGGCTGAATAATCATCAACAACCAGAAATTAAGAGCCAGATCCTCAGCTGATGTAAAACTATGTAGCACCATTATTTTCAGGAGAGTTCTGCTGATTCCCAGCAAGTGAGGAACAGCTCAATAGGTCTGTAATAATAAAGACTCTGATGAAAAGGCCCTGAAAGCAGCAACACTAATGTGTGGCTGCTCACATAAACACCAGTTCAATGACAAGGCTTTTCTGCCTAAGAACTAGTCTGTGTCTTCAGGTTTCATGATAAGTACTAGGCTTTTGTCCTTAAATAATAATTTTCATCTGGAGAATGGCACAGTGACTTGTTCTAACACCAACAGAGATTCAGCAGTAGGCTTCTCAATGGGATTTATGTCATGTCCTATTCCCTCATCACCTTCCCATGCTGCCTCTTCTCTTTCAGGGTATGAAAAGAGATGAGGAAACCAGGGCAGAAAAGATGTGCAGGCAGAAATTCCTTTTATTCTGTGGGTAGTGACTCTCTGCTATCATATGAAGATAATGACTTTCATTAATCTTCTGTAGGTCTTTAATCAAAGGGTTTTTTCACTCCACACAGAGACACTACTTAAATGCTGCTAAATGTTAAGTAAAAATGAGAGTTCTTGATATCAGATACACAAAAATGGTGTGAGAGGTAACACAGTGCAGCACAACACCCACAGAGGCTCAACACTAGAGGTGAGTCTGCTGTTCAGGAAGTTACCAGTCACCATTTCCAGGCAGTCTTTGACCCAACTTGTTTTCATGTCTCACTCCTTTTCAATCTCACAGTCTCTGGCATGCAAATCTGCACTGAAACTGAGCTTTCCAAATGTGCCAGAGGGAAGCAGGGGCCTCACACCTATTGGCAGAGCAGTGCACCTAACGCCCTTTGGCTTTTTTCCCCTCTTTTTTAACAGAAAGGCTGATTACTCCATTAGCTGAACAACTTGGAAGAAATGACAAGGAACTAACAAGAGGTAACACTGTATTTTCTATTTGTTTTCCCCCTTGCAGTGGTGCTAATTAGAGGAGTTCTTGATACAGAGCTCTGGGAATGCTGATGAGAAGTACACAAAAGGCTGGAGTGCCTCTTCTGCAGAGCCCTGGATGCTCCAACACAGCTCCCTCTGGCCTGCCACTGCCCTGCTCCCTCACACTGCCTCAGATTTGGGACATCATGGCACTTGGTTTTAGAGGTGGGACAGACCAGCCTTTCTGATGCCTGAACCCTCACCTAGGAGTGAGTAATTTCACCTTAACTCACAGCTTATCATAGCAAAATACATTTTCAAGCAGAAATATCAGAGCTGCAGTGCTGGGAAGGGAGGCAGGAGCGAGGTGAGGATGTGTCTCTGGAGGGGACCTGGGCTCTGTGCTGCTCACAGGGCAGGGGCTGCACTCAGTGGGACTCAGTATTCACCCTCCTTCCTGCAAAAGCCTCCCTCCCTGGGGCCTGCTGCTTTTCCAGCTCTTTGGGCAGGCCAGCCTGAGATTGGGAACAAGGGAGACACTGCCCTAACGTCCCAAATGCCAACAGCTTCTCCTTCAAAGCTTTCCACCCCCTCCAGGACTCGGGAAGGGGTCGTGGGGATGGAGGCTGGGAGGGTAGGACAGCACCTCTTTCCCATTCACCAAGGTTTGATTCCCTTTATGAGCACGATCCGCCAATCCGTAATCAAGGGTTAATTTCACAGCTCACTGCTTCATCTAGCATAATATCCATTCAGACTAATTAAATCTGTCTAATAATGTGAGTGTCTTTGTCTTTGTTCTTTCCATTCTTTGTTTTACACCCTTCACATCTCATCTCCAGAACTACACGCCATCACACTCTGCTTGACAAGCAGAATCCATCCCTAAAATTAAAACATTCCTGACCTATCTGCGATGACAAGGCAAGCAAGCTTCACAGCGCTGCGGCCCATGAAGGGAGCTGACACATTTGTTTTTAATTTCAAAAGAGTAGAAAGTGAAGATCTGACCCTGTCAATCAGGCCCTGTGACAAGTTTAATCATTGCTGCCCCACAAAAATCACGGCTAAATAGGAATGCAAATAATGTATCACAGGGCTCTTATAAATGCTAATCAAGGAGAAGTAATCAACTGACAATTTCACTGATCTCCTTTCTGAAGAAGTCAGTCAACGCACTGTCTCTGGACCACAAAGAGAAGAAAAGACAAAAGGCATAGATGCCGTTTCCCAAAAAAACCTATCCTTTTTCAGGGCTTTCTTTTTCTTTTTTATAGAGAAAAACAGAGAATTCACTCTTTTTGATCCTCCACTGAACTTTAAAGCAAAGCTGTTTCTCAGGAACTTGAACAGTTATATGTCAAGTGTACTTTATTAACAGTACCCTCCCAACCCAGAGACAGCACTTGGAAACTTCTGCTAAAATAAAAATCTTCATTTGTCTTTGTCATTCATCCATCTTCAAAATTCTTCTCCGTCTTAACAACTTCTGTCCTCTACGGGCAATATATTTAGTGATATATGAAGTTTTACAAGTGGAAAGCTAATAGTTGAGCTCACATTTTTTTCTAGCAGTTCTCCTCCTCCCAAACTGAAAAAAAAAGAAATATCATGCTTGGGATTTATTTCAGTGCAAAGGCTTTCTTCAGCAGCAGGATTTTTAAACTGGCTTTCATTTTATGACCTTTTTAGTGTGGTAAAGAAGAGACAGCTCAGGTAGAATTCCAGTCTTTCACTCACAAATTCTGCATGGCAAGAAATTGTGACTTCACCTAAGGATGGAACAGAGAAGGGCCCAGGATAGGCAGGTGCACAAACCCTGTAATTCAGTTTCCTGTTCTCCTCTCACTGGTTTGCTGTGCTGGGTCCTGACAGGGCCCATCAAACCTGAGAGTCACTGCACGGGCACACAACAAAAGATGGTTTGGCCAAGGATACTCAAGGCAGGGAGATGTAAGCAGCAGAAAGATCACTCTAAGAGGTAAAGTTCAAAGAATCTGCTTGTCTGAAGTTTGGTTGGGGCTCTTGTGTTGTCATTAAACTACTTTCCTACACGGAGCTAATAGATGCAATAAACTGAGGAGGGCTTAAGCTGTGGAGTCTTGGGCTACCAGCAGGGTTTGGAAATAGAGATCTTCCACTACAGCACAACCTGGTGCTCTCCAGCCCATGGCAGCTACCCACAGCAGGGTGAAGCAGCAAGAACAGCGTTATCAAAGTCAAAACTTGGTCCTGGGTTGTGTTTTGTGTTTGCAGGGCTGAGTGACACAGCTTGGAAGGGCTGAGAGCAGCTGCCACACGGGGTGGGCAAGGTGCACTCTGAATCACCCAGATTTACACATCAGCAAATTAAAATGGGAATAATCTTTGGCCAAACCCAAGTTCCCAACTTCTAAAAGCACTGGGGCAGCAGCAGAAGCTTCGGTGCCCCTTCAGTGAGAAATGAGAGCTGGAGCTTTGTCACGCGGCGCTCGCTGCCAGACGCGGATGTTCCAGCAGCAAACTCCCCATGCAGGATGAGCAAGGAGGGTGGGAGTAGCAAACAGAAAGAGGAATTGAAAAGCACTTTGCAGTTGTCATGTCACTTAGCAACAACCTTTCCTACTGCACATCACCACGGGTGTAGCACAGAGCCTGCACAGAGCACAGGCACCGAGATGTGGTGTGGGAGGGCAGAGCAGCTCCAGCAGCACCTGATCACACACAGCTGTCATTTAGCATTTCAGGCATGGCTCACATCGCTGTCGTTGGGCCTGCCTTCTCCTGAATAAACTCCTGCATCCAGCCAGCACTGATTTTCTGGTGCTAATGCAGAGTAAATGACACAAGGAGGAGGAAACCAAATGTTTCCCAATTGAACCCCACTATGGGGTCACTCTTCAGTCTTCAGTTTCACTCTCAGGTAAACTTCTTTTTATTTTCTTAATCACTTCAGTTTCCCAAGTTTTTCCCTGTAGGATTCTCACTCTCCTCTCTCTTTACATGCTGGATTTTCATAAAAAGGTCCTTGCAAGCTCTCATACTTCTTTCACAAGTTAATACTGTGGATCCTATCAGCTATTTCTGTCAAGTGGAGAATGTACCTGGACCCTGATAAACAGAGGAGTAAGTCCCTTCCTGCAAGGTGAAGTGGCTGAAATTAAAAACTCTTGCACAAAAAGAGAGACCTGTGCAGGACACTTGGCACCTTCTAAGGAGGATGACAAATCAGGCACATCTCTGCTTTAATTATATCACTTGTCCTCATTTGTTTAGCTACAAAGAGTTAGGATTTATTTATTAGCTGTCCCCATACTCGTAGGGACCAGCTGAAGGGCTGCTTGTGGAGACAGCACAAGGAAACCTGTGATACAGGAGTTCCTTGAGCTACTGTTCTTCTGATCAGGAAGAAATGCAGTGGCAGAAGAAGACCTGAGGGTTATTTGTATGGTTGCTCTATGGATATAAAGCTCTACAAAATGTACGAAATATTACATAAATAGAGCAATAGTATGTGCCAAATTAATAACATGCATTATCCAGCAGCCATGCAGTGATGCTTACTGTACAATCCTAAATCATTCTAATGGGGAGAAGAAAACCCATCAGAATCCATCTCTTTGTGGCTGAGCTCCTCTCCTTGCAATTACCAAACGTGGCTTTCGCACACAGAATTGTTTGAGATGTGTGAATGGAAAGCTGGGCATTGCCAAGTGACCAGAGCACAGCACTCCCAGCCAGGGGCTCTGCTCCTGCTCTGCACTTACAGCACATGCAGCACAATCCCACGTGCCTTGTTTTGGGGTGGAGAGCACAGCCTGACTGTCAGACCCTGTTAGACACAGCCACACACCTTCCCTTCATCAGCACTTGTGAATATCTGAGAATGTCAGTGGTGGCAAACGTGTCCAGACCACGCTGCTCACCAAGCTTGCTTTTGTCCTGCCTAGACACACACACGCTCCAAATCCAAAGAGGCCTTGCCAAACAGACAAGAGACTCTCCTTTTTTACAGCTGAGTTTTGTTTTTGCAGCTGCCAAGTAGCAAAGAAAAGCAACCCTGGTGATCTGGCCAGAGGATGTGTCCAGTGATTCCAAGAGGCTTCCCTGGAGGGGAGCAATCACCACCTGCTGCCATCACACCGAGCCACTGCTGTGAGCAGCCAGCACGGGGTGGTGTTAATCAAGTTCTGGCTGCTCACTGTGCTGGGCCAAAAACCCAAGGAAATGTTGCAAAGGTGAACGAGGCTTTGGCACTGTAAGGATCTCGTTGCCTTCAGGGCTCAGCCCCTGCTGCTGCTGCATGAGCTGAGCTCTGCTGGGGCTCACTCTGCAGGTCAGGCTGGTCCTGTGCCTGCCCTCTGTCACTCCATGCACCATCAGAGTCAGCAGAGGCAAACCAGCAGCGTTCAGCTTTGAGAGGATCTCTCCAGGGTCAGGGAGACAGGGTCGGTTCTCCCCTGGCTGGGAGCAGGGCTCCCCTGGGTGCCAGGGGCTGGGGTTTGGGACTCTTGGACCCAAAGGATGATCACCAAGAGAAAGGTCTTGCTGTTTTATTGTCTGGCTTGGGCAGGCTGTGCCAGGGACTCTGCACAGATTATTTGTGCCTTAAAACCCTCTGTGACAACGAGCACAGAACCCAAAACCTCCTCTGAGCAGGGCAGTATGGACTGGAACAACTCATTGCAGTGCAGACTGGCATTGCCTATTAAATCAAAGACTTTCTTGCCTGACCTGAAAGAGGAAATTCTGCAGTAAAAATCCAAGTGTAGAGTGCAGCACAAGCTACAACCTCCAGCAAATGAATGCTATTATCTTACACGGAGAATACATTAATATAGATGACCGTTACATAACACACATTAACATAGAGTAATAATATATTTACTCAATTTAGGCATGTTTTGACACAGTGCAAGCTGTGTGCAGTTGCTTAGAGAATTGGGGATTGTATATTTTTACCAATTTACAGAAAAACTTAATTTCAAAAAAAAAAAAAGAAGAAAAATAAATAAAAAAAGAGAGATGGTCTTGGGGGTACTTTGGTGCAATTCTGACAACTCAAAGTAAAATTCAGAGGAGCTTTGGCTGGCACTTCTGGAATAATTGAGCTATCAAATGTGTGTCTGTCAGATGTCAGTCATGTAACTGCACCTCAGCTGCACGTGATGGATTGCAGTATGAGCCAAAGGCTATCAGCTCAAATCTGTGTGTGCTTGAGCTGGGAAATCCATGCTGGAGCAGGGATGGTCCTGCCAAGTGCTGCAAGGGCCAGGCCCTGCTTCTGGTAACTGAAGCACAACTCTTCTTCTGAGTCATTTAGGGACTTGAGCTCCTTAGCTGTGATCTTTTTGTTCCAAATCAAAAGGAAGAACAAAACAATCACAGAAAAATTAAGACTCTCTTGTACTGTCCTATGGGAAACTCATTTGTTGTACAAATCTGCTGCTAGAACAAAAGTTTGGTTGTAGCCACATGAGAGTTAAAGTGAAAGTTAAATGGAAGAATGTTATGTGATAAAAGGTAAAAAAAAACCAAAACCAAACAACAAACCAAAACAAACACGCAAACAAACAAGAAGGAAAAAAAGAGGCAGAAAAAACTGCAAAACCAGTGGAAAAATAAACTCTACATCTCATAAATCCAGCCATGTTCATTATGGCTTTCCTATCACACCAAACTTTACCTTGCAAATTGATCTTTAAAGCCTGGAGTGCCTCTCCACAAGCAGCTGCCTGCTGCCAGGCTCTGCACTGCCCAGGACTGCCAGGATCCTGCTCCCCAAGAAACACCAGGTTTCTCCTGAAACCCCAGCTTAAGTGATCTCTGCAGTTTTAAGCCATGGATAGCCCAGAATACTTGTGTGCCTTGAACAAATGCTTCTTTATCAAAACAATAAACCAAAAGCAATGTTGGCCTTTCCTTTTTCCTTTTACTTTAAGCTGATTAGAAAGTTGGTTCTGTAGTTGATTAAGTTCTGCAGAAACTGGGCTTGTGATGAATCATTAAACAAAGACATTTTTTGTACAGCAATAAAGTCTCAAATGATTAATTAAGGGCACAATGCCAAAACAAGTGTCTTTGTTTAAAACGCAGTGGACAAGACAGGCTTGGGAAAGTTGATGTCTTAAGTAGACGCCACAACATGTTTTTAATTATGTTCAGGAAGAAGAACAAGAATGGGAATTGCCAACTGTTTGGAAAGATAATTTTTTTTTTTAATTTTAGAAGAAAGATTAGAATAAAAAATAACAAACAGAGCATTATTGATTTAACACAAATGCCATTTGTTGGGCCTTTTGTAATTTCCTTATTAGTGTCATCATTCTGGAGTTCATATGCTCCCTTCTGTTATAGCATTTGGCACACATTCAGCTCCCAGCAGTATGATACAGTAAACATTCAGTGACTGCTCATATTAAAATGTTTTATTTGTTGTAAGAGTCCCAATGATCAGGCAGTGCAGGTCCTGAATCAGCCGGGCTCGTGTGGGGAGCGAGCACCACGGAGCCATCCCAGCACCTGCACCAGCAGCTCCTCACAGCCCTGCCAGGGGATGGGACTGCTCAGCTGACACAGCTCCAGCTCCAGGCAGCTCCTGCTCACACCTCCCTCCCCCTGGGTCACTCTGGGCTGTATTTGGGGACTTCCCAAGAAGTTCTCAGACTCAATTTTATAGGATTTTGCAAATTTTATTCTAAAGGTTATTTCAATCCTATTTAATAATCATAGAAATGACCAGTCTTGTGTTTTCAGGTATGGAAAATTATTTTGGAAGCTTTAGTAGAGACGAATCACACAATCATTTAGGATGGAAATAATTTTCCATCCTAAATCCCAGACCACGGAGTCTGACCTGTTCCCTGTCCCCACCTTGTCCCCAGCCCAGAGCTCTGAGTGCCACCTCCAGGTGTTTCATGGACACCTCCAGGGATGGGCACTGCAAACCTCCATGGGCACTTCCAATCCCTGAGCTCCCTTTCCATGGGGAAATTCCTGCTGTGCTCACCCTGAGCCTGCCCTGGCCCAGCCTGAGGCCGTTCCCTCTGCTCCTGTCCCTGTTCCCTGCCAGCAGAGGACAAACCCTACTTTTCTACAAGTCTAGGAGAAAGCTTAAGAAGTAATTAAAGACATCATTTGGCCCTTCCCACACCTCTGGAGTGGGTGTGTGACCTCCTCAGCCTCCTCATTTGTCCTGCAAATGGATGGCACATGTGCAGGCATGGAATGAGGCTGGAATTCCATGGCCACCATGTGGAAGTGCAGCCTGCTCCTCAGCCTTGCTAGGACCAGATTTACATATTAACACCTCCCATTAACACCTCCCAGCCTTAATGAGACAGAGCCATGAGCATCTTCAACCTGAGAAAAGAGAAGAGCAAACATCTCAATTTTATTTTCAGTCCTCCTGCTTATGTGGAGAACCAGAAGAAAAATTAATGGATAATTCTTTCTGGTGAGCACACCATTAATTTACCTGTGGGTCTGTGACAAAGGGAAAGTTTTTTTGATGTGGATTTCTTTTGAAAACAGAGCCAGGGGCGCTGCTGGGGAAGAAGCACAGAAAGGCTGGGCTGGGCTGTCATTCCTTACCCAAGGGGCTAGGGAATGCAGTGGATATGGGGTGATTTAGCTCAGGACAGCAGCCAAAAGCCAAATCTGCCACCAAACCTCCCTCTGAGGCCTGGACCTGCCCTGGGTGTTGACTCAGAGCTCAGGGCTTTGAGGAAACACAATAAGGAATCAGATGCAGCAGGCTGTCAAATCTATATGGGTGCTGTAACACTTGCAAGGCTCCCCTAGGCAGTAATGGGAGGTGGATGTGTAAAAATGTACAGAGCAAAGCAGGAGAGAGCCTAATGGGCCTCAGGAAAAGCAAAGGAAACACAGGTGGCATTTATAGCAACAGAAAATGTGCACAAACCCCCTGCAATTTCTTCTCAGGCCTCCAGTATTTGTGCCCACCTGGAAGCTCCTCAGACTGCTCAAGGAGGTGCTGGGTTTTACACCAAAGGGCTGAAAGCCCTGAACCCCCCAGCCATGGCTGGTGTGGGGTGTGCACAGGAAAGATCCAGCTTGACTGAGCCTTCCAGGTGCAAAGGTCCAACAGGAACTGACTCATAAAAAGAGTTGATGAAAAGCATAACCTTCTAAAGTGAGAAAATAGTGGATGGAAAGAAGGTAAACCCACCAGAACCTAAACAGATTGAATAATGTCTGCTGTATTGACTGGCTTTGCAGGGATTATACAATTAATATAATTAAACACTTAAAATGCATACAAGAAAAATAAAATTTCTGCATGATTTTTAAATTTTTATTTGGCCTCATAAGAAATGATAACGTCTTTTTTTTACCCTACATGTGAAGCCAAAAAAGGAGTTAAATAGCATTAGAAAAAAAGTTTCTGTCATGACCTTGGAAAATAGCCCTTGCCATACACATGCACGCGAGGCAAACATGGGACACCAAACTTTGGTTCCTGTTGCTTGTGCAAAACACACAAAGGTTTCAGCCAAGAATCCTCAGGAGGTTTTCAAATGCATCTGATCATGGGATGAGAAAGCACCAGTGACAGCAAACCTGAGGAAATCAGGGATGAATCCCACAGGAGCACAGGGATAATTTAATGCCATGGGAACATGGAGAAAGGATCCTGCTGGGTGCTGCATCCCCACTGCTGCTGCCAAAGGTGCTCCAGATCTCATTGCATATCACCCTGAAAGCCAAACATTCCTTTTAGCAGGTTTTTTCCATGAGTGCACGTGTTTAGCCATCAAACACTTCTAAGCTGAGGGATATTTGTTAAATCTCCCCACACCATCCCTCAAGGATGGTCAGAAGAGAGAGCTGGGCAAGGCTGGGAGCAGCTGGAGGCCTTTCAGGGTGACCCTGGCTGAAGAATGGAGCCACCAGCAGGAAATTATCCAGGAGCTATTCCTGTGCCTCTGAGCAAGCCCAGTGCAGCTCTCAAAAGCAGCAAGGTTTCCACACTGCTCTTCCTAGAATCACGTAACATCTCAGTATAGTGTGGCCTTATGTGAACCCCTACAATGGAACCACAACAAACCCTGCTCCTCCTCTCTGTTCATTACAGAGAATTTGCCTTTTCACATGGAAGTCTGAAAGCCAGCAAGCAGCAGGTTGGGAGCCTCAGTCATCTGAAGGTATTTACAGTGGTTGCTTCCTTTGAAGGCAGAAATGTCCCATCAGAGACAAAAATAGCTGAGGGGACCTGTGGCTTCACAGAAAGGTGTTTTCCCCTCATGGGAACAGAATCATTAACTTTAAATAAGTCCTCCTTAATCTCCTGAGCTGTGCAAACAAACAAACAGACAGAAAAAACCAACGGAATGTTTTCCCTCTGCCTTTCAAAAGCACAAACAAAGGCTCGTTTGCCAGATGGACGCTTTCAGAGCTCGCAGAGGGCTGGGAAGGCTGATGCTCAGCAGTGTTTCCTGACGGGCTATGGGGGAGTGTGCTCAGAAGCTTCGTGGTGCTTTCAGATATTCCAAGATGCACGAGCACAGCGTCTGCCTTCCAGCCCTTGCAGAGTGGGGGTTTACAGCTTTGGCAATAAACTGCACAATTCTCTTCAGGATGCTGCAGTGCCCAGGCGTCTGAGTGGGAAGGCAAAAGTCCATAAAAAATAAAGACAAAAAAATGAAAACTCCTAGCACTGGTTCTGCTGTAGAACATGTAAGTGAGATCACAGAGTCATACAGACATGGAGGTTGGAAAACACCTCCAGGATCGTCCAGTCCAAGCTGTGCCTGAGCCTCCCCTTGCCCTTGTCACCTCCAGGGATGGGCACTCCAAACCTCCCCGGGCACTTCCAATCCCTGAGCTCCCTTTCCATGGGGAAATTCCTGCTGTGCCCACCCTGAGCCTGCCCTGGCCCAGCCTGAGGCCGTTCTCTCTGCTCCTGTCCCTGTTCCCTGCCAGCAGAGCCTGATTCCTACCTTGCTACAACCTCTCCTGTATTTTAAATCCAAATTATAATTTTATTCCAACCTCTTTGGATTTGTTTGCATGAAGTACGGTGAAGACCTCAGCACGCTGCCCGGGAGCGCTGCGCTGGGTGACTGATGGTGCAGGGGTGCACTCTGTACCAGCACAGAGAACTTTTAATAACAATTTGGCAAGGCTACGTGGCAGCCCTGGGTTCTCACCTAACAATGCAGATGCAAATTGGCATTCATAATTTACAGGAGTCCTTTCTGTGCACCCCAGCAACACGAGCCGGATGCAGAAGGAAAACGGAAGACTTTCTCCGGATGCAGAGAGGATCAAGCAGAATCTCATTAAGGACCACTTCAAAGATCAGTTCTTCATTTCCATACAAACAAGTTTAAATTATCTTGTGTGAATCTGCTGTTAGCTGTTGCACTGTTCCATTATGCATGATTCTTGACTGCTTGTATCGTGCAAATCTGCACAGGGCTCCATTAGTGATTTCCAGTGTTATGCTAAAGCTTGCAAGTGGTCATGTTATTAGGTTAAAGTACTATATTTTGCATATTTATTCTGCCTTACCACATTTATTACTTCTGATACTGCCCAAGCAGAATTTTGCATGCATTTGACCACCTACTTTGCATGGCTTGTGTGTGGCTGCCACTACAACCAGGCAGAGCTGGAGTAGGGACAGGTTGCTTGCTCCCACTTCCACTGTGGTTTTCATCCACCTCTGGAAAAAACACAATTCCTGCAGAGAGGCACCGTGGGTCTATCAGCCTGCATCTACCAAATTAATCCTTTTAAATAACTCAAAATAAACTATGTGACAAATTTCATTACAGCATAAATTATTGCCTTTATTGCAAAGGATTTGTTTTTACACTTTGGTAATTTAAAGAAGCTTTTCCCGGGATTTTTCATCTATAAAAATAAAAGTGCTATCATCTGGCTTGTAGGTCTTTATATTTGTCTTACTTCTGGGAAGCACCATATTATTAACTTTCATGGAATACATTCCGTTCTCAAATTACTGAAATCATCTCACTCGCTTCGGGGATATTTGTATTAGGAAAGAGACGTGTTACAAAAATCAGAAACAGAGCTGGTGTGTTACAAAGACAAATATTTCATTCATTATCCTCATGAAAATAATTCACCTCTTACATATTGGTTATTTTGCAAATCTTTGAGTCACGGATGAATGCTCAGGGGATGCAGAGGGAGAATATGGGCAAGCAGAACTCAGAGGTGCCAAAAATCTTCCTAGCAAGACTGGAATAGGTATTTTGGGACAGGTTCATTTTATGGTTTTTTTTCCTAATTGAAGGAGAATGTATAAAAGACAACAACAGAATTTCCTTCTGCTTCCCAGACTGGGCATTCCTGTAAAAAATCATGTTGGATTGGCCACTCAGCTGAGTGACAGCATCTTCTGAGACCACGACTGAAAGAAAGTGTTCATCTTTTCCAGGAAATCCTCTGGTTTGCAGCTATGGTGAAACCCACTGGGAGCTCCTCCAGGAATTCCTGAGGGTCAGTCCCATCTTTCTGTGTGCTGAACCAGCCAGAGGGCTGCAAAGTTTGGAATGCTGTGGGCACTTTTGGGTTCCTCAATACAAGAGAGCCCTGGAGCTCCTGGAGCAGGTCCAGTGACGCAGATGCTGAAGGGCCTGGAGCATCTCCCTGCCCAGGAAAGGCTGGGAGAGCTGGGGCTGTCCAGCCTCCAGGGGAGGCCTGGGCACAATCCTCATCCACATGGATACAGGTGATGCAGGACAGCGCCAAAATAACAGGAATCATATCCAGTGTCTGAGCAGACACTTCTGAAAGGATTATTATGCTGAGATGCAGCTGAACCAAAACACTTTTTCCAAACAGTTTTGAAGATGCCAAGTGATTGACATCTGAAACTAAATCAAGAGCCATGGTTTGAAAGAAAGCCCTATTTCATTTTTTTTCAAGAAGGACCAAATGAAATCCCTGAATATCAGCCTACCAATCCATCTGCTGCCTCTGTTTGGGGATATTCAAATCTATATCCAAAATTTTAGGCTTCATCTGGTGTCTGATAATAGATTGTCATCTCTGATGTTTTATCCTCATAAATTGCAGGCTGACACACATTCTTTCTCAGGTAGTTCATTCATCTTACAGCATCTTGTGCTTCTAATTTGTCATTTTTCTTCCTGCATCCCCACTGACCACAAATTACAGATGGTGTCTCATCATGGGGCTCCATAACAACAATAAAAGCCTCAACAAAATAGTCAGATCTGATCCTGAGTGATGCTGAATGCCTTCAGTTTTCAAGGATGCACATGGGAGCTGAGACCACCCAACATCTCACAAGGTGCCAGGGGATCCCTGAGTGGGTCCAGGATCTCTTTTATCCCTCAGGATTAATGCATGCTGCTCAGTGTTCCCAACACCTGTTTCCCTATAATGCCTTGGAGCTGCAGGCCATGGGGAAGGTGCCCCCGTGCTGGGTACAAAGCAGGGGGGGTTTCAGTGCCAAAAGAACAAACTGGAAAAGTATAAAACAGGGGACCACAAAGGGACAGGACAAGGAAACACGAAATTGGTGAATTGACATGCACAGGAGAAAAGGTTGAGGTCTCAGCAAGGTAGAATTTAACCATTACCAGGCTGAATTAGCTGTTTGCATATTTTTCTTTTTGCTTTCTACTCAGCCACAACTCTAAGAAATAAATTAATTTCCTGCAGCACTCTGCTTTTTTTCCTCTGCCAGCTAGGTTTTCAGATAACCCTGCTGAAGTTAAAGATGGGGTTAATAAAAGTGATCCAAGTTTGGAGATATTGCCAATTTGCATGGCAGACTGGGTGTGGATAACAAAGTTTATCTTATCTGTGAACTGACATGAAGAGGAAGGAGGTTCAAACTGTCCACACACCTTTGTGCACTCTTCTCCAAAGCATCAGAGGATTTTGTTCTTGAAAAGATAACAAATTCCTGGCAGGTTTTTGTACCTGCAGCTACTGTGGAGCCAACACCATCCCATGTGCAGATGCAATTAATTAGCTCCATTTGCAATCCCTGCAGCTGTGTGTGTAGAGTCACAACAGGAGAGCAGCAGCTTCTTCCTACGTGTTGCCTCCCCATTTTCATACCTGTCCCTCCACCCTCACCTTTTGTGACACTCTAATGTGCAGCAGCTGAAATATTAAAGTAAAAACTGTCTGCGTTACGTTTTTAAGGCATTGAGCTCCTTTTCTGTCATCTCTCAACAGATTTTAACATTAATCAAGAGCATAAGTGCTACTAAAAAAATCCTTCCCTGGCACGAAGTGTGTGACAGGTGATGAGGGGCTGGCCAGAGAGGCCACCCACAAACCCTCATCCACCTCCTTCCCTCCAGAACCCCAGCGCTCCCAAGGAGTTAAATCCGCAAGCTCCCTCCACTACACAGAAGAAAATAGATGTGATTTTCTTTACAAAAGAGCATTTCATTTAGGGAGAGAAAGAAAAAGGAAAGGCAGAGTTAACATAGCCATTATTCTCCATCTCAGGGAAAGCAAATCCTATTTTGCCTGTCATTACAGTAGGTAGAAAAATCCTTTCATCCAGTCATTAGTTGTAAACATTCCCGCACCGCCTGGGACCAGGCCTCTGTTTCCCATCCCGTGCCGAAGCCATTTTCTAATACTAATGTTTTATACACACATCTCAGATACATTGCGAGCTCCCCCAACCCCAAAGGCAACGGGGCATTCGTTTATACTAAATCAGAAGTGTCACCCTTGGCAACCTGCAGCACTGAAACATTTATTCGGCTTCACATTGCTGGCACTTAGAATTATTTCTTTCATGCCTGATAGCCGAATTACAATATGGCAGGTTTCCCCGGAGCCACTGGATCATTAGTGCCAGCTCACAACATACTTTCAACTGATCTGGCATTTCATGTACAGCTGCCAATCAAGAGCTGGGGGATGCAAATGAGGGTGGGCCATTGGTGTTCAATTACTGTACAGCGAGCGCAGCTGCGTTAATGACTGGCAGTTGTTTTGCTGAGTGGAGGAAGAGCAGAGAACAGAGGCAGGAATTCCCTCCGGGAAGCCAGTTGTGAGTGCAAGAAGTTTTTACATTTGATTTCCATATTTATTCTTTTTTTTTTTTTAAATCCTTCTTCCTTCTTTTTCCCCCCGCTCTGTGTGTTTCTAAACACGAGGCCGAAAAAATACTTAGCACAGCTTGTTTTACAAATCCACAGCCTTGTCAGTTCAGTCGATTGCCAAGGCCGCATCAGCAGAAGATTAGGCTTTTTTAAAAATTATTATTTCCTTCCCCCTTTCTCTTCAAAATATATGCCTCTCTTCAGAAAGGCCCGAGATGTTTCAGCCTTGAGGGAGTTGGAAGCTCTATGGAATCAGTTATTATTGGCCATTTCAGTGATTTTTGCTGTCCTTTTCGCACACAAGAAATATGATGCCAACCTTTCCATGACACACATCTCACACCATTTGTGAGCTCTTTCTGTCATGAAATACCTCTCAAAGGCCCAGATCTGCAGGGGTCAGTGGCAGGGAAGGATGAAAAACAACAGCAATCTTACAAAATCAGGAATTCTGCCTAATGTGTGTATATGTTACCGTGGGCACCACGGCTGGCGGCGCCAGGCCCTGCAGGGAAGTGTCACGCCAGACAAACCCAGGCAAACCAACTATGACAGAAGGGCAGGGTTTGCTTCCCCCTCCCCGATAGCCAAGTTCAAGGAACAGAATGATGCTCAGCAATTTCAAATGGGTTTCACTCCACGTTTGAGCATCAGTCATGGAAAAATCTTGAAGTAAAACTTGTGATTCACGAGAACAAAAAAAAACCCACGCAAGCCCTGCTCGTGTGACACAAAATAAACGTGGTTTGCTGCAGCTTTGTCTGAGGCTGAGCCCCATAGACACACTCTGCATGGGGGTTCCTAACACAAGTGATGTCCAAGTGGCCAATTCCTCGCTCTGTGCCAAATGGTCGCTGCTAAGGTCACTCTGCAGTGACACTGAGGCACAGAAGGCAGCAAGGGATGTGTCTGGAGTCCACTGACAGGGGGCTGGGAGCTGGATCCTCCAGGGTTTGTTGCTCACCGTCCTCTGAAACCTCCTGGTCTCTGCCCACCAGGACCCTCTTGCATCCCAGCTCCTGCTCGTGGTCCCACCGAGCTCCTGGGAGCTGGGCTTGGATTTCCTGCCTTTGGCAGCTCCCACCTTTTCAAAATATGGTCACCAGAGACAGGAACAACCCAGGGCATCATCATCTTTTCTTTCCTCCCCATGAAAACAGAGATTTTTTAAATTTGGTTCTATTTTGATGGCTGCACTCCTTAGACTGGGATATATTGCAAGAGTTATTGCAATATATTGATATAGTGCAATATTAAAGATCTATGCCTGGCCTGCCAGAGCAGCTTTGGGAAGGCACACGAAGGTGATCAAGCCATGGGAGTGGAAATTTCATCATGGCACTTTGCTGGAAATGAAGGACCTCTTATAAATGTCAAGAACATTGAATCTATACCTGTTAAAATATAATTAAAAAATGAAGTAGTTCTTATGTCTGCATAGTAGCTACTTTTTAATGTTAATCACTGAGTTGCATTTAAAATCCTCTAAAAACAGGAAATTATGTGAATGACTAAATGCCTTTGTTGTTCTTTAGTTATTAAAGCACAGCAGAAGCCAATTAAACTTGTTTTTCTCAATGCTAAGTAATAAAGTGGATTGCTCCTTTTTCTTTTCTGTAAGCAGACTGCAATCCTCCACATGGCGTGATAGAAAACCATCCCAGAAATCCTTGGGATGGGGTGCCTGATTCTGCATCCTTGAAAATTTTTTGTGTGACTGTACATAGGGAGCAATCTGTTGGATGTGAGAACTGAATCACAGGAAGAAAAACCCATTTATGCTTGGCCTTGACATTATATTCTTAACTTTAGGGGTTATTTGGGAAGCAATATTCCATGATGCTGTCCACTCCTAAATGACTTATCTGGCATGAACTGATTTCTCTGCCCAAGGAGAAATAAATGTTTTCCCCCTAAGGAGAGGGGTGAGAGAATTTTGCTGTTGCTTCTGCTCTGTGTAAAATGGCAATCGATGCCTCAATCCTTACAGAATAATTCCAAAAGACAAACTTGGTCATATCTTACTGATAAAAAGAAAGGTGCTTTACTGAATATGCTGGGGCGTGAAAAAACTGCCTGACAGAGAAAAAAATAGGAAAAGCACCCTGATGGTTTAATTTGGGATGGCAGTGCAGCTGTGTGCACTCTGGGTTAAAGATGGAGGTTGGTGCATGGTCCAAAAACCACAGTGAGGTCAGGATCCAATGCTGATGACAGCATGATGCAATTCCTGCACATCCAAAGGCTCAAAGCTGGAATTTCCCCCTGTGCCAACAACAGAAACAGATCTGTGGAGCACTCCCTAGACAGCAACACCTCAAATTTTCTTGTCTAAGCTAAAATTTAGGTCCCTGAACTAGTCTGATCCATCCAATGCATAATTTTACGAAGCACAGCAAATAATATTTTTAAATTTATACTCATGTAGCAGTTCTTGCTCGGTGGGCACAGGATGTCTCACAGGCTGTTTTATTGACAATGCTTCCCTCAGGTATTTGTTACCAACATAACAAGCCTTGCTCTGAACTGCAGCATCTTCATTTCTGACATCCAGCACTGCCCACTACAGTTGTGTAGTAGTGGGCAAAGGAAGCCCAGCTGCTGGAAATGTGTCCATTGCTCCTCGAGGACATTTCCAGTGCAATTAGCACTTTTCAGGTCAGCCAAAAGCACAGCCCAGAGACCACGAGTGAGCTGATTACAGAGTGTGTTAAAGCCACAACAGACTGAGGTTCAGCTCTCTGCTGAAACCACAGGATAAAAGTATTGGGATGACTCTCCCAGATTTCACTATGGGCCCTTTTGCCTTTCCTTGGGATTCTGTGCCCCACTATAATGCTTTTTATGGTTTCCCACAGCGATGAGAAACAAATTCTGAATGTGCAGAATCCCAAAGTTTTCCAGAAAGTGGAACTGTTGTTTCCTGGGCAGTCCTGCTGTGGTTTAACATGTCTGTACAGTCCAGCCTTTTCCTTCAGCAAAAACAGGGATTCAAGGCTCAACAGCACCCGAGACACTCATTTAAAACTCATTGAACCAGACAAGGTTGGGCATCTAGAACTGGAATTTAAAATGTACTAAGAAGAACTTCACAATGAAATTTATCAGCTTTTACTCCTGTCAGGAAGTTCTCATTTGAACCAACCACTTGAATATGATGAAGGTGAAGTCTCTAATCCCCTTCAGATCTGTTTGCTCTGAGAGGGGCAAAAAGATGGCTAAGATAAAAACAATAATAGGCAAAGGTTCCAAGACTGAAAAAGAAGCTTAAAAACATAATAAAAAATATCTGAAAAGAGACCAGATATGCTGAAATATAATTTTACTTTTTTAGGTGCAAATTTCCTGTCTGCAGAATCATGAAATGAATGTGTTGGGAGAAATTTATCACCCTCAGAGCTTGGGGCTATTGGTAACGTGTTCAATACATTGATCAGCTTTATCCAGATGATATCACCACCCTTCAAACTTCAGAAAATGCTTTGTTCAATTATTCTCCCTGTCCCCAGCATCTCCCTTTTTGTTACAAGATCAAATTTTCAGCAACACACAGAGGCAGAAAAACTCCAAGCATTGCAAAAGAGAGCTGGGAGCCCTTGCTGTTGGAGGGGGTGCAAACTGTGCTGAATTAATGCCTGAAATCCACGGCCACTGTGGTGGTCATTCCACTGCTCCTTTACTGCCTTTGTGCTCCTTGCAGCCTGGAAGCTGCACTAACAACTCAGGTGTGCAAATGAGATTGTAGGCAGGAAGGTTTGGGGTTTTTTCTCAGTTACTTTAATTTTTTTATGAGTCTCTTGTGTCTAGTTTTGTTTATAATGCCTTGTGGCAGATCCTATTTGTGACTTATCATTTTAAAGCAGTTTTTGTATTTCATCTCTGCAGAATTCCCTCTGGAGGATGCTACTAAGGAGGCTAATCATGCCAACAAAGCCTTGTAGGAGAGGAACTTGGGAAAAGAAGCAGATTATGTTATTGCACATCTGCAGGAATGTCAGATTCACCTGGGCTGCCACAATACATGTCCCTCTTTTTATCTATAATTTTTTTCCTTTTCAGAATGGTGGAAATGATTCACAGTCACTCATGCTGTACCTCACTACTTCTCCTGACATGTAGGATGAGAGAATCAGTGAAAAGATTTGGAACAGGGAACTAAAACTGTGGTTTATGCACTTTTTTGTCACAGAATCCTCCTCAGAATCTGTTGAACTGTCCAGCAGGCTGACAGTGCCCATCATGAGGCATCACACCCCAAATCTGTCAACGGATCAAATAACTGCCTGAACACTGCAGAACACCTACCAGGATTCTAATATTCTTGTATTAAAGGATATGAGAGATTTTCTTGTAACATGACAAAAAAAATGCCATTTATTGCATGCAAACACCAGCCCAGAGCTGGAGTACAAACCCTGGCTTGTCATTTGGATCTAATTTGCCAACAGTCACAGGACAAAAATTAAACCTGGCTCTGGTGTGCTTGATCACTGAAATGAAATTCAAGTCCTGGTCCCACAGCAGCCTCCAAAAGAAGGAGCAGCAGCTGCCAAGGAGCGCCTGGGGTGTGGGAGCGAGTGCCCCCCTACAGCAGCAGATCCAGGGGCTGCTCCTCATCCCAGACTGATTCCAGCGTGCTCCTGCCAACTCCCCGTGCCCTGCCCAGGCCCAGGGCTCTGTGTGGTGGGAGAAGCTGCTGGAGGTGGCTGTGACACCAGCAGTGCTGCCTCGGCTCAGGAGTGTTTGCAGAAATATCCAAGTGTCACCGAGAATCAGCAGCGAGGAGGAGGTGATGCTGTGAGGAGACTTTGGGATCCTTAACGAGTGCAGAATTCCAAACCTCAAACAGCTCCCTTTGCACGGCCACACAGAGGAAATATCAGTGGAAAACATCATTTCCCCTGAAGGACAGCCTACTGCAAAAGTGTCATTCGTTCTTGACCCAGCCTGGAAAGTCAGGCTGCCTGGCAAAATGGGAGAGAGTTAGCATATCATCGTGGGGTGTGCAGCAGTGCAGAAGGATTTGACAGCCTCCTGGATGAGTTCTCTATTTACCAACTCCTCGATACTGACAGTGTTATGAAAGGGCCAGTAAACACAGCAGTGCTCGAGTTCTGGGGCACTGTTCTTGGCAAGAAGCAAGCTCTGGGGCTGAGTTTTTTGTTTAGCTCGACTCACGTCGATTCCTTCGTGCTTGCCTAACTCTGGGAGGCAGAGCCTGAAAGACTTTCCACAAAAATGTGAAAGACCAACTTATAATAGTGTCTAAAGAGCCAGGCCTGCCAAAAATATGTGTGTTCAAGGAGATTCTTAGCTGGTTAAATGGGAAAAGCTTTATGCTGGCTTATAGCAGAGAGGAGCTGGTCTATCAGCTTTTTTTCACTGCAGAAGTATGATATTGTGTTATCAATTAGGTTATGCCTTAGAGCAGGCAGGCAGAGTTTAAAGAAAAAAAATAATATCTTGGCTTGGCTTGATTCAGCCAGGAATTTGATTTAAAAGACAAACAAACAGCTCAATCTGAGTATGTACATGCATCTCTTTTACAGGACAAGAACTTAAACGTGAACAGTTATGAATTCTGGCAACTCTTCTCATCAGAGAAAACAAGATGCAAAAGGAGAAATGATTCCCAGATAAAATATTTTATATTAGTGATATTAATGCCATTCTACGAAATAACTCTCTGAGTTCTCAGGTCTTAATTGCAATTTTTTCTATAGGCTGGAGCACCAGCATTGTTCCAATGAATTTAACAGCTCAGGTTTCCCTTGGAACTAAAGGAGGAAAGCTCTGAATACCGCACTGAAGGTTCATTCTCTGCTCTCCTGCTTGCAGACAGAGTCTGGCCTCACACTGAAATACCTGGATGAAGTTCTTAGAGGTTAAAGGCACAAGTGCCAATCTCAGGCCACCCCATGGGGCTTTCCACCCCAAACTGGTCCCGTTTCAGCCTCACATCTCATGGAGAGGAGAAGACCCAGCTGGGTGAGCTGGAGGGTGAATGTTTGTGTGCTTTGGGCTCCTCAGGAATGCAGGGCTCTGCCAGACTGAGCTCTGTGTTTGCAAATTACTTCAGTCTATAAGGAGGAGGAGTAACATGCAAGCATTTTATTACTTAACTTACTACTGCAAACTCTCCAATCTAATAACTCATGGCATAATAATTCAGGATCTAGGCAGTCTAGGATGAGATAAAAAAACATCAAAGGCAT
This sequence comes from Anthoscopus minutus, assembly GCA_013399455.1. Classification (NCBI taxonomy): domain Eukaryota; kingdom Metazoa; phylum Chordata; class Aves; order Passeriformes; family Paridae; genus Anthoscopus; species Anthoscopus minutus. Next base: position 291,732 of record VWYI01027244.1, read on the forward strand.
ATGGAGCATAGCTTTTAATTGCTCCAAGACTCCCCCCATCTTTTAGCTCTGAGAAATGTCTATTAATAAGTGGCCAGGAAGCAGACAGAGGGATTGTATTTAAAGACATTTCTAACAATGTTTAGACCTCAGCAGGGTAACTATCTTTGCCAAATGAAGCCTCTAAATAAAATTTTTCTCGGTCAGAATCTTCACAAATATGCAGATGTTTGTGAAGACGAGGACGGGTTTGCTCCTGACATACTATCAATTTGTCAGCCTATCCTTTTGCACTTTGCAGCAGCAAATATGGCTTTGTGTAGCAACAGAAGGACCATCTTTCATTTCAGCTGAAGGCCACATTCTGCAGCTCAGTCAAATGTTTTAGACAAATGCTCTTCATAAAATAAGGCAAATGTGTCTTTTTTTGGTTTATAGGAGGTCAGCTGCTATTCTCTGTCAATGGATTATTATCAAAGATAAAACCTTAACAAGCATTCTCTTTTTCTACTCATTTTTAGGGTCATATTACGATCCATTGAAGTTTTGTGAATCTGAAGAAAAAAATCAGCGACAGGACTCACCATCTGTTGCATAATGAAAGAGACATGTGAATAATAGAACGTCAGTTGAAAGGGTTGCAAGTGATCAAATGTTGTTCAGCACCTCAATAATATTTCCTCAGAAAAAAAGGCTTGCTGCAGATATTTCTGCACTGCAAGTTTTTGTTTGTTTGTTTTGTTGTTGATTCTGTAGCTGGGAGTGGAATTGAGTTTGTATTGTGTTATATGGATGTAAATATACGTGTGTGTGCTTGTGGGGTTCTCAAAAGTGGCAGTTCCTGGGGATGGTGACATGATTGTGGAGCCAGACAGCTGCTCCCTTTGCTTTTGAAGTCCAGGGGCTGTGCAGAATGTACATTTACAGCTCGTTTTTATAGACGTGGGGTCGAATTCTTAATTCAAGCCCCAATGTGCCGCTCACACAATCCTGTCTTACAGGTTCAATCTTTGCCATGAATAAAGAGTTGTGACTTAATCCTTCAAAACAGCCCCAAACAGAGGACAGACCTGAGCAGATTCAAGGCCAAATCGGTTTTCCCAAAAGCTTTTTCAGTTTTGGAAGAAAGAAGAATGCAAAGTGTGTTAATATTTGATGAACCCATCACCTGATGAAGCCACAAACTCTGCTTTACCAGAGATTCTTTAAGGCTATGGGGGAAATATTTCATATGATGTTCTCTTAGAAGAAGAATCGAGGTTATGTGAGTCATAACTATCATTCCTCAGATGTCAGAGAGCTGATCAGAAAATAGACAATACCAAATACTCCTAAAACAGCACCACAGCAAAGATCCCCTTGCAAACCATGGCACGGTTCTGTTTCTATTTTAGCCAGTATTTTATCCAACTCCCAGGATGTCTTTCCACACTTGTTCTCTCACAAACCATATTGTGCAAAGCCTACATGCTAAATAACCTCTCCACAGATATAAATCCTGGCTTTTATAGCTCCATCAGAAGCAAACCTGAACAATGGAGGTTCGGGGATACAGATGCAGTTACGACAAGGATGACTCACTGCATCTATCTATATCTAGATCTTAAATTTTCCCTTTCCATGCTCCAGTTCCCGTCCTCAGCCATTTTGCCAGAAGATGCACCCATCTGCAAAGCATTGAGTGCTAAAAACTTCCCTTCACACAGCAGTCAGGTTCTATTTATATTAACCACATTTTACTAATTCTCACTTTCCTTCTGTAGAAACCTTGATAAGGAGAAACCTTCTCCTCGAATATTCAATCATTCAAATTAATGGGCATTTTCTGGGAATGTTGTTGTTTTTTCCCCCCTGTGAGTGCTGGCAGATCAGAAGTTCACCCAAGTATTCTGGTGCAATTTGTAGATGAAGAGCACAGAACAGGGGGCCTCACTCCATTCCTAATGGCTCACAATTGAAATGCTACATTTTCATTTTCCACTGACAATGAAAAACACCAAGTAATATTCTAAGGCCAAAAATTATTGCTGGAACTTATGAGCAAGTCATTTCCTAACTGCTTTGTTCCTTGAATACTGTCTTATCAAACGTGCCCAGGATTTTATTGAAGTGAACTGTTCTAATGAAAAAGAGCATTTGATGAACAGGCATGGCTGCAAACTCAATTCTACTCCCTTCTTTCCAACTGGGTTCATCAAGAAAATAACCAGAAGCAGCTAGGTGACCACAGATGAAAGTATCTGGGTAAAATTTCTTCAGGATTCTTTTTTTTTAAAATTGTTCTTAAATTAGTTTCCTAAATATGGATGAAGGCATCTGATTTCTTTTCAGAAATACTGAGCCTAGAGCAGAATGCACACAAGTCTTGTATGTCCTCAAACTATCTGTTCCAATTTTTTAAAGTTCTTCAGAAATAACATTTTAATACCAAATTCTGATGTTCCATATGTTGGAAGTGAGCTTACCAATTATTACTGTTTTATTAGATTTAGTTTCCTCTTTGATCTCCTGCAACACTGTGCACTCAATATCTCTTTCTCTGATCCAGATGCTCAGTTTCACCCCACTGATATAGTTGTACTCCTATTACTTGGAATTTCTGTACTTTTGATCTCCCTGGTAGAGACAGAGACATAATTACAGGAACAGATCAGGCTGCCTGCCAGTATCAATGGTAAATAACACTGAATGACTCATAGTTTCACAGTTATAACGTGGTTTACACATTTTGGGATGCAGCTGCCCAACAGACTTAGCCAGAATGGATACACAAGTGCTTTTTTTTTGTCAGAGAGAGAGCAGAGGATCTGTGAATTAATCAGTATTGGCCCGTCCTCTGGCAAAGAGCTGAAATCAGACAGGAAGGGCTCTGTTGCAAAATGAGGCTTTTTCCCAAAATTAAAAAAATCCCCACACAAAAATCCCCAAACAAAACCCAAACCAAACATCCACTTGAGACCCAAACTCAGGCCTGGTGCAGATGGGTGGGATTCCCTGGCATCCATAAATCCAGGTCCAGTATGGGCAGGTTCAAGCCTCAGTTTGCCCTGAGAGGGCCAGGGACCATTGGCTCTTCCAGGGTGGTGCTCAGCAGGAGCTGGGGGGAAGCTCCCAGGAGGGTTTTAACCCCAGCCCACCCTTGCTCTGCAGGGCTCTCCTCGAGCTCCTTCCTGCTGGGCACATGGGATGGGAGCCCCCAGACTCCCTGGAGTGCAAGGGCAGGGCAGGAGCAGTCCCAGCCCCAGCTGGCACAATCCCTCTGCTCTCTGGACTGGCTTTGCCCGGCTCCCCAAGCATCTACTCTTCGCTCAGTGTAACTGAGCACTGATAAGAAAATCTGGGACTTACATCAAGAAGTCATTTTTAAAGCTAAACTATTCCATCAGCTCCTCAAGAAAGTGAACATGTGTGTCTTAACTTCTTAAATCTGTAGCAAGATGAAACATAAATTCTTAATTTTCCTTTTTTTGTTTTAATGTCACTGGTGTTTATAAAATTCATCTCAACAATGCTGTCAATTAAATATTATTATGCTCTCTAAAGTGAGATGCTATCTCTGCTTTTCCCAAAGCAGCAAAAACACACATGATGAGGCAGTGCAAGGAACTCAGAGTTTATGGCCAGCAGCAGCTGTAGTGGAACAGGCAAAGTTAAATCTGGTGCTTCAGGGCATGGAAGAGGTCGCTGGGAGGGTCAGGAAGGACCTTTTTTGTGACACAGAAGCCTGGATAATAAGGCAAGTACGCTATGAGGGGAGCAAGAAGCTGTCACAATACCAAGCAATAGGTACAGATTACCTGAAGTTTCCATATAATCACAGAATGGTTTGGGTTGGGAGAGACCTCAAAGCCCACCCAGACCCCTCCTGCCATGGCAGGGACAGCTCCCACTGTCCCAGGTTGCCCCCAGCCCCTCCAGCCTGGCCCTGGGCACTGCCAGGGATGGGGATCCCTGTGCCAAGGTCTCTCTGCCTTCACAGGGAAGAGTTTCTTCCTAAATTTCCTCTCTTGTGGAGCAATCCAAAAATTCACCACTTCCCCCTGAGATTTCCTCAGAGCAGTGTGTTCCCACAGGCACACACTCACCTCCTGAGCTGGGAGATAGAGCTAATATATTTCACAACATTGGGAGGATTATTAAACTCCTCTCCAGTGTTTGAATGAGGGTATAATCATATATACACAAGCCATAAATGATGTATCTATATCTGCACAGATAATGTGTGTTATAAATGAATGTTAAACACACACAGCCACCAGGAAGCATCAGACAAAGTTGGGTGAAGGAGCCTCCAAAAAGTAGGTTACATTTTGTGACACCTCTTACAACCCCATTGGGCTGCACTGTTCATTTTGCTGATGGCCAGCAATACCCAGGTGAACAAAAACAGCTCCAGAAGCCAAGGCCACCTGCCCTGGCTGGCACTGCCCTGCTCCAACACCCCAGCAAGGGAGAAGTTTCCCCTCCAGGAGACTCCCAAGCACAATAAGATATTTACAGTATTTATCACCGAGATCAAACCCACACGCAGATGTCACATTTCTCGAATTCCATCAGTAGATGAGACAGGCAGGCTCTGGAAAGAGGCCACTGGAGCTGGAGAGTTCAGGGTGTGCAGGCGTTGGAGGCCATTCCCACCCCGGCTCTGCCCTGCACCCTGAGCCTTTGTTGTCTCCGCAATGCTGATAAATCAATCCATCAAAAAATTTCCTCAGTGAAACTCAATCAAGAAAGGTCATGTCAGCGGGAGAGGAACAGATTAAATTAGCATCAAATTAGACATGGAAAGTGAGTTCTGTCAAAATCATCACAGCGCTCAGCACAATTAGAATATGTTAATTATGCATTTCATTAAGGTAGTGCTCTTTGAATGCGAGATGAAATGTCAGTGGTGTAGGCATCCGAAAAAAGGAAGATTGCCAGGCACAACTTTCTCTAGACAATGTGTGACACCTTCATTAACATCAAGAATCACAAGTCTGTCTTGACTTTTTTGTAAAGTATTAAACCGTTAACTGTTTGCTGGCACTCCGGGAGGGAGAGCGGAGGCAGCCCCCTCTCCCTGGGCTCCAGCCCCCTGCCCACCCTGCTCCCAGCCCTGGGCACCTGGGGCTGCCTGCTGGGCACTGCCAGAGGGGCTGGCATGAAATCAATCCTGGCTGGATGTGCCCTGCAGGCACTGCTCAGGTGGGGCTGAGCCACAGCAGGAGGAGGGGGTGAGATAAGAAAAGGCACAGGGAGGGATGGAAGGAGGGGAAAGGGTGGAAGAATTTTATTTTGCCTCTAGTTCCAAGATATAATCAGCCTAAAAGAGAGAGCAAGGGAGAGAAAAAAAAATAAAAAGGCAAAAAAAAAAAAAGCAGAGATTTGCAAACCTACATTTGACAAACCCTAATTTGGGAAATTATTTTGTATATCAAACATCTTTGATTCCTAATGATGAGCTGTTTTTCAAAGAAAAGAATGATCCCTGGTGAGCTTAGGAGGGAAGTGGAGCTTCATAAAACACTACTTATGGGCTTTATTAGATGTCCTATCAGATGTCAGGTTCATGGAGAATTAAGAGAAATTACACACTTTCTAAAACATGAGAAAACAGCCAACTTCTGGTGGCTTGGTTGGATCCTCCTGAGCTCTCCTGGGGCCCATGGCTGGGGGAGAGTTACAGAATGCCAAGATTTCTAAAGCTCCCCTCACTTGGGCTCCCTTGCCTAAATGAAGATAGAAAAAAGATTTGCAATTTGCTCTGGAAGGAAGAAGGAAGGGGCAGTGGCTTGCAGAGCCCTCCAGCACCCAGGCAGTTGTTTAAGCCTAGAAGTTTCTGTCCTTGTGCTCCCTTCATCTCCACAACCCACAGGCCTTGTCCTGTCTTACTGCCATGGGTGACAAAAGAGGGGCTGCCCAGCATGGAAGAATCCTACAAACTGCGCTCACCCCCAAGAATTTAGTTTTAAGCCCCTTTAGAAATTACAAAATCCCCTCACTTTAAAAGTACAAACTGATTTCGTGCCACCTCCACCTTTCCTTTTGTTTCTTCCAAGGCTGTGGTAGAAATCACCCTGGCATGATATTTATACTTAGCAACACCCTGAGCCTGCCACGATGTGCAGCCCAAAAAAATTGTTCCAAAATGTGTTGTGAGAAGCAAATTTTATCGGTACAAAGACGCCGTGCCCACAGAAAGTGGCACACCTGGTGCAGGGACATGCAAACTTCCCATTTATTGGTACAGATGTAGAACATCTGGGTTCCCACCTGAGTTCTTGTAAATAAATCTCACACTGTACATGAACATTTCCACGTCTGACCCGTCTGTTTCTCTCCCTGGCTACAAACTGCAGCTCCGTGCTGGCATTTGAAACACCAGAGAGCTGAGAAAAGGGTTAGTGGGACCAAGAAAAAAAAATTCAGCATGTTTTCAATGAGATTTTCTTTGGTTTATTGTAGCTTTTGTAAATCTTCCCTGAGAACTGGAAGTTGCCAAATCTCCTCCCCAAAGATGCTCACTGGAGCTTCCAATGCCCCCAGGACTCATTTTAAAACAACAGGTTCCAAAAGAGTCAGAAAATGCCAGCGAGTGAGCAGGAGCCAAAGCCTGCTTCAGCACACTTGGCTGGCCTTGCAGCTCTCTGAAATCTCTGTTTTCACTGGAGCAGGAAAAAAGAGATTTTTATCATTTGAAAGTACAACTCTGGTCCCAGAGCAAACAGGCTTGGGGATGCTGTGAGTTCTGCTCACAGACACAGGACTGAGCAGGGCTTTGGTGTCTCCAGGGCAGCACAGGGGACACGTGTGGGACAGGCTGGGCTCAGCCTCCTGGAAACTCCTCCTGAAAAAGCTTTCCTGGAGAAAACTCTCCAGGTGTGAGATTCCAGGGGGGAAACGGCTTCCAGGTGCTGAGTCTGTGCCACATCAGTGGCCTAGGACAGTGCAGAGAGGCCTCTGCTTGCACAGCTCCCAAACCACGAGGTGTTTTTGGCAGCTGTCCCTGGAGCCCAGCACATCCCACCTTCCCACAAATCCACTCTCAGTTTAGCAAGGATCCTCAAAAGCTTCAAGGCACAGACAGAAAATTGACTCTGCCCCAATGCAGCCACCTGGTAACAGCATCTCCCATCTTCCTTTATGTGACTGCCTAAACATCCAATAATCCCAGCCCAGCCCTGGTCATGGCACAGCTTAGCTCAGGGCAGGAGTTCTGGGATAAAAGGGATCCAGCTATGGACATTCCAGTCAGTGTCGGAGTCATTAAAATTATCATCTGGCTCAAAAATAAAAAAATAAGTTCTTGAAAATGAAAAAGAAACAGTCTGCACCTGGATTTATAAGAACTGTCCTGTTTGTCCCAAAATTAAATGCATAGCTTTACATTACAGTGGGGTTTTTTTGTTAGTTGTTTTTTTAAAACACCTAAAAACTTTTCTTTAAAATGTGAATTCAGTGTTAAATCCAGAAAACATCATTATTAAGTACCTTGACAGAACATCTTCTGGGGTCTGTGGGCAAATTGCATTTCCCATCTGGACACTCCTGGGCTCCAAAATCTTTGCTCACCCTTGGCTTAACACTTCTTTTGTAGTACCAGGGATCTGATCATAAGCTCTGCTTCATCACTTCTATGTCAGCACGACTGCTGGGGTTAGAGGGCTATAAATTAACATAATTGAGTGGTGAATCAAGCTCATTTATTTCTACTTTCCATCATGATGGGAGGAAAAATAAAAAGCTAAAATAAGTTTCAACCATGAACCCTCAAAAATTAGCTTTCCACCTTTAATGCACATTGGAATCAGAGTTACTTGCTTTTGAAAATACAGAATTAAACCAAATCTGCCACCTGTTCTGGCAAAGGATGGATGCTAATGGATTATTTTTGGAAGGAGGAGTTGGGCCATTTTGTCCATCTAATGATTTCCATGAAAGGCAAAATATTAAATATAAATATGTCCACAGGGGCCCCACTTGCAGGTTTTAACCAGGCAGCAGCAAACTTTACCACAGCATTTGCATTGCACATTTTAATTTACTCCATTCCCAAACTGGGAAAAGCAGTTTAAAAGCCAGGCCAAATGGAAAATACTTTATATACTGAAAAGAGAGAAGTGAAGGTATGGAGTGGTATGAGCCCTTCTTAGGAGCTGTTTTGTTACATGAACAATTTACCACTGTACATTTACAAATGTTCATGTCTCTTCCAGGTAATTAACCCGGAATATTTAATTGTTGCCATTCATTTTTCTTCCTTTATTTTTTTTTAAATCTGAAAAAAAAAATCAATGAAAACTTGCTTTGGTCACTTAAAACTGTGCAGGAAATGTCATGAATGCAATGTTTTCTTTCATATTCCAGGTTTTTATTTCATTAGGATGTTAAGAGCTGGAGGTTTTGTCCTCCAGAAGTGAACTGAACCCATAATGCCAAACAGCAACTGAGCACCAGAAATTTCCAGGAATATTGTTACATAATACTTGTTCGGATTGAAAATGTACTTTTAAACAGAATAAAAAAAACCCAACAATTTTCTACCCTAATTTCAGATAAACACCAACTGAAATGAAACACAGTGCCTCAAATGTAGTTTCTATTAGAGAAACGCTCTTGAATTTGTTGTGTCCCTGGCAGAAAAACATTCTCCTCAGCCTTGCAGCCACCCCATGGATTGGAGAAAAGGAAGGGAGACATGGCCTCTCCTCCTGGGATTTTCCAATCTGGCTCCATGTGACAAGAGAGATGCAACTGCATCAGTTAGAGGCAGAGCTGGGAAGGGTTTCCTAGATCCAGGCAGAGATTTACATGTATAAATAGTTATTTTAAGAAAACATCTCATTCATTTACACAACTGTGCCAGTCCTCTTTAAATTCAGTAAACTGCTCTGCCCTGTGGTGAGGGAGATGACAGAAGAATTCAAATCAGGACAAATGTAATTGGTTAATCAGAGTTTAAGGAAAATCCTCTGCTCTTATTAAAGAGCTGGGATGCTGATTGCTGGAGCCCCTGCACGAGGTGCACCTGCAGCTGCTGCTGTGCTTGGCACCAAAACACCCCAGGAATTCCAGCTGGAGCCCAGGGAGTGACCTGGAGCTGATTCCTGTCCCAAAGATCTCAAACCTGAGTGCAGGGACAAAGCCGAGCGTGGTCAGACAGCAAGGGGGCAGTGGGAGCAGCCTGGGAGGGGATGGTGGCAGAAGGAGATTTTGGGCAAGGATCAGAGCTACCACAGCTCACTGGAAAAGCTGTGGCCATGCCAGATCAGGAACACTTGGGAAATTCCCTTTAGGACAAGCTGACACAAATGCATTTGGAGGAGCCAGCAGGTTTGTAGGATGGCACAGGCACCACGACAAAGGCATCCCAAAGCACAGCACCACGCCAGAGGCACATGGTGGCATTGAATCCTGCAGGCAAACAGAGCCAGGGGGGACATTTACCACTTGGACCCAACTGGATTCACCAAAATAATCCTTAAAATGTGTCAACAGGTCCCTTTGCCATGCCAGCCCCCACCCTGCGTGCCCAAGGCAGCAGTGCCAGGGCAGGAACAGGAGCTGCTCTGGGGAGGGAGGCTGGGAGCTGCTGAGCCAGGGCAGGAACAGGAGCTGCTGAGCCCATAAAGGAACAGGAGCTGCTGAGCCAGGGCAGGAGCAGGAGCTGCTGAGCCAGGGCAGGAACAGGAGCTGCTGAGCCAGGGCAGGAACAGGAGCTGCTGAGCCCATGCAGGAACAGGAGCTGCTGGGCCCATACAGGAACAGGAGCTGCTGAGCCAGGGCAGGAACAGGAGCTGCTGTGCCAGGGCAGGAGCAGGAGCTGCTGTGCCAGGGCAGGAACAGGAGCTGCTGTGCCAGGGCAGGAACAAGAACAGGAGCTGCTGTGCCAGGGCAGGAGCAGGAACAGGAGCTGCTCCCCATGCCCCGGAGCCCAGCAGGCACTCCAGGAGAACAATCCCCTTGTGGTGCTTCCATGCCAGGAGAACAATCCCCCTGTGGTGCTTCCATGCCACGCTCCCCACACATCCCCTGCCCACAGAAGCCTCTCCCCACAAGAAATTGCTGTGCCCTTGTTGCCAGGAAAGCTCCTGGCACAATCCTCGCCCTCCCAGTGCCCCCAGGCTGGGATGAGGATGCTCTCCTCAGTCAAGGGCAGCTTCCCTCAAAGCCACTCCACAAATAGTTGAGAGCCCCCAGAGCTGCCCTGGACTCCTTTGAGCGATGTTTGTGTTTGGGGACACAAAAGAGCTTTTAAAGCTCCTCCTGCAGCCATTCAGTGCTTTCCATCAGGACAACATCCCTGCTAATGAATTACTTTGTCAATCCCCTCTCTTCACACTGATGCAGGACACTGCACCTGTCTGAATTCCTTTTTCCTCTCCTTTGAAAATTTTTTTTCACCTTTCCAGTGGAAATTAGATTTTTAGCCAAGGTAATCTTTCAGTAGAAAGGTATCTCCCTGTTAGAGAAGTTTTTTTTTGCTCTTCATCCAAAGGCCCCAAACATTCAAATCTCAGAAGTCTGATGTTGAGGGGGAAAAAAAGTCTGTAGATAACAAAAAGTTTTCATTGGAAATTCTATATTTTTTGGTAAAAACTAGCCACATAAATTAAAATCATTTTCAAATGCCCCTCCTGACATGCACACATGTGAAGTACACGCACACTATACCAGTTCTAAAGTGTCTTTGGAATAAAATTTCCCTCTAATCCATATCTGCTTCCAAAGGGCAGTCAATCCTACTCTGAAGAACAGAAAGCACTCAGGAGTGAGTGAGAAACTGCTGTGAGCTTTCATCACCTTCACAAGCAGGAACTGTGTCTCATTTTAATAGAATGTTATTATTTTACTGCTAAATTTGGTCAACATAAATACCCAGCTGAAGGTGCCTTCTCAGCGAGCCTGAGGAGCTCTCCCAGGGAGATGTGAGGGATGCCCACACCCAGCAGGGGAAGCATCACTCAGTGCTCCTGAGAAGCTGAACATGCCAGGTTCTTTCAGCTCCATGGCAGAAGGTGCCTCTCAACCTCCCGGTCGTTGTCGTGGCCTCCTCTGAGCTTCCTTTAGAATATTCTCACCTGCTCCCTGAACGTGGATGCTTCACATCCAGACCTCATTGAAGCTCCATGTAAGAGGAGAATCTGCTCCTGGTTTGCTGGGTTTGTTTGTTTGATTAGTAATTTATTATTCATTTGCTTTGTACAGAATCACTGCACTCTGAAGTCAGTGCAGTGCCCACCTCTCTCTCTGCCTGTGCCTTGGAGTATTTGGAACCACAGCTAAAAACCACAAGCCCTGTTCCCTCAGGATTTGCTTAATTTTAAAGGAATTCTATTGGGCTGAAGCCTCTTAATCTGAACATTCCTACTGCTCCTGCCTTTTGTCCTGGTTTTTCACCCCAGGTCACCTTGGGGCCCTCCCCACATCTATTTCACATCTCTTTGCTTGGATCACTGGCACAAATTCTGGATTGATATGAACAATACACCCGGAGATCCACTGATGAGTCAGGATTTAAAACACCCAACAGTGTTTAAACACCTAACGAGGCCAGACAGCAGCTGGACTAAGTTAAATGCCCTGGAGAAATCCAGGTACATTGCACTGTCCCAGTTCTCTTTCTGGAGTAGAAATGCAATCCTGTCAAGAAGACAGAATGTTTATATGACAAGATTTATATTCCTCCCTGTTGGCTGTCATTAATTGTATTTTACCCTCTAATTCTTTGTTAATAAGGTTTGGGGTTAATCATGATGTTTTACTTGGAATCAGGGTCAGACTGAGTGGTCTGTTCTCTGGAACCTTTTTAAAATACAGGTTAGAGGTTGATAAGCTCTAGGGGATATTTAAGGCCCTTACAAGAATGATTTCCTGTAGTAAAATATCAAAAGTGAAATCTTGGTGCTGCTGAAGGAGATGGGAAAACTCTGATTTGCCTCAGTACTGAAGAAAAGATTTCACTGAAAACTGTAAAGCTAAAAAAGTAACTGAAAATATGAACACTAAATTTAGCTTAACACTAAAAAAGAACACTAAATAACAAGTGCTATTTGCCTCAAGATCCTTCCAGCTGTGAAATAAAATGTCAAAATTTTGGTGGAAACCAGAAAGGAAGAGTTGAAAATCCAATCTCTCATTGAAAAAATGCTTTACATGGGAAATTTTCAATCAGGAAAATTTCTACTACTCTGACCACTCCAGTGCAATTCCTGCCTGCTGAGTCTGCAGTCCCTCACACAGCAACAGATACCCTACAGCTCTAGGTCTTACAACTCCCAAATGGGGGCATTTCCCAAGAGTTTTTAATCCACAGAAATATTTGTCATCAGCTAAAACCCAACCAGAACAGCCATTCCAGACTCTAAATCAGAATAAAAGTAATTTGGAGCACAATATAAAAAGAGAGTGCAAAAAGGGAAAAGAAAAGAGGGAGAGAGAAAGAAAATAAAGAGGCTGGAGTGAATATTTATGAGAAATTAAAATAGTTTGAGTGATACATGTTCCACACATTTGCTCAGTTTTAAGTGTGCACTGAATGTTCCCCAGCTGCTGGAGAAGCAACTGGAGTAAGAGACATTTCAACTATAGAAATTTGCTTCAATATATTTATATCAACACAGATCAGCACATATTTGCCATGCCTATATCCACACACAGGTTTGGCTGAAGATTTTGTGAGATATCACCGGGCTCACCTTCAAAACAAAACCAAAACCAAACCTCTACAGCGAAACATCTGCATTGCTATTCACATACAAACACCCAGGAGAGCATCCATTTCCCTGAATAGCTGTATTGTTTTACCATTTATTTCCTCACTTCCTCATGCCTGCTCATCTGAATTTCCAAGATATTAGCTGTATTTGGTGTGTGCACGGTTCCCCTTCACTACACCAGAGCAGATTAGTGCTCGTTCGCCTCTTTCCTTGCTTCTCTTCAGATCGTTACACATGACAAAACAACTGTCCTAATTACAGCAAGTGTTCCCAGCTCTGTCACCGTGACAATTACCGCAATGAGGGCTCAATATCTGCAGCAGACAGTAAAGTATTACTGCAGTTGTGTTTGATAGTGCTCAATTGTCCCCCGGAGGATTCTCCCGAGCAGCTTTTGCCGTGGGGTGAGGCTCCCCCCGTGCTCTGCCCTTTGCTAACAGGGTTCAAAAGGCGGCACTGACCGAGCCTGGGCTCTGGGAAAGGCACAGCTTTGGGGCTCCGGAGCAAAGGAAGCTTGGGAGACGCGGGTGGGGTTTTTCCAGCGCGGTTCCTCTCACTCGCAGCCTGAGCGGCTGCACCGAGCCCTTCCCGAGTCTCCGCAGCACCAGAGGGAATTCTGGAGCTGTTCCCCCCTTCCCTCGCTTGCAGCTGCAGCCTGACAAGCTGATACAGCTCCAGATGGGGTAAAACCATCCCATCAACCAGACCCAACACCATCCCCTCCAAAATCACATCCCTGCCATCCCTGTGTCCCTCGGGAGACATCCTGGGGGATTTCTGACAGTCCCTCTCAGCAACGCTGCACGGCTTTAACCCCACTTGCCTCCCCTGTCAGCCCTGCAATCCCAGCTAATCAGACAAGGGATTTTAGCTCTTTCCAAAGGCAAGATCTTGACCTACACCACATTCCCTTCATCCTAAGTGATGAAGCTGATGTTCTTTGCATTTATAGTCCATTATGTTCCTGAAGTCGATTCATTCAGATGTTGTCCTTTTAAAACCCATAAACAATGCAGAACCAGGAGCTGTGCAACCATTTCACTTGATCAGAAATAGGAAGGCAGGGCCCTAATATTGATTATTGATCATGGAAGGCTAATGCTGCCACAGTTAACTTGGCATGACCTGACCAGCGTACTTAAGGTCTGGACTTCTAATTTTCCTTGGTCAGGAATAAAGCAATATCTTATTTACCAGATAACATCTTTATTATAAGCATCTTGCACAGCCTTTCCACTTCAGCCCACATGGGTTTCTTCTGCTCTTGGCATGGATCAATGAAGTCAATATTTCTGACTGCAAAGCTTTGTATGACTTACACATATTTAAAAGGATAAATCCCAATCAACAACTCCTCTGCTTGAACATAACCATTATAATCCTTATCTTTGATCCTTTGGGCTACAGCAAGCAGGGAAGGAGTACATCTCTCCAGCTCTCAGGAAATAGTTATGATGACAGCAGGGGATAAACAACATTGCCTGGCTCTGCTGGCTGGAATTTCTCCAGCAAAACCAGTAAGTGGTGCTACAGTTTCATGAGCCCCAACTGGTCAGCAAGGCCTCAAACTGGTGTGACAAGGCCTGAGGTACCCAAATGTGCAACAGCCCTGGAGCCAAGCTCCTGAGCCTCTCCAGCACTGAGACTTTGCAGGAGATTTGCTTCACACGCAGGGAAGTTGAGGCACATTAGAATAATATCTTCATGATGATGCTCCCATCAAAGGGAGGGCAAGAGGGTCAGAGCCACAGCTCCTTTAGCACAACTCGACTTTTTTACCAGCTGAGATGAAGTTCCATGAATCAAGCTGGGGAGCTGCCTAAGTTGTGTTTAGGGAGTTGAATTGAATCACCCTAAGGGCTGTTTTAGTCCTGTGAATTTCGAATGCTGGAACCAGCCTTCCTTCAGCGTACTGAGCCCACAGAGGTTCAAAGCAAGCACATTTCAACAGGAGGGTTTCACTTTTGAGGGTTAAGTTGTTGGCCAGCCCCACATTTTTCTGCTATACCACCAAACCCCACTAATACAGATGCAGCTTGTTCTGCCAAAGGAGTGGTTTTAGCAGCGAAGTTTTTACTGATTCCCTAAATGAAATAAGCTCTATCAGCAAAATCATTTTGGTTTAGTACAGCTGAACCTGTGCTGAAGGTTGTACCAACATAGAAGTGCTATAAAAAAATAAAAAGAATGACAACCCTAACCAAATGATTGTGCTGACAAAAGGTTTTACTGACTCTAAAGGTTCGAATGGAAAAATTTTACCAGAAAATTCAAGCAGGGAAAAGAGAAAGGCAAACAGAGTGGGAGGGCAGGAGAAGAATGAAAATGGGTTCCTTTTGGCCCAGTAGTCAAAGTATTTTCTGAAGTTCTTGCTTTGCTCTGGAAACAGCCAAACAACTTCAAAAGGCATGTTTGTTTTATTGAGAGATCTCAGAGATCTTTTGATATGGTGCCACGTGTCCCAGCCCCACTCACTCCTAGCCAGGGTGAACCAGCCGAGGTCAGAGAAGCTCCTCCATGGGAAAGGACACGAGGAAAGGACCAGGCCCTTGTCCTCTGCAAGGCTTTAATCAGAGCTTAAAACTAAGCTGAGTATTTGCCAAAAGGGGCAGCAGCAGAGCCCAGGAAAATGTGCCCTGGTTTTGGTTGGCAGGAGGCAGAGGCAGACAAGCTTCACTCAGGTTCACTTGCTCAGCCAAGGAAGGAACAAAATTGCAGTGACTGCAACTGTAATTAGTTTTGTTCTTTTTTCTTTTAAGTGTCTCCATTTCTCATAGAGTTTACACATTTATAGGCAGGAAAACTTTACTTTCTCTTCTGCAGACAGCTTCCAAAATGGTCTGTGCTAAAGTTATTTCACACGTATTGCACTGACACTTTCCATACTATGTGAATATCAGCATCTTAACATTAGGGCATCTCTTCACTATTTGCATTTATAGCAGACTTTGGAAGATTGAGTTATAAAAAAAGAGGCTGTCTTTGAGTCATGCTTAGTCTAAACTGCTCAACGAGGTAACAGTTTTGAAAACTGCAACCATAAACCAGATAGTTTAAAAAAATTGCTGTTTTTTGAACTGTTGTTCAGAAAAAGAAACAGCAGAGAGAAATGAAATTGTATGGACATCTTGTGCAGAGATTATTTCTTAATGTGTGCATGTAAAGCACTGAGCAGAATGGATGTTTCTGCTGCCTTTGGTTCCCACTGCAATACAAACCATTAGAATAATTTATCACAGAAAACTTCAGACCTGAGAGGAGGGAGGGAATACGGTCTGCAGAGTGAAAAACTCTTTTGACCTAATCTCTGTTCTTATCCCCAGGAATGGATGTCAGTGCTGAAGCTCCAGACAACAGCAGCAAAAGAAGAAATAATTCTGGTTGATTTTCAGCTCCACTTCTTGGGCCTCTCTCTCCCCCCTATTAATTGGGAATTTTGGCAGATCACAGAGCCACTCAAACAGATTTTGTCACCAGTGTTATTTTGCCTTAGCAGGATGTTCTGGCCTCAGAAACATTCCTAATGACATAGAAAAATGTTTCTCCCCTGGTTTAAACACCCAAATGATTGTTGATCATAAGGACATAACCCAGCAATGCTCACATGCTGCACAGACCAAGTTTCTTTGTCAGGAAGACTTTTCTCAGAATGTAATTTATGACAAAGCTTGCCTGAATTGAGTAGGAACTTTTACATCTGTTTCAGGGTCTAAAAACAAGAAGAAAGGGAGATAAGAATAAAGCCACGCTGCCTTAGCAAAGCATTGCTCAGGCCAGGGTCAGACACAGCTCCCTGCAGAGGCTCCTCTTCCATTAAAAAAATAAAAAGTGGGTTTTGAGCTATAAATTGCAGAAAGAAGGTAAGGGGTTTGACAAAAGAAACCAGACTCTGCTTAATTTTAAGGAAATGAACATTTTCAATAAACCTGATAGATCCTGGCCACATGTTGAACATCATGCAGGCCCCTGCTTTTCTATGACTACAATTAAAAAAAAAAAAAGTGCTTTTCTGAAGACCTGTTGCAGACAATGCTCCCTTCTGGCAATTCAGCCTCCGTTCCTGCTCCCTCCCACACATGGCATGTGCCTCTGTGTGTGTTTGCAGATGCACTTCTCTCTCA
Organism: Anthoscopus minutus; assembly: GCA_013399455.1. Classification (NCBI taxonomy): domain Eukaryota; kingdom Metazoa; phylum Chordata; class Aves; order Passeriformes; family Paridae; genus Anthoscopus; species Anthoscopus minutus. Next base: position 308,533 of record VWYI01027244.1, read on the forward strand.
TTTTTATTTATTTGCCTCAACAGCGTGGGCAGAAACTGAATCCAGAGATTTTGGCTCCTTTAGCTCTGCGTTGCTGCTCTTTTATCTCATTCCTGAGCCTTCCCCACAAGGAGCTGGGATGGTGCAGCCACCTGACTTTGTGTGGAATTAGGGAAAAAAGAGAAACTCAGGAAGAGACTTCAGTCTGCCCATGCCTTGGATTGCACCTCAAAAATCCCAGGCTGTCATTTCTGAGAGACTCCAACTCTGATCCAAGCAATGTCATTTGTAGCAAACTATTAATAGAGAACAAAGGCTTGACCCAAAACTTATTAAAATAGACATCATGAAAAATATCTGGGAATTGAAAAGCAGAAGTGAACCAGTGGTTGTAGACACAATAAAAAAGCCTCTGAAAACGCCCTAAAGCCAAATACATATTTTCAAAACTGCAAGTTTTACCCATTTTTTTCTTGGGAGGAAAAAAATCTATGACCTTAGGGCACAACAAATATATTAGGCATAGATCATTTCTAAGTGGTTTTGCCCTTTGTTAGGGAAACATCCATTTTTGCTGTTTGCAAGTACATTTTTTGGCCACACACAAACCTCCTGCCTCACCCCCAAACGTCCTTTTCCTTCTTCCCTTATGAAATGCCACAACTTTTGAAGAACATCAGCATTGCAAACACCCAGGTGTGAGAGCACGGGGATTGTGCAGCTCAGCAGCCCCAGGACTGCTCGCTGGTGCTCCCTGGAGCACACCCAGCCCGGGCTAGGTGAGAGCCAGTGGGATGGCAGCCAGCCCTTCTCCAAAGCCCTGCAAACTCGGGCAGGGCAGAGCCAAGCCCACAAAGCCTGCCCTGCACCCCATGCATGAGGCAGGGCTCAGCCCCTGCCAGCCTGGCTTGGGCTGCCTCCGAGCATCTGCAGAGCAAAGCTGCCCAAATCATCACCCAAACCACCCAAAAAGTACCTTTTGCACTTCACTCCTGCCACGCTCGTTGTTCTTATTAGCAGCTAAAAGAATAACTTGGGTAGAACGGCCTGAGAAATGCTGAGGTTGAAAGAAGTGAAAGCCAATTCTTAAATGCTTCCAAAGTTCTCAAAATGAGCCACTTCTGGTCCATTTTTTTCCCCCATCACAGTCATTTATCATTCACCTTTTGGCTTTTAGGGTGAGATTCTCTGTTTTCAGCAAGGCAAGATTTTAGAAAGAACACAGTAAAGGGATTGTTGTTTCTGGGGAGAAAAGTCTGGGGCTGCTCCTCAGGACTGGGGTATCCCAAATGTTCCTTCTCCTGCTGGATGGCTCTGGCAGAGCCTTTGGTACAAACCAGCTCAAACCTGACCTGAGAAATGCTGGTTTGGTGTAACTGTGATCAGCACCAAATCACCTCCGGAAGCTTCTGCTTCCAGCACAGCCCATCAGTGTGACAATGCCATCCCAAAAAATCCAACCTTGGGCAAAACCTTCACAACAAACGAGTCAATCGCCTTCTTCAAATCCATCAACAATCACACCGACAGATTGCCTGGCTCCAGCTTAGAAACCACAAGAAAAACAGGCTGGAACTGCCCAAAAGTCCCATTTGCAACAGAAACCACGGCGGTCAGAGCTCAGAGCGAGGCTGACCACGGCTCCCAGCGAGGGCACCAACTCTGTTCTCCACATGGGAAACAGGTGCAGGATTTTTGGCTCAGCCCTTTGCCCAGGATAAATAAATTCTCAGTCATATCCAGAATCTTTAACAACTGCTCAGCGAAAATCAGCTGGTTTTTTTAAAGGGCTGTGTAAGCACGGGAGGGAAAAGCAGCGAAATTCCTAATGGGTGAAATTCCTTCTCTAAATACCTCTCAGGAAGAGAGTGAAAAACAAAGGCTTCAAATGGCCAATACATAAACAAACTAACACCCTATAACCACTTGAAATTGTTTCTTTAAACTTTTTAAAATACTGCTGATGAGCTTAAAATGAAAGAAAACATCAGCCTTGCAAGAAAAAATACACTTTTCAAAAACCTGTTTGTCTAATAGAGAAGCTGCTTCTCTAATTAAGCAATTAAAGCTCAGCAAGGCAGACGTTATCATCACATAAAGGTCATTTCAAATGAAGAGGAGCTGAAAAACACTGTTGTTGGAGAGTTTTGGAACGGTCTCTTATGATGGGTGGCTGCTGGTTTGAAAGGAGCCGGGAATTACTCGTCAGAGTGTTTGGGTTGTCTTCAGCTCCGAGTGAGCCCTAGGAATGCCAGGGTCCGCTCCAGGGCTGGCACAGCTCCTGCTGGAGTCTGAGTCCCTCCTGCCCCTTCCAGAGGGAATCACACCGAGCCAAACCCGGGGAAGCTGTGCTGGATTCTGAGTCCCTCCTGTCCCTTCCAGAGGGAATCACACCGAGCCAAACCCGGGGAAGCTGTGCTGGAGTCTGAGTCCCTCCTGTCCCTTCCAGAGGGAATCACACCGAGCCAAACCCGGGGAAGCTGCGCTGGAGTCTGAGTCCCTCCTGCCCCTTCCAGAGGGAATCACACCGAGCCAAACCCGGGGAAGCTGTGCTGGGTTCACAGCCGTGCAAGGGAGAAGGCAGCGAGCGCAGTCACCCTGCCCTGGATCCATCCCCAGGTGCTGTCAGTGCTGAGCTGCCCTGGGGACGCTGCACCCCTGCAAATCCCTCATCACTGCAGCAAATCCCTCATCACTCCACAGACAGCAAACTAAAAAGGAAGCCCAGGCTGAGGCCGGGGGATCTGAACAGGTTTAAATAGATCTGATGTGATAATTAATGTCCAGTGAGGGATTTGGGGGAAAGAGGAGGGACAAAACATAAAAACAATTTCCACTTTTATTTTAAGTTCTTTTGACAGATGGGAATATTTTCTGTTATGCTACTTGTGGTTTGGGTAATGAGATTAGGCCTTGCATAGCAGGAAGCAGAATTAACTTTGTTTACTTAAAGTGACACCGTCAGCTTGGAAAATCACATTTCCATCTGAAATGCAGTGCCTACTATCATTACAAATAACCCTTGAGATCGTGATAACTAAAGGAGATTGGAGATGAAGACGTTTCTCCCTCCCTGACTTTTTATTTTTTTAGATATACTTGGTTCACACGGTGCAGCTGAGAGCACTCCCTGCAGCAGAGTCCCCACATCTCCCTGTCCCTCCCTGTGCCCTGCGCTGCTCGAGGTGCAGGAGGGAGCAGCAGGCTGGGGGTGAGAGGGAAAAGGGCTGAGAGCCCAGCTGGTCTCAGGCATCCTGAAAAAATACCTTCCTAGAGGCAACTGGTGTGGCAGGAAAAAAACAAACGCAACACAGCAGCACTTTAAAATGCATTTAACATCCGGGATACATCGAAATTAAAATTTAAAACAATGAAGACTGGAATTTGCAGAAGCAACATTATAGATTATAGAACTCCCTTATATCCTGATTATAGAACTCCCTTAGCACTGGCCCCCGAGTGACTTCCACTGGAAGGGCTCTAAAAACCTGGGTGTCATCAGCTGCTGCATCACACACAGGCAACACGCTGGGTCCTTGGGAGGCCAGGGAGAAGAGGGAAAGGCTTTCCAACAGGATATTTCCCGAACAACCAGCTGAAGCACTGGAATGTGTTAAATGAGCAGGCTTGCACACCCACCAGGGAAAGCTGGAAGGGGAAGGGGTGTCCTGAGTCCTCTCTGCTGCTCCTACAAAGCCACCCCGGGCTGGGTGGCAATAAAGCACAGGAAGGGCTGGGGCTGAGGACACCGAGGCTGCTCCCGGTGCTTCTCCCTCCTCTGGCAGCCAAAGCCAAGCACGGGGACTGTGCTCGTGGTGTTTGCTGTGCTGTGACCCTGGCAGTGTTTACACAGCGAGGAAATGCCTCCTCTGGCACAGACACTGCTGCTTCATGTCAGCAAGAGTGACAGGTAAAGAGAAGAATCTGGGCTCAGCACAGAGATGGATCCAAAATAAATAAATAACCAATTAAGAGAAAATATTAATAAAAATATTGTAACAGATCCCAATCTGCTGCTAAGTACCAATTGCCAGTAATAATCTCTATGGTAACTGAACTCTCTTTGGCCTCTCTCTGTATGCAACTAGTGTTTTATGGTTGGGTTTCTGTTTTTTTTTCCTTCCCCTATTTTCATGGAAAGTTTTCAAAACTGGTTTAAATATTATGATATTTTCTTCTTCAAGTGCTAACTGGGAGAAGTACTAACTTTGTGTCAGACTCTAAGCAGATTTTCCCTTCCTTACATGATTGCCTTAGAGGTGACTTTTGGGAGGCCACTGCCTGGAAGTTCTGCTCAAACACAAACCAGGTGAGGGAGGTTTTCCAGATCTAAGAGGTTAAAATATTGCCCAGGAACAGATAAACTGACTGGGAAGAAAACAAAAAATATACTATATAAAGATGTTGTTTTCAGTGGCTGGGAAAACTCTGCCTTTCTTTTGGTGTTTTTTGTGGTTACCTGGCTGCACTTGTCACTTCTTGCCAGCTGCTCTCTTGTAATCCCAGCAGCATTTCTGGGCTCTGGGTGTTCCCCTTTCCCAGCCTGCTCCTGCTTTAGCTACTGGATCCAAAGGAAGGCATCACCTTTGGAAGCAGCATTGCTCAGCAAATATTTCATCATCACAGATGAGGAGATGAACAGACAGAGAGGGGAGAGCACACAGAACCCTGTGCAAACTGCTCCCACATGCACCTGTAGCACCTCAGGGTTTTACTCAGCTTCTCCTCACTATAGCACAAATAATTACAACACACTTTTACAGTGGAAGTATCAGACCTTGATTCAGTCTGTTTTTTTTAGCTGTAACCCTGTTATGGCAAAAGATCCCAAACGAGAGAGTCTGGAATTAGATGCAACCCCTGAGTGAAAAGATGATCCTGAATTCCATTTTGAAAAACTTCAGACAGCCCTCTCTCCTTGCCTGTAAAGCTCAGGTTTCTTTTTAGAGACAGAGAACATTTAGGTGCTTTTAGCATTTAGGATTGTGTAAAATCCCTGTGGAAGTTCATGTTTGGTGGTGCTGGATAAATCAGAGTCATTCTGCAACTCTTGCTCCTTTATATAACAGCCCAGACTAAGGCCTTGGAGCTGAAGTTCTGGAGGGGTCTGAAATGATGGAGCTGGATTCAGATCCAGATCTGAATTTCCTAGTGGTTGCCTGTCTTCCATCTGTTTGTATTTGGATGTCTCTTAGGATATAAGCAGCAGTTCTGGAGTGTCACACATGAATAAAGTGGATAATTATAAAATTAAAAGCTATAACGTGCTTCTAGGGGAGATAAGACTACAATTAAAGAGTATAAACAAAGCTGAGTCTGATGTTCAGACTGATATATTTATTCATTAAACATAATAACATAAACAAGACTATTAACTGTCATATTTTAATGATACTGTACCCTGCAAAATGTACTCAGGAAAAAGTCCTATTGACTTCAATAGCAATGCCACATAAATTTGAATCATGGCTGCAGTAAAACAAAATGTCATTGTTTTTACTGAAGATTATTTGTTGTAAATATCCCAAAATGTTAAAAACCACAAACCTGTAACTCACTGAACTGAGGCTGTTTTATCTGTAAATCTGAAGAAAGCCAGTGGGCAATGTAGAAACCTGTTCCCCAGATAACTGAAATTCAGTATTCCCAAGAGGGGAAAACAGCCAGGCAAAGCTGCTGTCTATCCCATGTCTCTCTGGAAAACACTGGACATATTTTTGCCCACGAGATGGCAAAATTTGGGCAAATGTCACTTCATATCAGCAATGTTAAAATCAGATTCTGACCTTTATAAATATTGTTAACAGTCAGCAAGAGAGGAAGCCTTACAGCAAAAATTTCTATCTGGAAAATATTCAGTAACTTGCTTGGGGTACATAAAAAGCCAGTCTGGAAGGAGACAAAGTGTTTCAAGGATTCTCCCTTGCTGCTAAAACATCAGTGCCAAGAAGATGTAAAATGGGACCACTTGGAGTCACAACAATTCATCCCCCTTTGCCTCCCTCTGCTCATCCAGGGTGCCAGGCAGGGCAGAGGCAGCTCTGGTGTGAACAGCACAAACAGAGGCGACCTTCAGAGGGGACCTCAGCCCAAATTTGTGCCCTGCACTGAACTGTGAATGATGATGTCAAATGTTTCCTCGCAGAATCCCTGATTAAATTCCCTGGCGTTCGCCGCACGCTCAGCGTCACTTGAAGTGCCGAGAAAACGAGCGCTCACTGTGCCATGACAAAGGCCATTGGTTGCCTCTTTACTGAGCCTGATACATATGGTGAAAACATATTGACTAATTACTTGCCATTTTCAAAAACTGAAACCACTCCAAAGCCAGGCCCAGGATAATAGAACGAGATAGAGAACGGGGAATCAGGACTGGGAGGATGGGGAGGGGGAACAGCCCAACTGTGACTGCTCATCCCTTATTCAACATCTGCTTTGAAATATGCAGAGGAACAACATCTCCCTGCTCCAAACTGCTTAATGAAAACCAGGAAATTAATGCACCTGATTAGTACAGCTGTTCAAAACAGACACTGGCTGGAGTTCACAGACAGAATCAGATCCAGCCTGCTCCCAGGAGCATCACAAGGCTGCGATTCAGCTCTGTGGTGCCCGGTTTCCCAGTTTGCCAGGATTCTGGGAAGTGCCCCAGAGAGGCAGGGAGAGCCCTGGGCCATGGTGATGATGCACTTTGAAGGAGATGGATTGAAGGGGAGATGGATTGAAGGGGCAGTGTGGCAAGGGAGCCACTGAGCCACAATTCCCACCTTGCTTTTCCAAGCAGGAGCAGCACGGAGCCCCTGACAGGATCCCCAGCACAGCTTCACAGGAGCCTTTTTAGTGCCACCTCACTGCCAACACCCCTGAGCCCTGACAAACCAGACCACTCAGCTGATGAGGAGCCTCCCTAAGGAGTGGGACGAACGTTTGACAAGTTAATTTCAAGGTAGCTCATGGAGTAGAAGCAACGGAGAGCTACACAACTGTAAAAAGAAGAGAAATGTTGCTGGATAAATTCTGCCAGTAATGGATGTGTTACAGAAAATACACTTAAAATTCAAGCTCTTTGTATGAGAAGACAGGCTCTTTGGTTTCCAAGTAGGAATTGTGAGGGCTCGCTGGAGCTGGGGTTAACAGGAGTACAATTACTGCTATTAGAGTTTTATGATTATGAAACTTGTGCTCCTGTATTCCCAATTTAGAAATAATAGGAAATGCTACGGATGACTTTTATAAAATCAAGACAATTTATATAGAAAAAAAAAATCAATAATTATTCCCTTTTATGTTTCCTTTACATCATCCAGATAATAGAAATCAGAGACCTGAATAGGATGCCTAAAGTTAATGGCATTATTAGACAGAGAAAAAGGAAGGAGTGATCAAAAGTTTGACCTATTTACCAAAAAGTTCACAGTCTGTAGAATCTTGCTATTCTACCAGTTGTTATTTTTTTTTAATTCAAGATAACTCTCAAACCATGTTTGGAGGTTAGATGTAGTCTTAAGCAGAGACTCGGAGCAATTTTCTATTACATTTCTATTATATGAGAGTTGCTATTTTAGAAAGACACAGATAATCTGATATCTTTCATAAAAGTTTCAGAAGTTTCATTTAGTTTATAAACTAAAAATAAAACACTTGAAGTGACTGATTTTCCTTTAAGGCAACTGTGGAGCCTGAGTTGATAACACCACTGGTCAAGTCCTAGTAAAACTCCTGGAAGAATTCCCAGCATTTTGAACAGAACCAGATATTCTTCCTATTGTTTTTCATTCCTGCTCTAAGGTAAAAATTTGGGTAGATCACCACAATTTTGCCCCTGTTGCATAAATATGAAGGTTTAACACAGGCTGCTCTCCAGGGAGTGGGGAGAACTTTGTTCCATTGACTTTTTACCAGAAGTTTGAAAACCTTCAAATCCTGCAGTGTGAAAGCTGCTTTCCCTGCTCCGCTGCAGTTCCACCTCAACTTTCCCCAAAAGCCTGGGGAAACAGCTCCATTCTAAATAAAAGCCGTGAGCAGAAATCCCTTTTGGTGGTTTGTTTTGGTTTTTTTGTTTTTCGTTTTGTTCAAGTCATTCCAGAGCACTGGAGCCTTCCCTGGACAGCCGAGGAGCCGCTCCCTGTGTCCCGGGGAAGGAAGGAAGGTCCATCATTAGGTGATAACAACTTCTTTTAATGCCTTTATTCTTTCCAAACAGGGTTTTGTTAAGCTCCCTGGCAGTTTCCCAGCGATGTACACCCTGATGGAGCCCTGAGTGCCGTGCGGGATGGGAAAGGGAGCTGGGAGAACACATGGCAAGTTCCTTTGGACGCTCCGTTCCCTCCAGGAGCATCCACAATTTTCCTGGTATTTAATCCCTCGGTACAGCTTTCGCTGCCTTGTCTGCACAATTGCTCAGCGCAGCCAACTCAGGGAGTGCCTGCCATGCCTGAGAGTGGCACACAATGGGCTGGGAATGCCCGAGATGCTTCCCGCTCCTGCTTTTCCTATCCCCGAGCACAACCCATCACTCGTGTCACAAGCAGGGGCCGGGAGGAAAGGCCAGTGCATTAAGACAGCACATAATTGTCATCTCTGAGTTTCTGACATTAATCGTTTTACTTAAAGAAGCCAGTGGAATGTTTTGGGTTTATTTTTTTGTCGTCCCCCCCNTATAAAAATAAATTAAAAATAAAAAAGACTCAAAATTTTTTTGCTAATTAAAAGTAATGTGTTTTCCCATTTTTTGGCAATTTGATAACACAAAACACTTACTTGGGGGCCACAGGGGGAAACAAACTGAGACGGATAAAAAATGTTTTGTGTTCATCCAAGCAAGACTATGTTAATGCACATTATCCCATTAATGCACATCAACATCGGGAATAAGCGCGCCAATGCAAGCAAGAAGCATACACTTATCATCATTTGATAACATGTTTAATGACAGATTGACGGTTGATTTGCAAATGTGAACTGGCATCAATGTTGCTAACTTCAGCTTCTGCCGCCTCCTCTGCTATGCCAGCATATTTATGTGCATAATTTGATTTCGCAGCCACACTGTTAGTACATTTTTAATATTAACTATGCAAGAACAGACAGCCGAACTTAAGTTGCACTGATGGTTTGAGTTCATTAGATTGAAAAAGATGGGCAATGCTGACAAAGATGGAGATGGCAGCACAACATCAAAGAGGCAACACTTAACAAACACACTCCATTTTGAACAAACCGAACTAACACATTTCATGTTGTCGGCTGCAGCAGAGCCCTTATGTACAACAGCAAGGAAAATATATGCTCCTGCCCTGGGCATGCTGACAGCAGCTCTGCGAGCAGCTCAGCAGGCCCCTGGCCACAGAACTGGGAGATATTTCACTCATCCTCTGCAGGTAAAGGGATGTGTGTGAGCTGATGGCCGAGTGACAACAGCAGAACTCAGCGCTGGAGTTGCTCCTGATTTACACTGGGGCGAGGCAGAGCCTGTCCCCATCTCCTCCCAGTGCTGGCTTTCCACAGCTGGGATTCTTTATGATGAATAATAAAGAGTTTTTGCTGAGAGCTCAGCTCTTGCACGAGCGGAACTGCAAGTTCAGAGCTCCGGAGCCTCATGCTGTGAGGGGTGGGATGTCCTTCTCGTGTCCCTGCACACTCCTGGTGACTGCCTCTCCTCTGGTGATCCTGGGCAATTCAGTTCTGCTCTGGAGAGAACACTTAGCAATGAGCTGGGAGGAGAATATTTCATCCCCTGCTCACATTAATGTCTGGGCATATACTGCATCTAGTGTGAATTTGCTTGTTGTGCTGCAATATATAATAAATTTGAGGCAGTAGCTTTATGGTGCACGTTGTAATTTTCAATTTTATCCTACAGACTGACCATCCACAGGGTTCTGGCCGTATAATCCGAGCCACTCCATGCAGGATGCAACATTAGCACCTCTGAAGCACGGGCAAACCATGATTTAGACACACAATTAGAGGGACCAGGTCCTCAACAATTCTCAGCTGCCTGAATTACTGCTGAACAGCCTAATAAACATATAGCACACAGGTCCCTGCTCTGCAGAGCTTTTAAGAATGTTCTTAAGTTTGTCCCTAATCAGCAAAGCAACTCTTACAATTGCTGTTACTCAGAGATTACTCCTGGACCAGAATCCTGTGGTACTTGGACCCCATGGAGTACTGGACAAGGCCTGGGTCATTAGGAAGCTGTGATTAAATAATCAGCATGAAGTGTTGATTATTGAATTTAACCCTTGAAACACTTGTCAAGGTAAGACACTGAGTGAGGGAGCAGGGAAGGACCTGCATCAATCTCGACCAGGCAGCAGCAGCAGCAGGATTCCTGGTAGCCCTGTCCTGCTGGCAGCTCCTGAGCAAATGCCTCCTGCCAGGATGCTGCCCTGGTCTAGCTGCAAGAACTGCCTCTTTTATTGTCTGCTGTGAAAGCAACCTGAGGCTCTCATGCCAGTGAAACCTCTCGTGCAGGTCTGTGCTGGTTTTGCACAGAGACCTGCATTGCAGGGAGAGCTAATCCCAATTGCTGGACATTCAGCTCCAGAAGCTGGTGCTGTACAGAGCCCCAAAGTGAGGAATATCTGAGCAAACACCCTGCAGACCCCTGGCATGGGTGTAGGTGGCTATTTTTGAATCTGTTGGTGCATTAGGGCCCAAACCCCACAGCAGACACAGCGCTGTGAAGGTGCTGTGCTGAGTGTAAGAGGATCTCTCAGAAAGGCACCAAATAATTTCCACTGACACACAGCACCAGGTAAATCTTGCTCATCCTACTGAGGACACAAGAGATCTTGGAAGCTTTCTAAAGAGTGAAAGAACTACAAAAAAAACGGAAAAAAAGGGCCAGCAGAGACAAGTGCAAGAGCGAGGCCGTGCTCAGTTTATTTTGTTGTCTTTTAAGATAACACCAGATTATCAGTGGGCGGCTCAGAGAGGCACAGGAGCAGCAGGGTGAGCCCTGGGAGCTGAGCAGCAGAGGAGGAGCTGGTCAGCCCCTACCCAGCCTGGATGATTGTGCTGTTAACAGCCTCATGCTGCCTCCTCCTTACCTGGGCTGGAGCTACAGCTGGGAATAAAACAATTGGGAATAAAACAATTGGGAATAAAACCTCATCCCGGGGAGAGGAGCTGTGGTCACGGCTCCCTCAGGACAGTGGGACAGCCAGAGGGACACGGGCTGTGTGCAGGCTCCCCAGCCCAGCCCTGACCCTGATGTGCTGCTGGCACTGCAGGGAGGGCTCTGCAAGAGTTTCCTGCTCCTCATTTTCGCTCAGGACTGCCCCAGCACTGGCTGTGGGGAGCTGCAGAGGACAGGGAGCGTGACACAGCTGGAGGCAGCGTTCATTCTCCCAGTCACAATTATCTCTGCTACCACATTTGTGTCCTCGCTCTTGTCTCGATTTAAGTAAGTTACAATTCTCCCACTCTTGTTACTGAATAGATGCAGATGCCACTTTGTTCTGTGTGATTTATAGCCAGTAGCTAATGTTCAGTTATAATTCCCCATTTTAGACATGAAAAATAGCCTGTAATGCTCAACACAAGGGCCTCTCAACAATGATATATAATTTAAAAATTAACACGAGGACAGAGGAGCCATGGGATTTTGAACTAGGGACTCTCTCATTCAAAGGTTAAATCTCTACAAGGTGAGCTAAAGGAATTAGTTGAGTTATTAAGTAAATGCCTCTGTTCTATTTCCCCAGTACATTAGCTGTTGCAGCCTTTTCCAGTTCAGTTGTGTTCCGCCCCAGCATGTTCAAAGTGCAAATGCTCGTGGCACTGTGTTCACACATTTGCTTTTTTTCAATGTCAAACAAACTGGAGCTGTTCAGAGTCAAAGGTCAAAGTGGAGGGTCCTTAAGAAAATCTCCTGGGGAATGATGTGATTGCTCTCATGTCTTTATTGTGCATAAAATCGGGCTTCATATGTGGCTCGTCCTTTCCAAGCATCTTAAAGCTATAAATGACTCATGACTCATTCCTACAACACCTAAGTTATGTAAGTGGTCTTGCTAATTTACTGGAATATCTCACATAACTAATCATTTCCAGGATCAAACTCTGAGGCCTCGGGAACCTCTGAGCTATGAAGAGCTCCTTTAGAAACAGAGACATTAAATCCCAACCTCACACGATGAGGCAGAAGCAGAACGGGGGCAGAACCTGCATCACCCAACTCTCTGTGCCAAACTCAAGCCATAAACCCCTCTTTTGGCAAAGGAGAGGGAGAAGAGCTTGGCTCTGGGGGGGTTGGGAGGTGGCATTCCTTTCCTGCCTGCTTTCTGCTCCCAATGAGGTGCAGCTCATCTCCTCGGTGTCTCCTGCTGCACTTTGCTTAATGGTCTCGCTCCAGCATCAAATATTGTATTTATGGATTACAAATTTATTGACATTTGACATTTGCATCAGCTTTCACCTGATCAGCAGGAGCTCTGACTGCCAAAGGGAGTTATTATGGAAGATTTCAACAGCCCTGGGAATGCCAAAAAGGTCATTAAATCATATCAGAAAAACAATGTGTTCATAGCATTCATACATTTAGTCTTGCCAGTAAATCTTCTGGTTGATGCTTGGACCACCTACTGATGATACTCAAAGAAAAGGAGAAACAGGGAGAATTGAAGAGATGAATTAAATTAAAACCAAATGACATGACGCCTGGCACAGTGGGATCTTTAATTTTCTACTCTATGAATCCAGAATAAGCAAAAAAAAAAGCAAAACAAAGCACAGTGGCTTGACTTTCTCTGAGTGAATTCCCTCCATACAGGCAGGGCTTAACTAAATAATCCTGAGTAATGTGTGCACCCCACATTATTGCATGAGATTTGTATGTGGGAGGTGCAGGATTCAGAAAACATATGGCACATGGAAAACAAATGACAGGGTGTGCTTTTACACTCATGCTGGCTATACTTATCACTCTTGTTGATATTTTTTTCCAGACGTGAAATATGAATGTAGGAACTTTCACCTTAATCTCTTGGGAAAAATATCCAGAGTTATTTTTTCTGCATTTGTGATTTACAGGAGACCACCACATAATTCCTGAGAATTTAAAACAGACAATGTTTTAAAAAACACTGATCAAATAAACACAATGACCTCCCTCATCATTTTTTCCTTGGATGACAAACCTGGGTCTTGCACCATAAAAACAGCAAGGCCAAGAGATGAGGGCTCCATGGATTTAGGGAGGGAAATGAGTTGCTGGGCTGGGAGCCCACCCACAGCCTGTCTGTGCCTGAGCAGCGCAGGGTGAGCTCCACTGGAGGCTGATGCTGAGCTCAGCGAGCACGAAGGAAGTTTGGAGTTTGCCCTGCTCTGGTGGAACAGCAGCTCATCCACCTCACACAAACACAGGCAGAAACAGGCCACAGCATCCTCACAGCCCAGAGAGAATCTTCTGTGCTGTGCCTTGGGATGGAGATGAAGAAGAGGGAAAAGGAAATGGCAGTGTTTTTAATGTGAGGAAAGTGGGCAGCCATGGGGACAGTTCCAGTGGAGATAGGTGCCAGCAGCTTGTCTTGGCTCCCAAAATAGTTGCTGTGGTGTAGCCACTGATGTGCTTGGAGCACTGGCAAGAGAGGTGGAATGAAGAGTGGCAAAGGCACTCGGGGAATGGGGCAGAAATGCTCTCCCAAGCCTTGGCTGGAAGCAAGAGAGAGGTGGAGCTGGATGGAGATATTGAAGGGAAGCCAGAGCAGGGCACCACGGACACGGGCTGGGATAAACACCCCAGGTCACCCGTGTGGCTCGTGGTACAAGCTTGGGGGGGTCAGAAATGGGGAATGTTTGTGAGTTTTCATTAAGTGACTGAAAGCAGCAGTTTCACATTG